>SJYQ01002909.1:147667-167818 GCA_006410935.1 Redunca redunca | reverse complement strand
CAGGACATGGAAGCAACCTAGATGTCCATTGTCAGAAAAATGGATAAGAAATCTGTGGTACATATACCCAATGGAATATTAGTCAGCCATTAAAAAGAATACATTTGAATCAGTTCTAATGAGGTGGATGAAACTGGAGCCTACTATACAGAGTGACTGAATTAAGTCAGAAAGAAAAACACCAGTACAGTAGACTCAGTCCTGGGATTTCTTTGGAAGAAATGATGCTGAGGCTGAAACTCCAATACTTTGGCCACCTCATGCAAAGAGTTGACTCAGTGGAAAAGACCCTGATGCTGGGAGGGATTGAGGGCAGGAGGAGAAGGGGATGACAGAGGATGAAATGGCTGGATGGCATCACCGACTCGATGGACATGAGTTTGGGTAAATTCCGGGAGTTGATGATGGACAGGGTTGCCTGGAGTGCTGCGATTCATGGGGTCACAAAGAGTCGGACATAACTGAGTGACTGAACTGAACTGAATGCATATATATAGAATTTAGAAAGATGGTAACAATGACCCTTGATGAGAGACAGCAAAAGAGACACAGATGTATAGGACAGTCTTCTGGATTCTGTGGGAGAAGGTGAGAGTGGAATGATTTGACAGAATAGCACTGAAACATGTATAGTATCATATGTGAAATAGGTTGCCAGTCCAGGTTCAATGCATGAGACAAGGTGCTCAGGGCTGGTGCACTGGGATGACCCTGAGGGATGGGTTGGGGAGGGAGGTGGGAGGGGGGTTCGAGATAGGGAACAGATGTACACTCATGGCTGATTCATGTCAATGTATGGCAAAAACCACTACAATATTGTAATTAGCCTCCAATTAAAATAAATATATATATTTTAAAAAGCCTCAGATTAAAATTTCAGAATAAAAATAAGGAAGAATATTATTTGATCTAAATACCACTTCTGTGTTTCTTTTGCTCTTAATTATAAAAGTCTGGAAAAAAAACAGTTTAAATACTATGAATTTACAGAGTCTCATCAATTATAAATTGAAATAGTGGATACGAAACAGCTGGAAATCTCAGTAAAGTTCTAACTTTTTAAAAAAATGCATATACCACCTTGTTTGTATTTTCTAAATGACTACTGCAAGTAGGAAAGAAAACCAGAAATATAGCCCTATCTTTACCTGCTACCAACACGACAGTTCTAATCTGAAAAACTGTATTTTACAGCTGTTTTACTGTTTAGTTGCTTAGTTGTGTCTGACTCTTTTGTAACCCCATGGACGATAGCCTGCCAAGCTCCTCTGTCCATGAGGTTTCCCAGATGAGAATACTGGAGTGGGCTGCCATTCTCCAGGGGATCTCCCTGATGCAGGGACTGAACCTGTATCTCTTGCTTGTCAGGAGGATTATTTACCACTATGCCAGCTGGGAAGCCCACATTTTATGACACTTAAGTCCAAAATTTATTTTCTCCATCTTCTTCATTATAGAACCTTGATAAATGTGCCCAATTTAAAAACAAAACAAGAAAGCAAAACCCCAGCCATTTTGCAACTAGAGGTGTAGCCCATCAGATGTCACTAGAAATTGTTAGGTGGGGCTTCTAGGGAAGTCCTCTGCCCTCTCCTTCCTTCTCTTCTAAGTAAAACACAGTTCAGCTGCCTGGCATTCCAACCCCCACCTTAGACTACTAAGGAGAACCTGAGAATAGAAGTCACACACTGGGATGACTAAAGAAGGAAAAGAGATGAGCCCAAGTCTCTAGGATTCATGGAGCTTCCATTCTAGCCTTAGACGATCTACCTTCCATCTTCTTTATCACAGGAGAAAATTAAACTGGTTTAAACCAAAAAAAAAAACAACAAAACAAAACAAAACAAAAAAAACACAGAGGATGTGGTGTGTACGTATGTGGAATGGAATATTACTCAACTGTGAAAGAATAAAATAATGCTATTTGCAATAACATGGATGGACCTAGAGATTGTCGTATTGAATGAAGTAAGTCAGAAATTCAAATATCCTATGATATTGCTTATATGTGGAATCCAGAAAAATGGTACAAATGGAATTATTTACAAAACAGAGAGTCACAGATATAGAAAACAAAACTTATAGTTACCAAGGGGGACAAGCAGGGATGGATAAATTGGAAGACTGGGGTTGACATATACATACTACTATATATAAAATAGATAATTAATAAGGACCTACTGTATAGAACAGGAAACTCTATTCAACACTCTATAATGACCTATATGGGAATAGAATCTATAAAGGAATGCATATATGTTTATGTGTAACTGATTCACTTTGCTGTACAGCAGAAGCTAATAGAACATTATAAATCAACTATACTACAATAAAAATTAATTTAAAAATATTAGAAGCCACTAATCAAGTGAGAATTTTGTTTAAATGTGTTTCTAAAAAATACATTATGTTTAATACACTTTCAGTCATTAAAATTGAGCAAAATCTACTGGAAATGTCAAATAAATAGTTAATTTACCAAAATGTAAATCTGAGGCAAATGGTATCATGAATGACTTTTATTCAAAATACTCTTTGAAATATGCTTCTAGCTACATAAAATGAAACATTTCTCTAAGATACAAAATGTTATGGAAATAGAATGTCATAAAACAAGGTACTTAATCAGTGTAAATTATGAATACCAGCTATTAACCCTAATTTCAGTTCTTATGTCCTGTCAGAGGCTATGTTCTGTCTTCCTGAAATGTATTGCTACTACTGCTCTTTTACTTGGAACCAATTTGAATAAAAACACATTGTGCTTAATTGAGCAGCTAATTATATGAAAATGGCTGTTAGTCAAGCAATAGCAAATGGCTATTTTCAAAATAAACAATGGGTTGGTGAATTTGACTACCTTCTTTTTCCACTACAGTTTGTATGTAGACAATTTCATAATTGCTGTTATTTATACATATATGAAATACAATCTCTATAAGTCAGGAATTTGAAATAAAAGCTCAATTTTTCTATTTACTAAAGTATAGGCCATGAAGAGTAAATACTTTATAAATATCATATTTAGCTCAGGAGAGATTTTTGTAACAGATATCTATTTGTACTAAATACTTGACATTGTCAATATTTATAATCTCCAATGATTTTACTTCCTTGGAGAGCTACAGATTTAGTAAAATTCTTAGAAATATTCATTTTACCCCAACAAACAGAAACCACAAGTATAGTGAAATATATATTCCTACAAATCTAGAATTTAGATAAATTGCTATTGTTGAGAGAAATTTTCACAAAGTGTATTTCCTCTCTTCTAATCAATATATATTCCATGGGATTTCTCTTACTCTGTGTTGAAAAATAAGGTAATCTTTCTTATGTACATCTGGCATCAAAATATGATTCTAAAATTTAAGAACCTTGAACAGTTTTAAGTTATAGCACATGAGGCTCTTCAAGATATACTCATGTCTGCTTCCAGCATCATGCCCCATCACTCTTTATATGTACTTTTAACAGAATGATTGAATGTAAGTAGAAAACTACTTTTACTTCATTATATCATGTTATCTCTTTCCTTAATATTTTGTATACACCTGCCCTTTGTCTAAAATTTCTCTCTGTGATATAGACATTGAAACAGACTTTCCTAATAACATGTTAATGGTGAGATTCTAGAGCAATGGAAGCTNAACATGGCAAATAACCACCAGACACATGAGTGGTTACCACGATGAAAAGCACCCCAAAGAAGTAATCAGATTGGTGTGAAACAGATCTCTGGCAGTTACTAATTGTTCCTGAGAGTGAAATAAACTGGCAAACTTCTCATACATAGCTCAATACAAACTTGAGTTATGTATGAGGAAACAATTTTCCTCTATATTGGAAACAGAAGTTTCATGAATGAAACCATAATTTTTATATATGAGAGTGAACACAAAAAATTATCAAATAAAAATAGTACATACCAGATCAGTACTGAGAAGTTTCTGAAGGCACTTGTTACTTCTAGGAGAAATTTCACACAATCTCATAACATCCCCAGCTACAATTGATGTTCTTTGTAACTCACACCTATAACCTTAATTTGAATTTCATAGGGCTCATTTATTAAAGAAGAAAAAGTGAAGGCCTAGTTTATATATGAATTAAAACACTATGTTATCATGCCCTGAATGTGAATAGTGTGACATTACAGCTTTGCTTAAGAATGGTTCAGAACGCCTTTAGCAAAAAAAAAAAAAAAAAATCCTACCAGTGGGCAAGTCTTCTTGAAGTTCATGTAATAGTTCCCTTTGCCTAAATAGAAAAGTGACCAGAAGCAAAGATCTACATCTGACTCATGGATGTAGCCAAAAGTTTGTCTAGAAGTTTAAGGAAGAAATAAATTTGTAAATTGATGAAAAAACAGATCTGGGGATAGCATGGACATAGAACTCTGAAAATAAGCTGAGAGAGTGAGGATATATGTGATTATGTGAATATTCACATAATGTTTTATCAAAGGCCACCACCCTAGAAGAGTCTGTCCTTAATGTATCAAAAAAGATAATCCATTCTGATTATTTCAGTACAACCTCATTTACTATTTACCCTAGCCCTTACTCAATAAGCCTAAGAAGTAAAGAATGAAGGTAATGAAAGACAAGGGCTTTTACTTACCAATTAGAAAGACTAACACTAATTTCCTAATATTGCTTTCCTTGGGAATAAACTACTCAGATGACAGATTAATTACATTGCATCCCATACATCATGGAAGGAACAGCGGTTGGTCTGGATTGGAATAAATAATTTTTATTTGGATTTCTATTCTTTGCCTAAAATTATCTGCCAGAAATAGTATCTGCAGTTGAAGGGACACTTTATTTAACTCCCTATCTCTGTATGTGTGTGTTAATCACTCAGTCATGTCTGACTCAGTGCCACCCCACGGACTGCAGACTTCCAGGCTATTCTGTCCATAGGATTCTCCAGGAAAGAACACTGGAGTGGGTGCTGTGTCCTTCTCCAGGGGATCTTCCTGATCCAGGGATTGAATCTAGGTCTCCTTCATTTCAGGCAGATTCTTTACCATCTGAGCTACCAGGGATGATTTTTCCCTTATGGTTCAGCTGGTAAAGAATCTGCCTGCAATGTGGGAGACCTGGATTCAATCCCTGGGTTTAGAAGATCCCCTGGAGAAGGGAAAAGCTACACACTCCAGTATTGTGGCCTGGAGAATTCCATGGACTATATAGTCCATGGGGTCACAAAGAGTGGGACATGACTGAACGACTTTCACTTTCACTATTGTCTTCTTAGCTTTGACATGTATTGTGTTAGCCTAAAAGTTTGCTCGGGTTTTGTGTTACACTAATAAATATATACAAAATTAATATAGGAATGTGCATGATATTCCTGAATTGTTATATCAATAGTATACTTAGTTCAGTTCAGTCACTCTGTCATGTCTGACTCTTTGTGACCCCATGAATCGCAGCAGGCCACGCCTCCCTGTCCATCACCAACTCCCACAGTTCACTCAGACTCACATCCAACGAGTCACAATTGCCATCAAGCCATCTCATCAAATGTGGTCCCCTTCTCCTCCTGTGCCCAATCCCTCCCAGCATCAGAGTGTTTTCCAGTGAGTCAATTCTTCACATGAGGTGGCCAAAGTACTGGAGTTTCAGCTTTAGCATCATTCCTTCCAGAGAAATCCCAGGGCTGATCTGTTCAGAATGGACTGGTTGGATCTCCTTGCAGTCCAAGGGACTCTCAAGAGTCTTCTCCAACACCACAGTTCAAAAGCATCAATTCTTCAGTGCTCAGCTTTCTTCACAGTCCAACTCTCACATCCATACATGACCACTGGAAAAAACATAGCCTTGACTAGACGGATCTTTGTTGGCAAAGAAATATGTTGAAAATATGCTATCTAGGATGGTCATAACTTTCCTTCCAAGGAGTGTCTTTAATTTCATGGCTGCAGTCACCATCTGCAGTGATTTTGGAGCCCAAAAAAACAAAGTCTGACACTGTTTCCACTGTTTCCCCATCTATTTCCCATGAAGTGATGGGACCAGATGCCGTGATCTTCGTTTTCTGAATGTTGAAATATAAGCCAACTTTTTCACTCTCCTCTTTCACTTTCATCAAGAAGCTTTTTAGTTCCTCTTCATTTTCTGCCATAAGGATGGTGTTATCTGCATATTTGAGCTTATTGATGTTTCTCCTGGCAATCTTGATTCCAGCTTGTGTTTCATCCAGCCCAGCATTTCTCATGATGTACTCTGCATATAAGTTAAATGAGCTGGGTGACAATATACAACCTTAACGTACTCCTTTTCCTATTTGGACCAGTCTGTTGTTGCATGTCCAGTTGTAAGTGTTGCTTCCTGGCCTGCATACAGATTTCTCAAGAGGCAGGTCAGGTGGTCTGGTATTCCCGTCTCTTTCAGAATTTTCCAGTTTATTGTGATCCACACAGTCAAAGGCTTTAGCATAGTCAATAAAGCAGAAATTGATGTTTCTCTGGAACTCTCTTGCTTTTTCCATGATCCAGCGGATGTTGGCAATTTGATCTCTGGTTCCTCTGCCTTTTCCAAAACCAGCTTGAACATCTGGAAGCTCATGGCTCCTGTAATGCTGAAGCCTGGCTTGGAGAATTCTGAGCATTACTTTACTAGCGTGTGAGATGAGTGCAATTGTGCAGTAGTTTGAGCATCTTTGGCATTGCCTTTCTTTGGGATTGCAATGAAAACTAACCTTTTCCAGTCCTGTGGCCACTGCTGAGTTTCCCAAATTTGCTGGCATATTGAGTGAAGCTTTTTCACAGCATCATCTTTCAGAGTTTGAAATAGCTCTACTGGAATTCCATCACCTCCACCAGATTTGTTCATAGTGATGCTTCCTAAGGCCCACTTGACTTCACATTTCAGGATGTCTGGCTCTAGGTGAGTGATCACACCATCGTGATTATCTTGGTCTTGAAGATGTTTTTTATACAGTTGTTCTGTGTATTCTTGACACCTCTTCTTAATATCTTCTGCTTCTGTTAGGTCCATACCATTTCTGTCCTTTATCAAGCCCATCTTAGCATGAAATACTCCCCTGGTATCTCTAATTTTCTTGATGAGATATCTAGTCTTTCCATTCTGTTCTTTTCCTCTATTTCTTTGCATTGATCACTGAGGAAGACTTTCTTTTCTTGCTATTCTTTGGAACTCTGCTTTCAGATACTTATATCTTTCCCTTTCTCCTTTGCTTTTGCTTCTCTTCTTTCATAGCTATTTATAAGGCCTCCCCAGACAGCCAGTTTGCTTTTTTGCATTTTTTTTCAATGGGGATGATCTTGATCCCTGTCTCCTGTACAGTGTCACGAACCTCAGTCAATAGTTCATCAGGCACTCTATCTACCAGATCTAGGCCCTTAAATCTATTTCTCACTTCCACTGTAGAATCATAAGGAATTTGATTTATATCATACCTGAATGGTCCAATGGTTTTCCCTACTTTCTTCAATTTAAGACTGAATTTGGCAATAAGGTGTTCATGATGAGACACAGTCAGCTCCTGGTCTTGTTTTTGTTGACTGTATAGAGCATCTCCATCTTTGGCTACAAAGAGTAAAATCAATCTGATTTTGGTGTTGATCATCTGGTGATGTCCATGTGTAGAGTCTTTCCTTGTGTTGTTGGAAGAGGGTGTTTTCTATGACCAGTGCATTTTCTTGGCAAAACTCTATTAGTCTTTGCCCTGCTTCATTACATATTCCAAGGCCAGTTTTGCCTGTTACCCCAGGTGTTTCCTGACTTCCTCCTTCTGCATTCCAGTCCCCTATAATGAAAGGACTTCTTTTTTGGGTGTTAGTTCTAAAAGGTCTTTATAGAACCATTCAACTTCAGCTTTTTCAGCATTACTGTTGGGGCATAGACTTGGATTACTTTGATATTGAATGTCTTGCCTTGGAAATGAACAGAGATCATTCTGTCGTTTTTGAGACTGCATCCAAGTACTGCATTTCTTGTTGACCATGATGGCTTCTCCATTTCTTCTGAGGGATTCCTTCCTGCAGTAGTAGATATAATGGTCATCTGATTTAAATTCACCCATTCTAGTCCATTTTAGTTTGCTGATTCCTAGAATGTCAACGTTCACTCTTGCCATGTCTTGTTTGACAGCTTCCAATTTGCCTTGATTAATGAACCTGACATTCCAGGTTCCTATGCACTATTGCTCTTTATAGCATCAGGCCTTGCTTCTATCACCAGTCACATCCACAACTGGGTGTTTTTGCTTTGGCTCCATCCCTTCATTCTTTCTGGAGTTATTTCTCCACTGATCTCCAGTAGTGTGTCGGGCACCTACTGACCTAGGGAGTTCCTCTTTCAGTATCCTATCATTTTGCCTTTTCATACTGTTCAGGGGGTTCTCAAGGCAAGAATACTGAGGTGGTTTTCCATTTCCTTCTCCAGTGGACCACATTCTGTCAGACCTCTCCACCATGACCCACCCATCTTGGGTTGCCCAGTGGGCATGGCTTAGTCTCATTGAGTTAGACAAGGCTGTGGTCCTAGTGTGATTAGATTGACTAGATTTCTGTGAGTATGGTTTCAGTGTGTCTGCCCTCTGATACCCTCTTGCAACACCTAACATCTTACTTGGGTTTCTCTTACCTTGGACATGGGGTATCTCTTCATGGCTGCTCCAGCAAAGCGCAGCTGCTGCTCCTTACCTTGGACAAGGGGTATCTCCTCACTGCCACCCCTCCTGACCTTGAACGTGGAATCTTGTATATAAATAGTAAATGTAGATATTTATATTTTATATGTAATTCCATTGTGTATATAATATATAATACTCTATTAGTATTCATATCATTGGTAACATATCCAAATGCATTAATGATAAATTACCTATAGATTTGTGAGTTTATATTTCACAAGGATGTTATAAAAGATCACACTAGCTGATTAGTAGGAAGCAGAAATAAAAATGGCAGGCACATAACTTTTAGGTACATAAATCCAATTTATTAAAATAACCTCACTGGGAAAATTATTTTTGTTAGGAAAATTATAATTTATCTCTGAAAATAGTATTGGTTTTCTATTTTTTCCTTTTATTGGTTTCTAATCAAAACAACATTTATTGTTCTACTTTGAATTCTTTTACTATATATATTATTTCTTAAATCTTTGCCTCAAGATTCTACTGAAATTTCAGTATTAATAACCTCTGAATGACAGATTTCATTCTTTTCTGTGGGTTTACATGCAAATATTTTATTGAAGCACTAATATAAAATTAGACATCTTTGAGGATAAAATCACTGACTAGCAAATAGCAATTAGCCTGGAAATAATAGTTTTGTTGGTATAGATGCTAATTCTTAGGTTTTTAAATGGACTTGATTTCNAGTTGGTGATGGACAGAGAAGCCTGGCATGCTGCAGTCCATGGGGTCACAAAGAGTCAGACACGACTAAGTGATTGAACAGAACTGAACTGAAAACACAGAGATACCCACAGTGGGAAGAGAGATGAAATATAAAAAGTTTTGCCTGCAATGAAAAAGAAAATAAAACAGAAGTTTATGATAGTTCTTTTCTAACACTGATTGCTAATACATAGGAACAGACATTCAGATATCCTAGGGAAAAGAACTGTGGCTCAAGATATACACTGCCAGGTGAAGATATATTACCAATTTAATACATATTGATTATATTAATGAATAAATCCATAGTATTTTTAAAATTCTCATAAAGATAAATGTAACATAAAAATGTTTCAATACGTTTCAGTAATACATCAAGAATTTCAGTTCCAATCATTACCTTTTTTTGGATTTGTTTTGAATTGAGATAGCTGATTTACAGTTTTACATTAGTTTTGAGGTTACACAATATTTTATAGATTATACACCACTAACAGTTACTTTTTAAAGCCTCCAGTTCCCTATGCTGTATAATATATCCTTATTACCTATCTATTTTATAAAATTTAATTTTGTCTCTTCCAGTTAAGCTATTTCAAATCCCAAAAGATGATGCTGTGAAAATGCTGCACTCAATATGCTAGCAAATTTGGAAAACTCAGCAGTGGCCACTGGACTGAAAAAGGTCAGTTTTCATTCCAATCCCAAAGAAAGGCAATGCTAAAGAATGCTCAAACTGTTGCATGATTGCACTCATCTCACACACTAGCAAAGTAATGTTCAAAATTTTCCAAGCCAGGCTTCAGCAATACGTGAACCATGAACTTCCAGATGTTGAAGCTCGTTTTAGAAAAGGCAGAGGAACCAGAGATCAAATTGCCAATATCTGCTGGATCACTGAAAAAGCAAGAGAGTTCCAGAAAACATCTATTTCTGCTTTATTGACTATGCCAAAGCCTTTGACTGTGTGGATCACAATAAACTGCAGAAAATTTGAAAGAGATGGGAAAACCAGACCAGTTGACCTGCCTCTTGAGAAATCTGTATGCAGGTCAGGAAGCAACAGTTAGAACTAGACATGGAACAACAGACTGGTTCCACATAGGAAAAGGAGTATGTCAAGGCTGTATATTGTCACCCTGCTTATTTAACTTCTCTGCAGAGTACATCATGAAAACTGCTGGGCTGGATGAAACACAAGCTGGAATCAAGATTGCTGGGAGAAATATCAGTAACCTCAGATATGCAGATGACACCACCCTTATGGCAGAAAGTGAAGAGGAACTGAAAAGCCTCTTAATGAAAGTGAAAGAGGAAAGTGAAAAAGTTGGCTTAAAGCTCAACATTCAGAAAACGAAGATCATGGTATCTGGTCCCATCACTTCATGGCAAATAGATGGGGAAACCGTGGAAACTGTGACAAATTATTTTCTTGGTCTCCAAAATCACTGCAGATGTTGACTGTAGCCATGAAATTAAAAGATATTTATTCCTTGGAAGGAAAGTTATGACCAACCTAGGCAGCATATTAAAAAACAGAGACATTACTTTGCCAACAAAGGTATGTCTAGCCAAGGCTCTGGTTTTTCCAGTGGTCATGTATTGATGTGCAAGTTGGAGTATAAAGAAAGCTGAGTGCCAAAGAATTGATGCTTTTGTACTGTCGTGTTGAAGACTCTTGAGAGTCCCTTGGACTGCAAGGAGATCCAACCAGTCCACCTAAAGTGTTCATCGGAGGGAATGATGTTGAAGCTGAAACTACAATACTTTGGCCACTTGATGTGAAGAGCTAACTCATTTGAAAAGGCCCTCATTCTGGGAAAGATTGAAGGCAGTAGGAGAAGGGGATGGCAGAAGATTAGATGGGTGGATGGCTTCACTGACTCGATGGACATAAGTCTGGTTAAACTCTGGGAGTTGATGCACAGGGAGGCCTGGTGTGCTGTGGTCCATTGGGTCACAATGTGTCAGACGCAACTGAAGTGAAGTGAACTGAACTGAATCTCATATTCTGATTTGTT
This sequence comes from Redunca redunca, assembly GCA_006410935.1. NCBI lineage: Eukaryota > Metazoa > Chordata > Mammalia > Artiodactyla > Bovidae > Redunca > Redunca redunca. The sequence continues at coordinate 156,413 of SJYQ01002909.1, read as the reverse complement.
CCTCTCCTCTTTCTGCCCACTGGTAACAACTAGTCTGTTCTTTGTATCTCTGAGTTTTTTTCTCACTTGTTATGGATATTCATTTCTATTATATTTTGGATTTCTTGTGTAAGTGATAACAGTATTTATCTTTCTCTGTTTGACTTACTTCACTAAATGTGATACTCTCTATGTCCATCCACATTGTTGCAAATGGTAGTATTTCATTTGTTTTATGACTAATATTCCATTGTATATATATATTTCTATATATCACAATCTTATATATTTGTCTGTTGATGGACACTTAGGTTGCTTCCATATATTGGCTTTTGTAAAAGCCAAAAATGCTTTATGAATATTGCTATGCATGAATTTTTTAAATTAGTGTTTTCATATTTTCTGGACATATACCCAGGAGAGGAATTAATGGGTCATACAGTAGGTCTATTTTTAGTTTTTTAAGGAACTTCCATACTCTTTTCCTTAGTGGTTGTACTAATTACATTCACAACTATAGTTCAGATTCCCTTTTCTTCACAATCTCATGAAATTTTTTATTTATAGACTTCTAATGATAGCCATTCTGAATGCTGTGAAATGATAACAATGAGGTTTTAATGTGCATTTCTCTGATGAACAGCTACATGCAAAAGAATGAGATCAAAATATTTCCTTTCACCATATTAAAAATTAAAATGGAATAAAGACCTAAATGTAAGATGTAAAATCATAAAACACAGGCAAAACACTCTTTGACATAAATTATAGCAATATATTTTGGATATGTCTCTTAAGGAAAGTTAAAGCAAAAAATGAAATGGACCTAATTAAAATTAAAAGCTTTGGAGGTGAGTTATTTAAAATCCTAAAGATGATGCTGTTAAAGTGCTTAACAAATTATGCAGGCAAGTTTGGAAAACTCAGCAATTTCCATAAGACTGGAAAAGATCAGTTTTCATTCCAGTTCCAAAGAATGGCAATGACAAAGAACACTCAAACAATTGCGCTTATTTCACATGCTAGCAAGGTAATGCTCAAAATCCTTCAAACTAGATTTCAACAGTACATGAGCTGAGTACTTCCAGATGTAAAAGCTGGATTTACATCCATAGACCAGAGTTCAAAGCAGAGGAACCAGAGACCAAATAGTGAACATTCATTGCATCATAAAAAAATCCAGGAGATTCTATCAAAAGTATCTATTTCTACTACATTGACTACACTAAAGCCTTTGACAGTGTGGATCACAACAAACTGGAAAATACTTTAAAAGATAGGAATACCAGACCACCTTACCTATCTCTTGCAAAACCGGTATTCAGGCCAAGAAGCAACAGTTAGAACTGGACATGGAACAACAGACTAGTTCAAAATTGCGAAAGGAGCCATAAGGGTTGAATATTGTCACCCCATTTATTTAACTTGCAGAGTACATCATGCGAAATGCTGGGCTGGATGAAGCTCAAGCTGTGATCAAGATTGCGAGGAGAAATATCAATAAGCTCACGTATGCAGATGACACCACCCTAATGGCAGAAAACAATAAGGAACTGAAGAGCCTCTTACTGAAGATGAAAGAGGAGAGTGAAAAAGCTAGCTTAATATTCAACATTCAAAAAGTTAATAAGATCATGGTATCCAGTTCCATCACTTTGTGGCAAATAGATGGGAAAAGAATGGAAACAGTGATAGACTTTGTTTTCCTGGTCTCTAAAATCACTGAAGATGGTGACTGCAGCCATGACATTAAAAGATGTCTGCCACTTGGAAGAAAAGCTATGACAAATCTAGATAGCATATTAAAAAGCAGACATATTACTTTGCTGACAAAGGTCCATCTAGTCAAAGCCATGGTTTTGCCATTAGACATGTCTAGATGTAAGAGTTGGACCATCAAGAAGGTTGAGGGCTGAAGAACGGATGCTTTTGAATTGTGGTGCTAGAGAAGACTCTTGAGATTCCCTTGGACTGCAAGAAGATCAAGCCAGTCAATCTTAAGGGAAATCAACACTGAATACTCAATTGGAAGGACTGATGCTGAAGCTCCAATACTTTGACCATCTGATGTAGAGAGCCGATTCATTGGAAAATACCCTGATGCTGGGAAAAGACTGAAACCAGAAGGAGAAGGAGATGACAGAGGATGAGATGGTTGGTTGGCATCACCAACTCAATGAACATGAGTTTAAGCAAACTCTGAGAGATGGTGAAGGACAGGGAAGCCCAGATTATTGCAGTCTATGAAGTCACGAAGCATCAGACATGATTTACCAATTGAACAGCAACCACTACAGAATATAAACCACTGCCAAAAATAAAAAGACAATTTTTTAAAATGGTATGACTAGTAAGGGTTAATATACAAAATATATACACCTCATACAACTCAATACCAAAAAACAAAACAAAACAAAAAAACCTCATTTAAGAAATGGACAGAAGACCTGAACAGACATTTTCCCAAAGAAGACATAATAGCCTACACGTACATGAAAAGATGTTCAAAAGGGACTTCCCTGGTGGTCCAGAGGCTGACTCTGAATTCCTACTGCAGGAGGCCTGGGATGGATCTCCGGTCAGGGAATAAAATCCCACATGTTGCAACTAAGACCTGGCACAGTGAAATAAATCAATATTAACAAACATTAAGAAAAAGATTTTCAGCACTGTTAGACATCATCCAGTTTTCACTGAGAAATTTACAGGATTTTTTTTTCTTTTTTACATTAGCCACACTACTAGTGCCTGAACTCTCACAAAGTAGCTCTGAACATTTACGATAAATGTAACTAAGGTAAATAAATGTATTTTGCGATCTTTAGTGCTTTTCCTTCATAAAGTAACAGCAAAAATACAAGCATATATTAAACTGTTTCAGTTCAGTTCAGTCACTCAGTCGTGTCCGACTCTTTGCGACCCCATGAATCACAGCACTCCAGGCCTCCCTGTCCATCACCAACTCCCAGAGTTCACTCAGACTCACATGCATCGGGTCGGTGATGCCATCCAGTCATCTCGTCCTCTGTTGTCCCCTTCTCCTCCTGCCTCCAAACCCTCCCAGGATCAAAGTCTTTTCCAATGAGTCAACTTTTCGCATGAGGTGGCCAAAGTACTGGAGTTTCAGCTTTAGCATCATTCCTTCCTTCCAAAGAACACCCAGGACTGATCTCCTTCAGAATGGACTGGTTGGATCTCCTTGCAGTCCAAGGGACTCTCAAGAGTCTTCTCCAACACCACAGTTCAAAAGCATCAATTCTTCGGTGCTCAGCTTTCTTCACAGTTCAACTCTCACATCCATACATGACTACTGGAAAAACCATAGCCTTGACTAGACGGACCTTAGTTGGCAAAGTAACGTCTCTGCTTTTGAATATGCTACCTAGGTTGGTCATAACTTTTCTTCCAAGGAGTAAGCATCTTTTAATTTCATGGCTGCAATCAACATCTTAAGTTAACTCAAAATATTACTTATATGTATGCTACATAAACATCTACAGAAACATCTCCTTGAAAAAATATCTAGGGAAAGAGGTTTGATATTTTTCCAGAATCTAACATTCTTCCTCATAGTCTCTGAGATGCAGCATTATCAATAGTTGACTAAAATTTCTGAAAACTCTAATTGTCCCATAATTCCTACCACTGCCTGTATTTATTTTAAATAATCTGCTTTACACAGATTAACCTGCATAAACTTTTCATACATAAAAACACCTAAAATTGCACATATCAGAAAAAGAAAACTAGATTCCTGAGATAATTTTAAAATTAATATTTCTCTTTCTTCCATAGGAATAGGCATAAGATCTGCAGAATATAAAATCATCAAATACTGTTTATGGAATATATTTGTGAGTGAGGAAAATGCAGAATACATTAGCAGTATTTCAAAGGAATTAACTGAGAAGACAAAACAAACAAAGCATGCCATTATATAATCTCCTAACCATTCAGAGCTGATCTGTATTGAGAAATGACATCAGATCCCTCCCTGGTAAGGAAATGAAGCAAGAGAAAGAGGTGTAGATTAATAAAGTATTATCATATTGCAGTGCAATTTTGTTTAATAATGGGCTCTCTCACTAACCCACATTTAAATTAAAATCACTGAGTAAATGTTGAACAGTACTGCATGCATGAATGATGGGCCTACTGTAAAAGAAATTATCAGTTAGTTCATGTTATAATTGAGGAAGGAAGACTTTACAGTGTCATTTGGGATATTGTGTACAGTAAAAGTGGGAGATAATGTCCTCTGAATAGGGTAAAGTACAATTAAATGATGCCAAACCTTCAGTAAATCAGGTTTGTGGTAAACATTGCCACTGAAAAGAAATAAACACAATTCAGCAAAGTCAAGACTCCATCATTTTCTACATTGGCTACATATGCCTCTTCATCACAATCTGATTTTCACTATTTAAAAATTCTTTTTCTTAAAATTATACATTAAAAATAATTGGCAAAAAGAAATAATTGAAAATGTCATTCAAATTTATCCTAAACTCATTTCATTGTAGAATTTTATGTAAAGTTTTCATTAATATTTATCAATCCACCTAGTATTGAAATCAATATTGTACCAGTTTACTTCTGAAATGACTTACCAACATTCTCCACCTCAAAGTAAATTTTTGTACTTCTTTCTTGTCAGCTTAATAGAACAGCATTGAAACTTAACCACTTCCTTATTATTAGAGCAGTTTTACTGAAACTTTTGACTCTATTATCAATTATGCTTAAGAATATAGTTGAAATTCTCACTGTGTATTTTCTGCAGTTAACAACCTATGTCCTTCAGAGCTTAAAGTTCACAGCTGAAAAGATTACATAGACTCTTCTAGAGTATACAAAAAAATATAAACGTGTAATGAATTTCACAGAAACTGAAATATAAAAAATTGAGAAAGACCTAATGTTTCCTTCTTAAACATTCATTGCCATTAACTATTCCTCTTTGCATTAAAAATAATTCAATAGAATGCCAATATGATGTACTCAATATTTTATTACTCTTTCCTTTTCTCTGATTTCTTCTCCCTTTGAAGATAAAAGAGGTATTTTAATTAGGATGCAATGGGAATAAATTCAGAATTAGCATATGTTGGTGTTCAATAAATGCAGTTTTAATTATAACCTTTTCCTGTTTGTTTCAAAGATTCAGGGAAAGAAAAAACACATCAGAGAAGAAACAAGTATTTCTTAACATTTTATATTAATGATATACTGCCTCAAACTTAATTCTGATATGTGTATGTGTATTTTTTAACTTAAAAAGCTTGCTTATCCTTCTAGATAGGAAATTCAAAGAATATATGGAAGTCTTCTCATTGCTTTAAGTGGAGATAGTTTCTCTACCTAAGCATTGGCAGAATTGCCCTGGAAAATACTCTGTTTCATGAAGAAGATTCAGAAATAATCACAATGCCAGGCATAGTCATAGCAAAAAACAAATAAACAAAAAAATAAGAAATATCAAGGCTAACTATAAAACTCAAAAGACTATAATTGATTATATTTACCTAGTAATTTAGGGTTGTCTCTATAAGTTACCCAGAGAAGGCAATGTCACCCCACTCCGGTATTCTTGCCTGGAAAATCTCATGGACAGAGGAGGCTGGTAGGCTGCAGTCCATGGGGTCGCAAAGAGTCAGACACAACTGAGCGCTCTCACTTTCACTTTTCACTTTCATGCATTGGAGAAGGAAATGGAAACCCACTCCAGTGTTCTTGCCTGGAGAATCACAGGGACGGGGGAGCCTGGTGGGCTGCCGTCTATGGGGTCACACAGAGTCGGACACAACTAAAGGGACCTAGCAGCAGCTATAAGTTACCTGAAACCTACCAGGTATAGAAAAGCCTTTGTTCAAACACTGCATAGAGGGAAACAAAGTGAGTTCAAGCATTTCTAGAAACTTTACAATAACTCAAGGAAGAATTTTCTTCACTATTTTGAAAGGTAGAATTGAAGTTAACAAGTAGAGAAAAACAGTCAAATATTAGGATAAACAATTCTATTAGGTAAAACTAAAATTTCAGATAAATTACCCAAAGATATTTTATGTAGAAATCTATGCAATGTGGATATATCTCCTCAGTTTCAAAATGCATGCAAACATCTCATCTGGGAGACAAGGTGGCAGAGCAGAAAGAATTTTAGCTTGCCTCTTCCCACAAAAACAGCAGCATCACAACTAACTGCTGAACAACCATGGATGAAAATACTCAAAACTACCAAAAATGATATTCTACACATAAAGACAAGGAAGAAACAAGAAGACAGTAGGAGGGGCATCTTCACAAAATAGTCAAATCCCATACCCACTGGGTGGATGACAGACAAACTGGAAAATAATTATATGCAGAGGTTCTTCCACAGGAGCGAGAGTATTAAGCTTCATATCAGGCTCCTGAGAAAGGGGGTAAGGCATTGGGAGGGGGGGCCACCAGAGCATTTGGCTTTGAGGGCCAGAGAGGTTTGAGTGCAGGAGCTCCACAAGACTAGGGGAAACAGAAATCCACTCTTGGAAGTTCCACACAAGGTTTCAAGTGCACCAGAACCAGAGAAAAGCAGTGATTACATAGATGTTAGGGCTAGATCAATCTGTGAGTCTTAGAGGGTCTCCAGAGGAGCAGAGGTTGGTTGTTACTCACAATGGGAGCAAACACTAAAGATGAATGCCCCAGGGAATACTCATCAGTGTGAGCTCTCCTGAAGGTTGCCATTTTAGAACCTACCCAAAGCAGACTCCAGAACTGGGATGCCTCAGGACAAAACCAACAGGGTGGAAACAGTCTCACCCATCAGCATACAAGTTGCCTAAAGTCCTCCTGACCCAACAGTCACGTATAAACACAGCTCTTGACATCCTCCTGCTCATCAGAAGGACAAAATCCCACTCCAACTACCAGTGGGAAGTAACCAATCCCACCCACCAGGAAGCCTGCACAAGCCCCTAGACCAACTTCACCCACCAGGAGAGAAATACCAGAACCAAGAAGAATTACAATGCTGTAGCCTGAGGACTGGGGGCCACAAACATAGAAAGTCAGACAAAATCAGATGGCAGAGAAATTTGTTTCAGATAAAAGAACTAGGAAAAAAAAAAAAAAAACTAGAAGACTAAATGGAGTTAGGCCATATAGCAGAAAAAGAATTCAGAGTAATGACAATAAAAATCATTCAACATCTCAATAAAAGAATGGAAGCACAGACTGAGAGGATACAAGAAACATTTAATAAACAGCTAGAAGCTTTAAAGATAAAAGTAAAGAACTGAAATGAAAAACACACTAGAAGGAATCATAACAGAATAAATGAGGCAGAAGAATGAATAACTGAGTTGGAAGACAAATTGGTGGAAATTACTGCTATAGAAGAGAATAAGGGAGAAAAGGGATGAAAATGAGCATAATCTGAGAGAACACGGGGACAACAATAATGAACTAACATTTTCATTATAGGGGTTCTAGAAGAAGAGAGAGAGAGAAGGGGCCTGAGAAAATTATTGAATAGATAACAGTCAAAAACTTTACTAACATGGGAAAGGAAACAGGCACTCAAGTCCAAGAAGCACATAAAGTCCCTTATAGGATAAACACAAGAAGAATACACTAAGACACAAACTAATCAAATTGGCAAAAATGAAAGAAAAACAATATTTAAAGCAACAAGGGAAAAGCAAAAAATAGCATATGAGGGATTTTTTCAGCAGAGACTATGAAGGCCAGAATGGAGTGACACCATATATTTAAAGAGATGAAAGAAAAAACTTTCAACCAAGAATATACTACCCAGCAAGGCTCTCTTCAGATTTGATGAAGAAATCAAACGCTTTACAGACAAGAAACAGCTAAGAAAATTCAACACCAAACCAGTTTTACAAGAAATGCTGAAGGCACTTCTCTAGATGAAAAAGAAAAGACCACAATTAGGAACAAGAGGATTATAAAATGGGGAAGCTCACTGGATAAGGCAAAGAGACAGTAAAGGTAGGAAATCATCAACACACAAATATAATATCAAAAGCAGAAATTTTGAGAAGAGCAGAGTACAAATGCAAAATATTTGAAGTGCATTATATATATATATATATATATATATATATCAAAACCTAATGGCAACTGCAAACCAAAAATCTATAATGAAGTGTGTTACAAGATACAAAGAAGGACACTACATCATTATCAAGGTATCAATCAAAAAGAAAATAAAAAGATTGTAAATATACATGCACTCAACATAGGAGCACCTCAATATATAAAGCAAAAGCTAACAGCCGTAAAGGAGAAATTTACAGTAACACAATAATAGCGGGAGGGGACTTTAGCACCCTATTTGCATTGTGAATAAATCATCCAGATAGAAAATCATTAAGGAAAAATGAAGCCTTAAAATGACACATTAGGGCAGATGGACTTAATTGGTATTTATAGGGCCTGCCATCAGAAAGCAACAGAATACAAATTCTTCCCAAGTGCACAGGGAACATTCTCCAAGATAGATCACATGCTGAACCACAAAGGAAACTTTTGTAAATTTCAGGAATAAAACACAAACAATGGAAGCTAAACAGTATGCTGCTAAACAACCAATGGATCAATAAAGAAATCAAATATGAAATTAAAAATACCTAGAAACAAATGAAAATGAAAACATGATGATCCAAAACTTACAGGATACAGCAAAAACAGCCCTAAAGCGGAAGTATATAGCAATATCATCGTAGGGAATAAGAAAAAAACTCAGGTAAACAACATCACC
>SJYQ01002909.1:112678-147595 GCA_006410935.1 Redunca redunca | reverse complement strand
AGAGAAGATCAGTGAAAATAAAATCTGGTTCTTTGAAATGATAAATTTAACAAGCCTTTAGTTAGAATCATCAAGTAAAAAAAGACTCATCAATAAAATTAGAAATGAAAAAGAAGTTATCACTGACACTGTAAAAACACAAAGAACCATAAGAGACTACAATGAGCAACTATTTGCCAATAAAATGGACCATCTAGAAGAAATGGGCAAATTCTAAGAAATGTACAAGCTTCTAATGCTAAATCAGAAAGAAATAGAAAATATAAACAAACCAATCACAAGTACTGATATTGAATCTGTGATTAAAAACTTCCAACAAAAGTCTAAGACCAGATGGCTTCACAACTGAAATCTATCATTTAGAAAAGAGATAGCATCCACCTTTCTGAAACTATTCCAAAAAACTGCAGAGTAAGGAACACTCTGAAACTCATTTTATGGTGCCACCATCATCCTGATACCAAAATTAGACAATGAAATAAAGGAAAACTATAGGCCAATATCAATGATGAATATAGACACAAAAATCCTCAACAAAATACTAGGAATCCAAAAATACATTAAAAGGATCATACACCATGGTCAAGTGGAATTTATCCCAGGGATGCATAGATATTCAAAATCTGCGCATCATCATTATACATCAATTAGCATATTGAAAAATAACAACTGTATGATCACCTCAATAGATGTTGAAAAAACTTTTGACAAAATTCAACACCCATTTATGATAAAAACTCTCCAGAAAGTGGGCACAGAGGGAATAGACCTCAACATAATTAAAGCCCTGTGTGACAAACTTATTAGAAAAGATCCTGATGCTGGGAAAGATTGAAGGCAGGAAGAGAAGGGAATAACAGAGGACGATATGATGGCATGGCATCACCTACTCAATGGACATGAGTTTGAGAAATCTCCAGGAGATGGTAAAGGACAAGGAAGCCTGGCATTCTGTAGTCCATGGGATCACAAAGAGTTGGACACGACTGAGCAACTGAACAGCAACAGATGACAAATTCACATCTAAAATCGTATTCAGTGGTGAAAAGCTGAGCATTATCTCTAAGATCAGGGAAAAGACAAGGATATAAATTCTCACCACTTTTATTCAACATGGTTTTAGACGTTCTAGCCATGGCAATTAGAGGAGAAATAAGAGGAATCCAATTTGAAAAAGAAATAAAACTGTGATGGTTTAGAGATGACACAATAACATAGGATTATATGATGACCCAGGAAACCCTAAAGACACTACCAGAAAACCATTAGAGCTCATCAATGAATCTGATAAAGTTGCAGGACAGAAAACACAGTTACGTTTCTATACACTAACACTGAAATATCAGAAAGAGAAATGAAGTAAACAGTTTCGTTTACCATTGCATCAAAAAGAATAAAACACCTAGAATTAAACCTACTTAAGAAGGTGAAAAATTTGTACTCAGTAAATCATAAGACATTGATGAAAGAAATTGAAGATGATGCAAAAAGATGGAAGATACAACTTGTTCCTGGATTGGAAGAATCGATATGGTGAAAATGTCTATACTGCCTAAAGCAAACTACGGATTCAGTGCAATCTCTAACAAATTACCAATGGCATTTTTCACAGAACTAGAGTAAAAGATTTTACAGTGTGCATGGAAACACAGAAGACCCTGAAGAGCCAAAGCAATACTGACAAAGAAATATGGAGTTGAAGAAATCAGACTCCCTGACTTCAGATTGTTCTACAGAGCTACAGTAATCAAGACAGTATGGAACTGGCACAAAAACAGAAACATAGATCAATGGAACAGGACAGAAAGCCCAGAAATAAACCCACACATGTGTGCTCAACTAACCTATGACGAGACAAGAATATACAATGAAGAAAAGGCAGTGTCTTCAACAAGTGGTGTGGGGAATACTGGGAAATTACATGTAAAAAAATGAAATAGCAGAGTCACTAAAACCTTACACAAAAATAAACTCCAAATGGATTAGAGAACTAAATGTAAGACTCGATACTATAAAACTCTTAGAGGAAAACATAGGCAGGACACTGACATAAACTGCAACAATATCTCTTTGGATCCACCTCCCAGGGTAATGAAAAATTAAAAAAAAAAAAAAACAAATGGGATATATTTAAAACATTTGTACAGCAAAGAAAACTATAAACAAAACAAAAAGAAAGTGCTCAGAATGGGAGAAAATATATTCAAATAAAACAATCAACAAAGGATCAATATCCACAATATACAAACAGCTCATGCAGTTCAGTATCAAAAAACCCAATCAAAATATGGGTGGAAGATCTAAACAGACATTTCTCCAAAGAAGATATACAGATGGCTAAAAGCACATTAAAAGATGTTCAACATCAGTTCTTATTACAGAAATGCAAATCAAAACTACAATGAGGTACACTCCACTTGTCAGATTAGTTGTTACCAAAATTCTACAAATAATAGAGGGTATAGAGAAAAGGGAACTCTCCTACACTGTTGGTGGGAATGTAAATAGGTACAATCATTATGGAGAACAGTATAGAGATTCCTTCAGTTCAGTTCAGTTGCTCAGTCCTGTCTGACTCTGCGACCCTGTGGACCACAGCATGCCAGGCCTCCCTGTTCATCTCCAATTCCTGGAGTTTACAAAAACTCATGTTCATAGAGTTGGTGATGCCATCCAACTATCTCATCGTCTGTCATCACCTTCTCCTCCTGCCCTCAATCTTTCCCAGTATCAGAGTCTTTTCAAATGAGTCAGCTCTTCACATCAGGTGGCCAAAGTATTGGAGTTTCAGCTTCAACATCAGTTCTTCCAATGAACACTCAGGACTGATCTCCTTTAGGGTGGACTGGGTGGACCTCCTTGCAGTCCAAGGGACTCTCAAGAGTCTTCCAAAACACCAACAGTTCAAAAGCATCAATTCTTCAGCGCTCAGCTTTCTTTATAGTCCAACTCTCAGGTCCATACATGACTACTAGAAAAACCATAGCCTTAACTAGATGGACATTTGTTGGCAAAGTAATGTCTCTGCTTTTTAATATGCTGTCTGTTTAATTTCCCTCCAAGGAGCATGTGTCTTTTAATTTCATGGCTGCAATAAAGTCAGCCACTGTTTCCACAGTTTCCCCATCTATTTGCCATGAAGTGATGGGACCAGATGCCATCAACCTTAGTTTTCTGAATGTTGAGCTTTAAAGCCACCTTTTTCACTCTCCTCTTTCACTTTCATTAAGAAGCTCTTTAGTTCTTCTTTACTTTCTGCCATAAGAGTGGTGTCATCTGCATATCTGAAGTTATTGACATTTCTCCCAGCAATCTTGATTCCAGTTTGTGCTTCATCCAGCCCAGAATTCCTCATGATGTACTCTGTGTAGAACTACCACAGGATCAAGCAGTCTCACTCTTGGGCATATATCCAGAGAAAAACATAATTCAAAAAGACACATGCACCCCAATGTTTGGGTGAACTCCTGGAGTTGGTGATGGACAGGGAGGCCTGGAGTGCTGCAATTCATGGGGTTGCAAAGAGTCGGACACTACTGAGTGACTGAACTGAACTGAAGACATGGAAGCAACCTAAATATCCAATGACATATAAGTCAATAAAGAAGAAGTGTATACACACACACACATGCAACACACACACAATGGAATATTACTCAGCCATAGAAAAGAATCAAATACTGCCATTTGCAGCAACATGGATGGACCTGGAGATTATCATACTAAGTGAAGTAAATCACAGAAAGAAAATATTATATGATATCACTTATATGTGGAATCTAAAGAGATACAAATGAACTTATTTACAATACAGAAACAGATTTACAGATTTCAGAAACAAACGTATGGTTACCAAAGGGGAGACATGGGGGTGATAAATTAGGGGATTGGGATTAATATATACACTACTATATATAAAACAATCAACAAGGACCTACTGTATAGCATAGAAAACTCTCTATATTCCGTAATAAACTCTATGGGAAACAATCTAAAAAGGAATGGATAATTGTAAATGTATAATTGAATAATTGAATATGTAAATGTATGATTGATTGCCAGGAGAAATATCAATAACTTCAGATATGCAGATGACACCACTCTTATGGCAGAAATTGAAGAACTGAAGAACCACTTGATGAAAGCGAAAGAGGAGAGTGAAAAGTTGGCTTAAAACTCAATATTCAGAAAACTAAGATCATGGCATCTGGTCCATCACTTCATGGCAAATAGATGGGGAAAGAGTGGAAACACTGGCTGACTTTATTTGTGGGGGGCTCCAAAATCACTGCAGATTGTGACTGCAAGCCATGAAATTAAAAGATGCCTGCTCCTTGAAAGAGAAACTATGGCCAACTTAGCATATTAAAAAGCAGAGACATTATTTTGCCAACCAAGGTCCATCTAGTTAAGGCTATGGTTTTTCCAGTAGTCAGGTATGGATGTGAGAGTTAGACTATAAAGAAATCTGAGCACTGAAGAACTGATGCTTTTTAACTGTGGTGTTGGAGAAGACTCTTGAGAGTCATTGGATTGCAAGGAGCTCCAACTAGTCTATTCATTTTTTAAATTAATTTATTTATTTTAATTGGAGGCTAATTACTTTACAACATTGTAGTGGTTTTTGCCATACAAGGACATGAACCAGCCATCCAACCAGTCCATTCTAAAGGAAATCAGTCCTGAATATTCATTGTAACGACTGATGCTGAACTTGAAATTCCAATACTTTGGCCACCTGATGCAAAAAACTGACTCAACTAAAAAGACCCTGATACTGGGAAAGATTGAAGGCAGGAGAAGGGGACAACAAAGGATGAGATAGTTGGATGGCATCACCGACTTAATGGACATGAATTTGAGTAAGCTCCAGGAGTTGGCAATGGACAAGGAGGCTTGGCATACTGCAGTCCATCAGGTCATAAAGAGTCGGACACGACTGAGTGACTGAACTGACTGACTGATCATTGAATCACTTTTTATGTATATCTGAAACTATCAACATTGTAAAATAGATGTATTCTAATATAAAATAAAAATTTAAAAAGCAAGATTCATGCAAACACCTAGGTTTTCCTCTTCTATTTCCCCTTAATTATAACTATTTTACTCTGAACAGTCTCCAAATATTTTTATGGTAGTCATCTATGAGTTTGTTGATGATGAAGGGAAAGTGCAAGTCATTTAAAGAAAACCATTAGCACACACTTTTAATAAGCTATGATGGTTTGAGCAAAGTTTTGGTCTCAGCCAATTATATTGTATCTAAAACTATAGGTCCAATTTATCTATCTACATACATACTAAGGCAAATAATTTCAGCTTAAATTATATAGTCGTGAAGCAATAAAAATCTTGCCACATGATTAACAGATAATTTTTTTCTAACTATATTCAAGAATTAGGTGACTGGATCTGAAGATACATTTTGACATAAAGATAAGATGATTTCTAGGTTTCCTAGTTTGATAATTTATCAAGAAGGTGGCTAAAATACCATATATTAATATTTTCAATTAAAATGAACAAAGGAAACAAATACAGTACAAATTAAAGAAAAAACAATTAAATTAAGAAAATAAAAGTTTATTGGATATAAATTCAATGTTCTAAAGATTCTTAAGAGTATTTTATGTGTTCTTTAAGAGCTTCAAAAACTGATGATACTTTGTATAAAATTTAACTGAACTTCAAAATCTCTAGCTCTTATTTAGCTAAAATTAAGCTCTATCTCTAGAGTTATCCTAAATCTTGTTTATAATAATCATTGTATTTTCTTTTTACTTTATAAATGCACTTTCCTATTAAAAGGAGAAAAGGAATTACAGAATATGTATTTTCACGACGTATGATTTCACATATGAAAGATAATTAAAATATGTTCAATTTTGTGAAAATGGAAGTGTACAGCATCTTGTTTGCACCCTCCAAGGAGGATATTACATTTCTAAATAAGCTTTCTATTTACCATATGGTATCACTAGCCACGGACAATCTTATTTTTATAGACAAAAAACAAAATAGAAAGTGTTGTGAGAGGCTGTTGGAATACTGTCTATGAAAGCTGATCTTGCTTTTCCAAAAGGCAAAATTCCAAAGAGAATGAAACATCTCTCTGTCAGTTCATTGCTACTTGTCTTTTTTTCTTAACATCAGAGACTATCCACTCCCCTAACTCTTTCTCAGATATTCTCACATTAGGAAATGAGAATTTCCTAAATAAGAAAACACTAAGAATAAAATATTTTCTCCATGCATCAACTTTTATTACTCTGACCCAATGTCCTATGAAAGATTTTTATCATCTTGTTTCCTGAATTAATCAGGAAAACCTAAGTTGAGTGATAACATATTAAAAATTAAGTAACAAAGGCTCAACACCATGGGATCTTATTTCTCAGACTGCAGTTCGTTTGGTGCTTCTGGGATGCTTTTCTTCAACCTTAGACCAGGGATGCTTCATCTTACTGTTACAATTCTTGATCTACTTTGTTTTCAAGATAATCTCAGGAAGAATATGAACAGACTAGAACATTGTACAAGATATCTAGAAGGAGAAGCCAAGCCATTTGCATAAGTTTGTTCGCATTTTATTGGTATAAGTCAACCAAAAACCTGACATAAACGCAAGGAGAAGAAATGAAAAGAAAATCTTTCAGAGTGTGAGTACAGGAAACAGAAATATCATAGTACAGATAGGATACTGTCACTGCCATTTCTCCAGAGAAATAAACTTATTTGAGGAATAGAGAGCAACTACATTTTCAATGTCTGTATATGGGTTTCTTTGGAAGGAATGATGCTAAAGTTGAAATTCCAGTACTTTCGCCACCTCATGTGAAGAGTTGACTCATTGGAAAAGACTCTGATGCTGGGAGGGATTGGGGGCAGGAGGAGAAGGGGACAACAGAGGATGAGATGGCTGGATGGCATCACTGACTTGATGGATGTGAGTCTGAGTGAATTCCGGGAGTTGGTGATGGACAAGGCAGGCTTGCGTGCTGCGATTCATGGGGTTGCAAAGAGTTGGACATGACTGAGCGAATGAACTGAACTGAACTGAACTGATAGGCTATATGATGACTTTCAGAATAATTTCAGAAAATCGTAAATAGAATTGAGACAATGTGTCAGGTGCATCATGTGTTTCTGGTCATTTCAAACACAATTTAGAAAATAAGTAAGGATTGAGAACAAGCTGCCACCTCTTCTTAATATCCTCTGCATCTATTAGGTCCATACTATTTCTGTCCTTTATTGAGCCCATCTTTGCATAAAATGTTCCCTTGCTATCTCTAATTTTCTTGAAGAGATCTCTAGTCTTTCCCATTCTATTGTTTCCCTCTATTTCTTTGCATTGATCACTGAGTAAGGCTTTCTTACCTCTCTTTGCTATTCTTTGGAAGTCTGCATTCATATGGGTATATTTTTCCTTTTTTCCTTTGCCTTTAACTTCTCTTGTTTTCTCAGCTATTGGTAAAGTCTCCTCAGACAACCATTTTGCCATTTTGTTTTTGTTTCTCTTTTGGATGGTCTTGATCACTGCCTCCTGTACAATGTCATGAACTTCCATCCATAGTTCTTCAGGCACTCTGTCTATCAGATCCAATCCCTCCTATCTATTTCTCACTTCTACTGTATAATTATAAGGGATGTGATTTTGGTCATACCTTAATGGTCTAGTGGTATTTTTTACTTTATTCAATTTAAGTCTGAATTTTTCAATAAGGAGTTCATGATGTGAGCAACAGTCAGCTCCTAGTCTTGTTTTTGCTGACTGTATAGAGCTTTTTCATCTTTGACTGCAAAGACTATAACCAATCTGATTTCAGTATTGACCATCTGGTGATTATAACAGATTGAATAATGTAGATTCAAAGGCAACACATAGCAGATTGAATAATATAGAAGAACGAATAAGTTTTCTAGAAGACAAAATATGGAAATCACACAATGAGAACAGCAGACAGAACACCAAATGACAAACAATAAAAACAGTATGAGACCTATGGAATAATACTATATAAAGCATGCCAATCTATGCATAATATGGATCCCAGAAGAAAAAAGAGAAAAGGAGATTGAAAACTTTATCACTAAAAACTTTCCAAATCTGAAGAAGGAAACTAATATCCATGTTCAGAAAGCACAGAGTCCCTAATTAGAAGAACAAAACAAACATACACCAAAACATATTATAATTAAAATGGCAAAAAGTTAAAGAGAAGAGTTTAAAGGCAGCAAAGGAGAAACAGTTAAATACAAGGGAAGTTTGGTTGATTTATCTACAGAAAGACTGTGTGCCAGCAGGAATGGTAAGACATATTTAATGTCCTGAAAGGAAAAAATCTGCAACCTAAAAGCAAAATGGCTGTCTGAGGAGGCCTTACAAATAGCTATGAAAAGAAGAGAAGCAAAAAGCAAAGGAGAAAAGGAAAGATATAAGCATCTGAATGCAGAGGTCCAAAGAATAGCAAGGAGAGATAAGAAAGCTTTCCTCAGCAATCAATGTAAAGAAATAGAGGAAAACAATAGAATGGGAAAGACTAGAGTCTATTCAAGAAAATTAGAGATACCAAGGGAACATTTCATGCAAAGATGGGCTCGATAAAGGACAAAAGTGGTATGGACCTAATAGAAGCAGAAGATATTAAGAAGAGGTGGCAAGAATATAAAGAACTGTACAAAAAAGATCTTCATGACCCAGATATTCATGATGGTGTGATCACTCATGCTCACCTAGAGCCAGACATCCTGGAACGTAAAGTCAAGTGGGCCTTAGGAAGCATCACTATGAACAAAGCTAGAGGAGGTTATGGAATTCCAGTGGAGCTATTTCAAATTCTGAAAGATGATGCTGTGAAAGTGCTGCACTCAATATGCCAGCAACTTTGGAAAACTCAGCAGTGGCCACAGGACTGGAAAAGGTCAGTTGTCATTCCAATCCCAAAGTATGGCCATGCCAAAGAATACTCAAACTACCACACAATTGCAGTCATCTCACACGCTAGTAAAGTAATGCTCAAAATTCTCCAAGCCAGGCTTCAGCAATACGTGAACAGTGAACTTCTAGATGTTCAAGCTGCATTTAGAAAAGGCAAAGAAACCATGGATCAAATTGCCAGCATCCACTGGATCCTCGAAAAAGCAACGGAGTTCCAGAAAAACATCTATTTCTGCTTTATTGACTATGCCAAAGCCTTTGACTGTGTGGATCACAATAAATTGTGGAAAATTATGAAAAAGATGGGAATACCAGATCACCTGATCTGCCTCTTGAGAAACCTGTATGCAGGTCAGGCAGCAACAGTTAGAACTGAACATGGAACAACAGACTGTTTCCAAATAGGAAAAGGAGTACATCAAGCCTGTATGTTGTCACCATGCTTATTTAACTTATATGCAGAGTACATCATGGGAAATGCTGGGCTGGAAGAAGCATAAGCTGGAATCAAGATTGCCAGGAGAAATATCAATAACCTCAGATATGCAGATGACACCACCATTATGGCAGAAAGTGAAGAAGAACTAATGAGCCTCTTGATGAAAGTGAAAGAGGAGAGTGAAAAAGGTGGCTTAAAGCTCAACATTCAGAAAACTAAGGTTGATGGCATCTGGTCCCATCACTTCATGGCAAATAGATGATCACAACTGAGCGACTGAACTGAACTGAAGATACTCTAACCAACGACACTAGAAGGAGAGTTAAAAATTTGGAACAGAAAGAGTGGTAAAATTTTTCTCATAAAAGCAAAAACTACAAGAATACAGCAATACCAAACCTGCCCTAAAATAAATATTCAAGGGAAAAGAAGCGAGACTCTATAGGAAAGAAAAACTATATTTGGAAAGTAAATCAGGTAAATAATCCAATAAAGAGATTATTCAAAAGTTCTGTGAAAGGGATAATAACCACAATGAACAACAAAAGGATAATCATTAAGATGTAAAAGAGCATATCAAAATTATAAAATATGAGGAACGAGAGTAAGAAAATGTAGAATTTATTTTCAGAATGTGTTTTAGTCTATATGACTATCTGTCTAAAGCAAGTAGATATACTGGAAGGGGTTAACATACTTGGAAAACAGGGTACCCACAGATCAAAAACAGATGTAGAAAAAGCATTTGATAAATTCAACATCCAGGCTCAGGCATGTTCACAACCATCCTGTCAGCAACGGCTGCTGACTGGCAAGCACACTTTAGCCTCTGGTACTGGCCATGGTGCCTGCCACCTAGGAGTTATCAGTGATGTCCATGAAGTGGTCCTGGTTATGCTGGGAGTCACTGAGTGGTCACACCATGTGCTGGCCTTTAGTTGCTTCCATGGGCCTCGAGGTTTCTGCTTCTGTTTATTATTCCCAAACAGGCACATAACGTGCCTGACTTTTTCAAACGGGAGTAGTGAGGCTAGAAAAGGTTTCTCCTTAGACAACTGCAGCATCTATTGTGTGTGTGTTATATATGCTGTCAAGAATGTTATCTCTGTTTGTTTCTAGCATGAGTGCTTAGCTGATGTGATGGCCATGTCAAACACTGATATCAAGTTACCTGATATTTCAAAGAACAAGGCTCTCAAATGGAAAGTCAAACCCCTGTTTATGCCCAATAGAATCAGGAAGAACATTGACTTGTGTCCCTAATACTAATCATGCATAAATATATAGGTCTGTCTATCCTTTTAGAACTGAGGTGGAGGGCTCAGATTCATTGGGCTTTCCTGGTGGTTCTAGTGGCTTCTCTCATATCTCAGTTGGAAAGAATCTGCCTGCAATGCAGGAATGCAAGTTTGATTCCTGGATTAGGAAGATCCCCTGGAGGAGGAAATTGCAACTGACTCCAGTATTTTTGCCTAGAGAATCTCATGGACAAAGGAGCTTGGCAGGCTACAGTCCATGGGGTCACAAGAGTCAGACACAACTTAGAGACTAAACCACCTGGTGGTTCCATCCCTGGGTTGGGAAGATGCCTTGAAGAATGAAATGGCAACACACTTCAGTGCTCTTACTTGGAGAATCCCATGGACAGAGGAGCCTGGTGGGCTACCACCCATGAAGTCACAAAGAGTCAGATGTGATGGAGTATGCACGTGCATGAAATTGTAGTAAAATACATCTTCACTACAATTTGATTTTTCTTATTTTTTAGGTGAAAAGATGGTAAGTTTGATTTTTAACCCTTCTCTAATGAAGAAATTGAATCACAGGATGGTTAAGTTATTGTTCAGTGGCTCACTTGTGTCTGACACTTTGCAACCCCATGGACTGCAGGACTCCAGGTTTCCCTGTCTTTCACCATCTCTGGAGCTTGCTCAAACCCATGTTCATTGAGTCAGTGACACCATCCAACCATCTCATCCTCTGTTGGCCCTTTCTCCTCCTGCCTTCAATCTTTCCCAGCATCAGGGTCTTTTCAAATAAGTTGGCTCTTTGTATCAGGTCAAAGTATTAGAGATCCAGCCTCAGCATCAGTCCTTCCAATGAATTTTCAGGATTTATTTCTTTTAGAATTTACTGGTTTGATCTTGCAGTCAAAGGGACCTTCAAGAGTCTTCTCCAACACCGTAGTTCAAAAGCACCAATTCTTCTGCGTTCAGCCTTTTTTTATGGTCCCACTCTTACATCCATACATGACTACCAGAAAAAAAACAAACAAACATAGCTTTGACTAGATGGACCTTTATCAGCAAAGTAATGTCTCTGCTTTTTAATATGCTGTCTAGGTTTGTCATAACTTTTCTTCCAAGGAGCAAGTATCTTTTAATTTCATGGCTACAGGCACCATCTTCAGTGATTTTAGAGCCCAAGAAAATAAAGTCTGTCACTGTTTCCATTGTTTTCCCATCTACTTACCATAAAGTGATGAGACTGGATGCCATGATATTCGTTTTTTTGGATGTTGAGTTTTAAGCCAGCTTTTTCACTCTCCTCATTCATTTTCATCAAGAGGCTCTTCAGTTCCTCTTTGCCTTCTGCCATAAGGAGTCATCTGCATATCTGAGGTTATTGATATTTCACCCAGAAATCTAAATTCCAGCTTGTGCTCATCCAACCTGGATTTTGCAAGATGTACTCTGCATATACGGAGAAGGCAATGGCACCCCACTCCAGTACTCTTGCCTGGAAAATCCCATGGATGAAGGAGCCTGGAAGGCTGCAGTCCATGGGGTCGCTGAGGGTCTGACACGACTGAGTGACTTCACTTTCACTTTTCACTTTCATGCATTGGAGAAGGAAATGGCAACCCACTCCAGTGTTCTTGCCTGAAGAATCCCAGGGATGGGTGACAATATATAGCCTTGACAGACTCCTTTCCCAATTTTGAACCAGTCCATTGTTCCATATCTGGTTCTAATTGTTGTTTCTTGACCTGCATACAGGTTTCGCAGAAGGGAGGTAAGGTTGTCTGGTATTCATATCTCTTTAAGAATTTTCCAGTTTGTTTTCATCCACACAGTCAAAGGTTTTAGTGTAGTCAATGAAGTAGATTTTTTCTGGAATTCTTTTGCTTTTTCTATGTTCCAGCAGATGTTGGAAATTTGATCTTTGGTTCCTTTGTCTTTTCAAAATCCGGCTTGAACATCTGGAAGTTCTCAGTTCACTTGCTGCTGAAGCCTGGCTTGGAGAATTTTGAGCATTACTTTGCTAGCATGTGAAATGAGTGCAATTGTTTGGTAGTTTGAGCATTCTTTGGCATTGCCATTTTTTGGAATTGGAATAAAACTGACCTTTTCTAGTCCAGTGGCCACTGCTGAGTTTTCCAATTTTCTGGCACATTGAGTGCAGCACTTTTGATCACTAGCTTCTGTACAGTGTCACGAATCTCCATCCATAGTTCTTCAGGCACTGGCTATCAGATCTAATCCCTTTAATCTATTTGTCACTTCCACTATATAATCATAAGGATCTGATTTAGATCATCCCTGAATGGCCTATTGGTTTCTCCTGCTGCTGTTGCTAAGTCACTTCAGTCTTGTCCAACTCTGTGCGACCCCATAGACGGCAGCCCACCAGGCTCCCCCATCCCTGGGATTCTCCAGGCAAGAACACTGAAGTGGGTTGCTATTTCCTTCTCCAATGCATGAAAGTGAAAAGTGAAAGTGAAGTCGCTCAGTCATGTCCAACTCTTAGCGACCCCATGGACTGCAGCCTACCAGGCTCCTCCATCCATGGGATTTTCCAGGCAAGAGTACTGGAGTGGGGTGCCATTGCTTTCTCCGATTGGTTTCCCCTACTCTCTTCAATGGATTAAATCTCTTCAATTTCAGTCTGAATTTGGCAATAAGGAATTTATGATCCGAGCCAGAGTTAGCTCCCAATTTTGTTTGTTTTTGATGATTTTATAGAACTTTTCCATCTTCAACTGAAAAGAGTATAATCAATCTGATTTCAGTATTGACCATCTGCTGATGTCCATGTGTAGAGTCTTCTCTTGTGTTGTTGGAAGAGGGTGTTTGCTATGACCACTGCATTCTCTTGGCAAAACTCTATTAATTTTGCCCTGCTTCATTTTGTACTACAAGGCCAAACATGCCTGTAACTCCAGATATCTGTTGACTTCCTGCTTTTAAGTATCTCCTCCAAAGTTACACAGCCAGTAGGAGGCCAGAATCTACATTCATACCATTATTCTATAGCATCAGACAAATGTTTTCCTGGTGTGAGCATTTTAGGAAGGTGTGTGACTTAGTGGAGAGAAAACTAACTGGTGAATTGGATAACTCATGATCTAATGCCAATACTTTGGCCACCTCATGCAAAGAGTTGACTCATTGGAAAAGACTCTGATGCTGGGAGGTATTGGGGGCAGGAGGAGAAGGGGATGACAGAGGATGAGATGGCTAGATAGCATCACCGACTCGATGGACATGAGTTTGGATAAACTCCAGGAGCTGGTGATGGACAGTGAGGCCTGGCATGCCACAACTCATGGGGTCACAAAGAGTCAGACAGGACTTAGCGACTGAACTGAACTGAACTGAACCTTAACATTTTATTAAGTAGCTTTGTGATTTTATAAAACCAAATCACTTGATTTAGTTAATTATTTGGAAATCAATTCCTCTTATTATAGAATAAGGCATTTAGATTAGATTACCTTTAAGGTCACTTCTAAATTTACGATTTTGTGCATTTATGATATTAGGATCATTGAATACACAAGCACTGTCGACTCATATAATAGAATTAGGTAATAAGAAGACTGTCAGTTACAGCATTTATCAATATACAGTTTCTCCAGAGAATAGATTTGATTGTTAACAGGATAATCTTATAGTAATAAACAGCAATAAAATGCCTCTCTTTCCTTAGTATTGCTCAAAGTTATAATAACTTAAATGAATTAACCAGCTCTGGAAAGGTCACTTTTCCAATAAATGGCAAAATAAAAAAGGTTAATAAAATGATTCAGACTCATTTATTGTTACTTACAAGGGTGATTTTGTCTGACATCTTATATGTGCATAATTATAGCCAAAGCTCTAAAATTGTATAAAAAACTTTTTTCTTCCAGTCAGCAGAGCAAAGATTATATCTAACTGCTGCATCTTCCTGTGTCTGAAAGCAACCTCTCTCATAAATGTGCAACTGTTTTGGTTGGAAACAGTTGCTGGAGGTTTTCTGCCTAGAGATACATAATAGGTAGAGAGAATAAAAAATCTAGAGTGATTTCCACATATGGAAGAGGAGTCCAGCTTCGGGTTGAGAGTGGGATGCTAAAAAGAGAAACCTATCACAGAAGGTAAAAAGAATCAAATACTGGCATAACTAATATCCAGACCAGGACACAGATACAAAATTTATAGAATCTGATTCAAAGAAAGAGAAGCTGGTGTTACCTATTACCTCTTTCTTTTTGCTTGCTGCTGCTGCTGCTGCTGCTAAGTCGTTTCAGTCATGTTACCACCTGGATATTTGCATTAGGGACTGACTCCACAATAATATCTATATTAATACTATACTACATTAAAGTATGCATTGGACTGTGAAGAAAGCTGAGCACCGAAGACTAGATGCTTTTGAACTGTGGTGTTGGAGAAGACTCTTGAGAGTCCCTTGGACTGCAAGGAGATCCAACCAGTCCATCCTAAAGGAGATCAGTCCTGAGTGTTCATTGGAAGGAATGATGCTAAAACTGAAGCTCCAGTACTTTGGCCACCCCATGCGAAGAGTTGACTCATTGGAAAAGACTCTGATGCTGGGAGGGATTGGGAGCAGGAGGAAAAGGAGATGACAGAGGATGAGATGGCTGGATGGCATCACCGACTCGAATGATGTGAGTTTGGGTGAACTCCAGGATTTGGTGATGGACAGGGAGGCCTGGCGTGCTGCAATTCATGGGGTTGCAAGCAGTTGGATGCGACTGAGCAACTGAACTCAACTGAACTGATCTAGAAGAAATACCCAACTCTAGCCTTCCTTAGTCATCTGGTTACACAAAGGAAAGGAAAGGAAAAAACAAAAACTCAGCAATACTTGCGTAGCTCACAGTTCAGATCAACCTTACTTCCAGAAATTTATACTGAAGATATAGTACTACATATGAGGCAGAATTGGGCGTTATTCAATGTTATACTGTTTAGTAATAGCAAAATGAGAAATAATGAGAATGCTTATTTGGGAAAATAGTAGAACAAACTGTGATATAGCCACACAATTGATTTATATTAAGCCATAAAAAAGAATGTCATGCCTTTGAACTGACATAAAGCGGTTTCCATAACTTTTAAGCAAAACAAATTTTTTTTCAAGGAAAAAATGGTATATAGTATATTATCTTTTGCACAAAAGAAAAGGAAAGATAGGAATAGACACCATCTATTTGCTTATTTTTGCAAAAAAGAAAAAAAAAGAAAAAAGAAAAAGCCAATAACATAGGAAAGAGAAACTCCTGAAAATGGTTACCAATTGGTGTAAATGGGAATAGGTAAAATGGTAAAGAATTCTTAACTATAATTTATTATTTGAACTGTATAAATGTTCCAAAAACAAACTAAATTGTAAAAGATCAAAAAGAGCAAACCATAAAGTTAAGTACAAAAAGAAATGTGACTCTGTTTATTAAATTGATAACATAACACAGAACAGCACATAACAACACATAACAGCAACACAGAAAGAGGAAAATTCAAACACCTTTGAAAACAGTGTCTTAACTAGGAGGATCAATTTTAAGAAGAAAGAGGATGGGGAAAAAATGCTGAACTTTAATGTTTACTGTTAGTTTTAATGCTATTTTAATTCTTAAATTATAGAATTTACAATATAAGATGACAAATAAATATATTATTGTAAGGGATTAAGATTTTCACCATGAGAGAAAAAGAAATAGAAATACAGTAGTTAAAGAGCTAAGGAAAATGATCAAATATTAAATTTGAGTTGGAAATACCAACATAAGTTTTTTTAAGTACTTCCAAATTCTATCCATTAGAGTAGCCTAGTAGTACTTTGCCAAGATGGGGGTGGGGGATGCGGTGGTGGTGGTGGTGGTAGAAGGATGTGTGCTCATCTTCTCCTATGAGAAAACCAAAATCACAAATAGCTGCTGAACAACCATCAACAGGAGAATGTTGGAATCTATCCAGAAAAGATACCCCACGTCCATGGGTAAAGAAGCTGCAATAAAATGGTAGGAAGGGAACAATCACATTTAAAATCAAACCTCATACCCTGCAGAGAAGCTTGGAGAACACAAACAAAACCTTGTGGCACCAGGCTCCACCAGAGAAAGGAGCAGTGACCCACACAAGACGCTGAGCCAGACCTACCTGTGAGTGTTTGAGGGTCTCCTGTGGAGACAAGGGTCAGCAGTGACCTGCTGCAAGGACTAGGGCTTTGGCAAAAACAGTCCTGGCAAGCTCAGTGTGCTGGCATAAGTCATTTTTGAGAAGGTCACCATTAGTCCCACTATAGAATCACCTTGTTGGCAATCCACAAGCTGGAGAACAATTATACCAAAGAAGTTCTCTCACTGTTGTGAAAGTTCTAGGCCCCACAGCAGACTCCCCAACCTGGGGATCCAGCAAAGGGACTGAGAATCCCCAGGGAATTTGACTTTGAAGGTCAGCAGGACTTGATTACAGAACTTCCACAGGACTGGCAAAACAAATTATTGGAGAGCACAAATAAAACCTTGTGTTCCCCAGAAGAAAGGAGCAGTGACCCTATGCAAAACTGAGTCAGACTTGTCTGTGAGTGCTCAGGAGTCTGAGGTGGAGGCATAGGTTGACACTGGCCTGTTGCAGGGTCAGGGGCACTTACAGCAGTCCTGAGAGGTTCCTTGTGCTTCCATAAGTGCTTTTGGAAGACCCTCAGGCCAAACTAGAGGCCAAACACAGCCCCACCCATCAACAGAAAATTGGATTAAAGATTTATTGAGCATGGCCTTGCTCATCAGAGCAAAATCCAGTTTTCCCCACAGCCAGTCCCTTCCATCAGGAAGACTGCACAATCTCATCCTCATCAATCAGAGGGGAGACAGAATAAAAATCACAATCACAGAAAACTAACCAAAATGATCACATGGATCACAGCTTTGTGTAACTTAATGAAACTACGAGCCATGCCTGTAGGGCCACGCAAGACAAACAGTTCATGGTGGAGAATTCTGAAAAAACATGGTCCACTGGAGAAGGGAATGGAAAACCATTTCAGCAATCTTGCATTGAGAATCCCATGAACAATACAAAAAGGCAAAAAAGATATGACACTGAAAGATGACCCCCTCAGGTCAATAGATGTCCAATAAGCTGCTGGAGAAGAGCAGAGAAATAGCTCCAGAAGTAATGAAGAGGTTGAACTAAAGTGGAAATGATGCCCAGTTGTGAGTGTATCTGGTGGTAAAAGTAAAGTCTGATGCTGTAAAGAACAATATTGCATAGGAACCTGGAATGTTAGGTCCATGATTCAAGGTAAACTGGAAGTGGTCAGACCAAAGATATCAAGAGTGAACATCAACAATCTAGGAATCGGTGAACTAAAATGGATAGGAATGGGTGAATTTAACTCAAATGACACTTATATCTACTGCTGTGGGAAAGAAAACCTTAGAAGAAATGGAGTGGCCCTCATAGCCAACAAAAGAGTCCAAAATGCACTACTTGGGTGCAATATCAAAAACCACAGAGTGATCTCTTCATTTCCAAGGCAAACCATTCAATATCACAATAATCAAAGTATATGTCCCAACCATTAATGTCACTAATGCCAAAGAAGCTGAAGTTGAATGGTTCAATGAAGACCTATAAGACCTCCTGGAACTAAAACAAAACAAACAAACAAAAAAAAGATGTCCTTTTCATCATAGGTTACTGGAAGTCAAAAGTAGGAAGTCAAGACATACCTGATGTAACAGGAATCTTTGGCCATGGAGTAGAAAATGAAGCAGGGCAAAGGCTAACAGTGTTTTGCCAAGAGAACACACTGGTCATGGCAAAAGTCTGCTTCCAACAACACAAGAGATGACTCTGCACATGGACATTACCAGATGGTCAATACTTCATCACATTGATTACATTCTTTGAAACTGAAGATTGACAGCTTACAGTGAATGGTGTCAGATCTGGTGTTGGATTGCTGAAGAAGATTTAACTTCAGGATCAGGGCTTGATTACTCGGAGCTTTTGTGGGGCAGAAGTTTTATGATTGTGATAAAGGACAGAGAAAGCTTCTGACATAGACATCAGAAGGGGAACAGAGTGCCCCCCTTGCTAGTCTTCTCAAGGAATTATACAGTTTTACCAGACCCACTCCTACAACATGCATCTTAAGTTAACAAGATTAGAACTAACATAGAAAGATTTAACCAGGCCCACATGCTCAAAATTCTCCAAGCCAGGCTTCAACATTTGTGAACCGTGAACTTCCAGATGTTCAAGCAGGATTTAGAAAAGGCAGGGGAAACAGAGATCAAAATTCCAACATCCTCTGGATCATGGAAAAAGCAAGGGAGTTCCAGAAAAACATATATTTATGCTTTATTGACTAGGCCAAAGCCTTTGACTGTGTGGGTCACAAGAAACTGTGGAAAATTCTGAAAGAGGTGGGAATACCAGAGCACCTGACCTGCCTCTTGAGAAATCTGTATGCAGGTCAGAAAGCAACAGTTAGAACTGGACATGGAACAGACTGGTTCCAAATAGGAAAAGGAGTATGTCAAGGCTGTATATTGTCACCCTGCTTATTATAACTTATATAACTTATTAAGCTTATAAGCTTATTATAACTTATATGCAGAGTACATCATGAGAAACGCTGGGCTGGAAGAAGCACAAGCTGGAATCGAGATTGCCAGGAAAAATATCAATAAACTCAGATATGCAGATGATACCACCCTTATGGCAGAAAGTGAAGAGGAACTAAAAAGCCTCTTGATGAAAGGGAAAGAGGAGAGTGAAAAAGTTGGCTTAAAGCTCAACATTCAGAAAACGAAGATTATGGCATCTGGTCCTATCACTTCATGGCATATAGATGGGGAAACAGTGGAAACAGTGTCAGACTTCATTTTTTTGGGCTCCAAAATCACTGCAGATGGTGACTGTAGCCATGAACTTAAAAGACGCTTACTCCTTGGAAGAAAAGTTATGACCAACCTAGATAGCATATTGAAAAGCAGAGACATTACTTTGCCAACAAAGGTCTGTCTAGTCAAGGCTATGGCTTTTCCAGTAGTCATGTATGGATGTGAGAGTTGGACTGTGAAGAAAGCTGAGCACCGAAGAATTGATGGTTTTGAACTGTGGTGTTGGAGAAGACTCTTGAGAGTCCCTTGGACTGCAAGGAGATCCAACCAGTCCATTCTGAAGGAGATCAGCCCTGGGATTTCTTTGGAAGGAATGATGCTGAAGCTGAAACTCCAGTACTTTGGCCACCACAGGCGAAGAGTTGACTCATTGGAAAAGACTCTGATGCTGGGAGGGACTGGGGGCAGGAGGAGTAGGGGACGACAGAGGATGAGATGGCTGGATGGCATCACTGACTTGATGGACATGAGTCTGTGTGAATTCCAGGAGGTGGTGATGGACAGGGAGGCCTGGCGTGCTGCAATTCGTGGGGTCGCAAAGAGTCGGACATGACAGAGGGACTGAACTGAAGTGAACTGAAATCCCACGTAAGATAATAGGATTAGTCAGAAGTTTCCTGTTCAGAAGAGGAAACAGTAGTACAGAGCTTAAGGAAAAACATACCCTTGAGCCGTTAGCTTTGGGCTTAAAGAAAAAACCTTTATGTGATTAAGATGAAATGAAGGACTGTGGAAAAGCAAGTTTGTCCTTTTCTCCTCCTCAAAAGCCCCAAGTCCCTACTCCTTGAGGGCCCCATACTCCTTATCATGCTACTTAACCTCAGAACTGGCTCTCTCAAGATTAAGAAGTTCTATACAGTCAGCTTATATCTTTACTTTTCTCCAATGCTTTTTGCTTCTCTACTTTTCACAGCTATTTGTAAGCCCTTCTCAGACAGCCATTTTACTTTTTTGCATTTCTGTTCCATGGGAATGGTCTTGATCCCTGTCTCCTGTACAATCAGGAACTTCTGTCCATAGTTCATCAGGCACTCTATCTATCAGATCTAGGCCCTTAAATCTATTTCTCACTTCCACTGTAAAATCAGAAGGTATTTTATTTAGGTCATGCCTGAATGGTCTAGTGGTTTTCCCTGCTTTCTTCAATTTAAGTCTGAATTTGGCAATAAGGAGTTCATGATCTGAGCCACAGTCAGCTCCTGGTCTTGTTTTTGTTGACTGTATAGAGCTTCTCCCTCTTTGGCTGAAATGAATATAATCAATCTGATTTCATTGTTGACCATCTGGTGATGTCCATGTGTAGAGTCTTCTCTTGTGTTGTTGGAAGAGGATGTTTGCTATAACCAGTGCATTCTCTTGGCAAAACTCTATTAGTCTTTTCCCTGCTTCATTCCGTACCCCAAAGCCAATTTTGCCTGTTACTCCAAGTGTTTCTTGACTTCCTACTTTTGCATTCCAGTCCCCTAAAATGAAAAGGACATCTTTTTGGGGTGTTAGCTCTAAAAGGTTTGAAGGTCTTCATAGAACCATTCAACTTCAACTTCTTCAGTATTGCTGGTTGTGGCATAGACTTGGATTACTGTGATATTGAATGGTTTTCCTTGGAAATGAACAGAGATCATTCTGTCATTTTTGAGATTGCATCCAAGTACTGCATTTTGAACTCTTTTGTTCACCATGAGGGCTACTCCATTTCTTCTGAGGGATTCCTGCCCACAGTAGTAGATATAATGGTCATCTGAGTTAAATTCACCCATCCCAGTCCATTTTAGTTTGCTGATTCCTAGAATGTCGACATTCACTCTTGCCATCTCCTGTTTGACCACTTCCAATTTGCCTTGATTTATGGACCTAACATTCCAGGTTACTATGCAATATTGCTCTTTACAGCATCAGACCTTGCTTCTATCACCAATCACATCCACAGTGGGGTATTGTTTTTGCTTTGGCTCCATCCCTTCATTCTTTCTGGAGTTATTTCTCCACTGATCTCCAGTAGCATATTGGGCACCTACCGACCTGGGAAGTCCCCCTTTCAGTATCCTATCATTTTGCCTTTTTATGCTGTTCATGGGATTCTCAAGGCAAGAATACTGAAGTGGTTTGCCATTCCCTTCTTCAGTGGACCACATTCTGTCAGACCTCTCTACCATGACCCTTCTGTCTTGGGTGGCCCCACGCATCATGGCTTAGTTTCATTGAGTTAGACAAGGCTGTGGTCCGTGTGATCAGATTGACTAGTTTTCTGTGATTATGGTTTCAGTGTGTATGCCCTCTGATGGCCTCTTGCAACACCTACTGTCTTAATTGGGTTTATCTTACTTGGACGTAGGGTATCTCTTCACGGCTGGTCCAGCAAAGTGCAGCCCCTGCTCCTTACCTTGGATGAGGGGTATCTCCTCATGGCCGCCACTCCTGACCTTGAACGTGAACAGCTCCTCTAGGCCCTCCTGCGCCCGTGCAGCCACTGCTCCGTGGAAGTAGGGTAGGTCCTCTCAGCAACGTTATGTGAGCCATCGCAGTTGCCTGCATTGTTGTGCTGTGTACTAAGTCCTGTCCAACTCTTTTTGATCCTGTGGACTATAGCCTGCCAGGCTCCTCTGTCCATGGGATGTTGGTCTCCTACATCCTTTGCTTCTTCCTCCTCACCCCGACTCTTTCTACCCAGACAGGGGAGGGAGGCTCAGAGCCTGCTCACATGCCTCAGGCCCAGGGATGAAAGACAAAATCTCTTGCAAAATTTTGGTGAGCAATGCCCATCACACTGCAAGAGGGCCACATGGCAGGACGGGCTCCTCTGCAGGTGCATGACCTGACCTCCAAATGGGGGCTCTGAGGACGCCATCAGATCCACAAAAGCAAAGGAGAAAAGGAAAGATATACCCATCTGAATGCAGTTCCAAAGAATAGCAAGAAGAGATAAGAAAGCCTTCCTCAGTGACCAATGCAAAGAAATAGAAGAAAACAACAGAATGGGAAAGACTAGAGATATCTTCAAGAAAATGAGAGACACTAAGGGAATATTTCATGCAAAGATGGGCTCGATAAAGGACAGAAATGGTATGGACCTAATAGAGGTGGACGATATTAAGAAGAGGTGGAAAGAATACACATAAAAACTGTACAAAAAAGATCTTCATAACCAAGATAATCACGATGGTGTGATCACTCACCTAGAGCAAGACATCCTGGAATTTGAAGTCAAGTGGGCCTTAGAGGGCATCACTATGAACAAAGCTGGTGGAGGTGATGGCATTCCAGTTGAGCTATTTCAAATCCTGAAAGATGATGCTGTGAAAGTGCTGCACTCAATATGTCAGCAAATTTGGAAAACTCAGCAGTGGCCACAGGAATGGAAAAGGTCAGTTTTCATTCCAATCCCAAAGAAAGGCAATGCCAAAGAATGCTCAAACTATCACACGACTGAACTCATCTCACAAGCTAGTAAAGTAATGCTCATAATTCTCCAAGCCAAGCTTCAGCAATATGTGAACTGTGAACTTCCAGATGTTCAATCTGGTTTTAGAAAAGGCAGAGGAACCAGAGATCAAATTGCCAACATCCACTGGATCGTGGAAAAAGCAAGAGAGTTCCAGAAAACTCTATTTCTGCTTTATTGACTATGCCAAAGCCTTTGACTGTGTGGGTCACAATAAACTGGAGAATTCTTTAAGAGATGGGAATACCAGAGCACCTGACCTGCCTCTTGAGAAACCTGTATGCAGGTCAGGAAGCAATAGTTAGAAATGGACATGGAACAACAGACTGGTTCCAAATAGGGAAAGGAGAACTTCAAGGCTGTATATTGTCACCCTGCTTATTTAACTTATATGCAGAGTACATCATGAGAAACGCTGGGCTGGAAGAAGCACAAGCTGAAATCAAGCTTTCTGGGAGAAATATCAATAACCTCAGATATGCAGATGACACCACCTTTATGGCAGAAAGTGAAGAGGAACTAAAATCCTCTTGATGAAAGTGAAAGTGGAGAGTGAAAAATTTGGCTTAAAGCTCAACATCCAGAAAACGAAGATCATGGCATCTGGTCCCATCACTTCATGGGAAATAGATGAGGAAACAGTGGAAACAGTGTCAGACTTTATTTTTTTGGGCTCCAAAATCACTGCAGATGGTGACTGCAGCCAAGAAATTTAAAGTCGCTTACTCCTTGGGAAAAAAGTTATTACCAACCTAGATAGCAAATTGGAAAGCAGACATTACTTTGCCAACAAAGTTCCTCTAGTCAAGGCTATGGTTTTTCCAGTGGTCATGTATGGTTGTGAGAGTTGGACTGTGAAGAAGGCTGAGCACCAAAGAATTGATGCTTTTGAATTGTGGTGTGCACTCTTGAGAGTCCCTTGGACTGCAAGGAGAGCCAACCAGTCCATTCTGAAGGAGATCAGCCCTGGGATTTCTTTGGAAGGAATGATGCTAAAGCTGAAACTCCAATACTTGGCCACCTCATATGAAGAGTTTACTCCTGGAAAACACTCTGATGCTGGGAGAGATTGCGGCAGGAGAAGAAGGGGATGACAGAGGATGAGATGGCTGGATGGCATCACCGACTCGATGGACGTGAGTCTGAGTGAAGTCCGGGAGTTGGTGATGGACAGCGAGGCTGGTGTGCTGCTGCGATTCATGGGGTCACAAAGAGTCGGACACGACTGAGTGACGGAACTGAACGGATAGAGTCAACAAAAAGAAAATTGGGAGCTGATATTTGAATAGAGCCTGATGCTGGGAAAGATTGATGGCAGGAGGAGAAGGGGATGACAGAGGATGAGATGGTTGGATGGCATCACCAACACAGTGGAAATAAGTTTGAGCACAGTCCAGATGATAGCAGTGAAGAACAGGGAATCTTGGTGTGATGCAGTCCATGGTGTCTTGAAAAGTCAGACACAACTGAGTGACTGAAATACAACAACATAGTAAACTAGGAAAGTGGCACCCTACTAGCAAAGAGGTTCAGTTCAGTTCAGTCGCTCAGTGTCCAACTCTTTGCGACCCCATGAATCGCAGCACGCTAGGTCTCCCTGTCCATCACCAACTCCCAGAGTTTCCCCAAACTCATGTCTATCGAGTCAGTGATAGCATCCATAATCTCATCCATCCTCTGTCGTCCCCTTCTCCTCCTGCCCTCAATCCCTCCCAGCATCAGGGTCTTTTCCAAGGAGTCAACTTTTTGCATGAGGTGGCCAAAGTATTGGAGTTTCAGCTTTAGCATCAGTCCTTCCAGTGAACACCCAGGACTGATCTCCTTTAGAATGAACTGTTTGGATCTCCTGGCAGACAACTGGACTCTCAAGAGTCTTCTCCAACACCACAGTTCAAAAGTATCAATTCTTTGGCACTCAGCTTTCTTCACAGTCCAACTCTCACATCCATACATGACCACTGGAAAAACCATAACCTTGACTAGATGGACCTTTTTTGCCAAAATAATATCTCTGCTTTTTAATATGCTAACTATGTTGATCATAACTTTCCTTTCAAGGAGTAAATGTCTTTTAATTTCATGGCTGCCATCACCATCTGCAGTGATTTTGGAGCCCCCAAAATAAAGTCTGACATTATTTCCTGTGTTTCCCCATCTATTTCACATGGATTGTTGGGACCAGAAGCTATGATCTTCATTTTCTGAATGTTGAGCTTTAAGCCACCTTTTCACTCTTCTCTTTCACTTTCATCAAGAGGCTCTTTAGTTCCTCTTCACTTTCTGCCATAAGGGTGGTGTCATCTGAGTATCTGAGGTTGTTGATATTTCTCCCGGAAAGCTTGATCCCAGCTTGTGCTTCTTCCAGCCCAGCGTTTCTCATGGTGTACTCTGCATATAAGTTAAATAAGCAGGGTGACAATATATAGCCTTGATGTATTCCTTTTCCTATTGGACCAGTCTGTTGTTATATGTCCAGTTCTAACTGTTGCTTCCTGACCTGCATATAGGTTTCTCAAGAGGCAGGTCAGGTGCTCTGGTATTCCCATCTCTTTCAGAATTTTCCACAGTTTCTTGTGACCCACACAGTCAAAGGCTTTGGCATAGTCAATAAAGCAGAAATAGATGTTTTTCTGGAACTCTCTTACTTTTTCCATGATCCAGCGGATGTTGGAAATTTGATCTCTGGTTCCTCTGTCTTTTGTAAAACCAACTTGAACATCTT
The DNA here is from genome assembly GCA_006410935.1 of Redunca redunca. NCBI lineage: Eukaryota > Metazoa > Chordata > Mammalia > Artiodactyla > Bovidae > Redunca > Redunca redunca. Next base: position 121,907 of record SJYQ01002909.1, on the reverse strand, counting down.
GAAGTTCATGGTTCACGTATTGCTGAAGCCTGGCTTGGAGAATTTTGAGTATTAGTTTACTAGAGTGTGAGATGAGTGTGAGATGAGTGTAATATTGCGGTAGTTTTGAGCATTCTTTGGCATTGCCTTTCTTTGGGATTGGAATGCAAACTGACCTTTTCCAGTCTTTTGGCCACTGCTGAGTTTTCCAAAGTTTGGCTGAGAGATATTCAGTACTAATGGGGCTATATTAGAAGGACAGAGAAGCATACTTTAAGGGGCTCCTCTTGACCAAATTTGATATTACTAGAGCATTGTAAAGTTTAAATATAGTAATAGATTATAATACATTAAGTTTAAAAATAAGTCCTTTGTGATTATCAGAAAGAGCTGGAATAGGAGGGAGGAGTGGCTCTTCTTTTGATAAAAATTCCAGCTAACAGATAGTATTAGACATTTTGCCATCTCCAGTGTAATAAATATCATCAGTGAATGCTACAATTAGCCTATGGGATTGTAGGGAAAGATGACATTTACATAGTTGCAAAATATCACTCATAGTTTACTTACTGATTATAACTGGGAACTATGACTTTAGATACAAAGCAATGGCATTGCCTTAACCAAGTAAATTAAATTTAGCATTGAGAGTAGTTGTTCAACCTGGTATTATATGTCATCTGATATGATGCATTAACCACACAGTGTCTCTTATAAGTTAATCTTGCCAGAAATGTTTAACCTGAAGCTAAGCATAAGAACACAATTAGATGAGTTCAAAATGTCTACAAGACAGCTGGCCTGGACTTTTTTCTTTTCTTAAGTTAGTTTCATTAAAAATTAAAAAAAAAAAAAAAGAAGGAGGACTACTTTAAATTGAAAGAAATTTAAAAGGCAAAAACTCCTAAATATAATTTTCACACTGGGTTGAATCTTTGAAGAAACTAAATGTAAAAATTGAATTATGATTATTTTTTATAACAGCCTTAATTTTAACAAATTTAATGTTAAAATTTTAGGGATGAAGGCTTATGCATTGTGCAAGGAACTTTCAAGCAGTTTGGAGAGAGATTGAGAAAGAGAAGAGTGAGAAAGAAAGAGACAGGTTATAAATGTTTCAGACCGTTATATCTAAACAAAGAGTATTTGAATGTTATTTGCATAATTGGTCTGTTCACATTTTTGTAAGTTCAAATGTTTTCCAAATACAGTGTTGGAGAAAAGTAAAACAAAGACAAAAACAAAAAACTATATTAATGGGTAATTTACATTATAATCCCTAGGAATGCCTTGAAGTTTTCTTTGTGGATACCCCTCAGTTTAATTTTTTCAGAAAAAAAATATATATATATAGTTGGATATACATATATTCCTTCTATCTATCTATCTATCTATCTATCTAGTTGAGCCTAGCTTGAGAGTAGCTATATTTAAGATTTATGTATTTTTTGTAAATCCCAAATTTAATATCAAAGTTCTGTTTCAAGACTGTCTGTGAGGAAATCTTGTTAGTTACATGGAAAAGTTCTATCATCTATGAAAAACAAAAATATAAGGTACATGATTTATTAAAAAAAAAAAAAANAAAAAAAGGAGGGGCCTCAGAGGCAATGCAAAGAGATAGACTTGAACACCAACCACCATGATGTCAGCCATCCTGCTATTCCTATTATGGAAAGGTAGCAAAGTGGCAACAGGAAATTTCAGATAAAGTGAGAGAGAGAGATGAGAGAAACTAACATAGTCTAAGTTACATAGTAGGCAATGGCAATCAAAGACAAGTAAGACCTAACCCCTACAACATTCATAACAAATGCTGTGTAAAATAGATGGATAAACAGGAAATCACTGGTTGGCTATATTTAAGGAAACTAAAAGGGTTATAGGATCCAGACTGACTGGAATCTGATGTAATACCTGCATGACTTCTGAAAGATAGTCTAAAGTAATTCAGCTAAAATGTGAGAGATATTTCTGAATTAAAAGTTCTTGTAGGATTTCCTTCATCTTCCCACAATAGCTAATTAATATCAACTATATAAGAAAATAGAGATTATTTCAGTTGAATAAAACATGTAAGAATAACATATAAGACCTGAGAACACAGAAGAAAGGAACTCTAGTCTATTTCCATACATCAGAGCCTATACTAGTAAGTCAGCACAGTACTCAGAATTCTCATCTGTACCTCCAAAATGGTAAATCTAAAATCTAAGTAGTTTACATGCATGTGTTTTCACAAAGGAAAAGTGAAAAAAAAAAAAAAAAAAACTCTAGGGAGAAATAGTGAAATCAAAAAACAGAGAATGTGGACAATGGAGGTGATTCCAAAGTTACAGAATAAAATGATAAAATGATTTTAAGCCTAAGAGTATTCTCACAAAAAAATTATTTATCCATCCACAAAATTACCTCTGTGAATATGTGTACCTTTCAGTTCAGTTCAGTTTAGTTCATTTGCTCAGTCGTGTCCGACTCTTTGCGACCCCATGAATCGCACCATGCCAGGCCTCCCTGTCCATCACCAACCCCCGGAGTTCACTTAGACTCACGTCCATTGAGTCATTGATGCCATCCAGCCATCTCATCCTGGGTCGTCCCCTTCTCCTCCTGCCCCCAATCCCTCCCAGCATCACAGTCTTTTCCAATGAGTCAACCCTTCGCATGCGGTGGCCAAAGTACTGGAGTTTCAGCTTTAGCATCATTCCTTCCAAAGAAATCCCAGCGCTGATCTCCTTCAGAATGGACTGGTTGTATCTCCTTGCAGTCCAAGGAAGTCTCAAGAGTCTTCTCCAACACTACAGTTCAAAAGCATCAATTCTTCGGTGCTCAGCCTTCTTCACTTCAAGAAATCTTTAATAAAATTTCAAAGAGCAGAAATGAAGGACAGCTCAGTTCTCCCCCCAAATTTTCTCCTCTACCATTCCTCAGACAAGAAAACTGGTAGAATAGGAATATATTGTTCTTATTCTACCAGTGGAATGAGGATGTTCTCAGATGTTTAAGGCAAAAGTTAAAGATGAGCAAGATGAAAAGGAGGAAGAGAAAGAGAAGAGGGCGCCAGAGGATGAGATGGCTGGCTGACATCGCTGATTCACTGGACATGAACTTGGGCAAACTCTGGGAGATGGTTAGAGACAGGGAGGCCTGGAGTGCTGTGGTCTATAGGGTCTCAAAGAGCCAGATACCACTGGGCAAATGAACAACAACAAGATGAAAATAAACAGCTCGGCAGTGTCACATGCCTTCTACAGGAAGAAAGCAACCTACTCTGCCTGCAATAAATGAGAACTAGACAAAAACATCTCAATCTAGAGAAGATAATCGTACATCATTTCATGAAACAAAGAATGAAATCATCAAAACATTATCTTATTAATAAAATGAAGAACAATTAGAGGAGATGATAAGACAGTAGAATGAGATAAGAAAGGGGACTACAAGCAGAACAGAAGGCCNCTACAAGCAGAACAGAGGGCCAAAACAGTATCGTGCATTTATTGAATAAACTATTTTCAATTGCACTATATTCAGTAGTACAATTGAATCATATAGCAAAATATTAAGATGATAACATATACATGAAAGAGATAAAAGGTTAAAGCATTTAGAGATACCATATAATATGAACATAATTAGTGCCCTGTATTAGGGAATCAACAAATAGCATACAGATCTATTCAAAAACATAGTGCAGGAGAACTTCTAGAGTGTAAGGAAACAATGGGTTCACAGAGAGTGGAACGATCCTAATTCCACAATAAAAGGAGCTATGTTTACAGATCAACTATTGATTTCTAAAAACCAAAGACTAATTTCTGTCAAATATATATAATAAAAAAGGAAATAAACAGAATGTGTGTTTGGAGTGGGGAATGGTATGATAGAACAATTTCAGCTTGACTTCAACTTTCTTAACCATGTGTAATGAAATAATATGGGAGAAGACTTAAAAATTTTGAAGAAAAATGTGACTGGAAATTAATAGTATAAGTGAGAGAATCTGTCAAAATTTGGCTGCCATCAATCTGTTCCTTGTGCATAAACACTACTAGCTCCTCTAAATGGATGTGGTCACTCCTTAAGTGACGCCATGTCAGATTTAAACTTTGCCTACATCAGGACTAACATTGTCACCTCTTCTCTTCTGAGTGTTCTGCTGAAATGTAAGGAGTCCAGGCTATCTTGGAGAGAGAAAAAATGTGAGGTGTCACTGAAGTACCAGACGTATGAGTGAATAGCTCTCTTAGATGTTCCAGCCTCAGCAGTTACTAGCAGTTACTCAGTAGTTACTAGCTTCAACTCTGTGAAGCCCCAGATACCCATCCTGCCAGGCTCTATCCACATTCCTGGTCCACAAAAGAGTGAGGGAAAACATGAATATTTATTGCTTTAAATCACTAAGTTTTAAGGTTGTTTATACCATAATAGGTCTTTAGGACAGTTTACTTAATCAAAATCTATTTAAAAATAAGTAATGAGCAGATATTCTCAACTATTTTCCTTTAAATGAAGGAACACAAAATCTATTAATCATTCTTGGTAAATGATTATCCAGTCAAGATTAAATTAAAGCACCTAGAGATGGAAAAACAGTGCTAAAAAGTGACTAAATTTGAGCATTAAATTCATTCAGAAATAATAATGCTACTGAAAAGTTATTTCTTATATAAAACAGAATTTAAATGGTATGAACTTGGACAATGTTAAAGTAATAACATAACCAAGAAAATGACAGTGAGAGTGAAGGAAACTAGAGAATTAACCAATGACTATTATCATCACATTTCTCAGTAAGGAGTCATTAAAACACAGTTTACACAAACTTGACTAGAGTGCCTTAATGCCTTTCAAACATTAATAACCTTAGTGAGATCTGTCAGAAAATGGTATTCCTTATTTAGAAGACACATTTATTTGAATATCAAAAATTCTCCCCCTTCTCATTTTAGCAAACATAAATTGTATGGTATAATATTTATGATAATATCTATAGCATTTTTGGGGGGAAATGTTTCTTTGTTTTTATATATGTATATACATTGAATAATGTCTCTATAGCTAAATCTCTCCAATGTAATAGACATAAGTCACATTTGGCTATTTAAATTAAAATTAATAAAATTAAATAAATTTAGAAATGCTATTTTTCAATTTCACTAGTGACAAATCAAGTGCTCAATAGTCATACAGGGCTGCTGCTGCTGCTGCTAAGTTGCTTCAGTTGTGTCTGACTCTGTACGACCCTATAGATGGCAGCCCACCAGGTTCCACTGTCCCTGAGATTCTCTAGGCAAGAATACTGGAGTGGGTTGTCATTTCCTTCTCCAATGCATGAAAGTGAAAAGTGAAAGTGAAGTCCCTCAGTCATGTCTGCCTCTTCGTGACCCCATGGACTGTAGCCTATCAAGCTCCTCCATTCATGGGATTTTCCAGGCAAGAGTATTGGAGTGGGTTGCCATTTTCTTCTCCAAATACAGGGCTAGAACCTAATCTATTGGAAGTAAAAGAAATGAAGCAAAGTCTACCTAATGTTAATAGTGGTTGTCACTTGTACAGCAATCTGGGGTTTTATTTTACGTTTATTTATGCTTTAATTTTGTGTATTTGTATTTTATGAATTTCTTGAATAATCGTCAATTATCTTTCTACCATATTTACAAAAAAAGCAGAAACTAGAATGACATTTCTTTTTAAAATGTCTAGAGGAAAATAACAAAGTTTCAATACAGGTTAATTCTGGATGGTGGAGATTTGGAAGACTGTCATATTCATTTTTGTATTTTTAGCATTTTAAACATTTTTTTAAATATCATGGAATAATAATAGAATAAACTTTCTGTGCTCTCTGATTTTTCTGTAAACTTAAAACAACTCTAAAAATAAAATATATTGAACTAAAAATATGAAAAAAAGTTGAGAAAATGTTCTTAGTAAAATTTCAGTTCAGTTCAGTTGCTCAGTCATGTCTGACTCTTTGCGACACCAAAATCGCAGCACACCAGGCCTCCCTGTCCATCACCAACTCCCGGAGTTCTCTAAGACTCATGTCCATTAAGTCAGTGATGCCATCCAGCCATCTCATCCTCTGTCTTCCCCTTCTCCTCCTNCCATCGTGATTATCTTGGTCATGAAGCTCTTTTTTGTACAGTTCTTCTGTGTATTCTTGCCACCTCTTCTTAATATCGTCTGCTTCTGTTAGGTCCATACAATTTCTGTCCTTGATCGAGCCCATCTTTGCATGAAATGTTCCCTTGGTATCTCTAATTTTCTTGAAGAGATCTCTAGTCTTTCCCATTCTGTTGTTTTCCTCTATTTCTTTGCACTGGTCACTGAGGAAGGCTTTCTTGTCTCTCCTTGCTATTCTTTGGAACTCTGTATTCAGATGCTTATATCTTTCCTTTTCTCCTTTTCTTTTCACTCCCCTTCTTTGCACAGCTATTTGTAAGGTCTCCCCAGACAGCCATTTTTATTTTTTTGCATTTCTTTTCCATGAGAATGGTCTTGATCCCTGTTTCTTGGACAATGTCAAGAACCTCTATCCATAAGTCATCAGGTACCATATCTATCAGATCTTGTCCCTTAAATCTATTTTTCACTTCCACTGTATAATCATAAGGGATTTGATTTAGGTCATACTTGAATGGTCTAGTGCTTTTCCCTACTTTATTCAATTTCAGTCTGAATTTGGCAATAAGGAGTTCATAAGTTGAGCCACAGTCAGCTCCCAGTCTTGTTTTTGCTGACTGTATAGAGCTTCTCCATCTTTGGCTTTCCTGGTTGCTCAGAGGATAAAGCGTCTGCCTGCAATGCAGGAGACCCAGGTTCAATCCCTGGGTTGGGAAGATTCATTGGAGAAGGAAATGGCAACCCACTCCAGTATTCATGCCTGGAGAATCCCATGGACAAGAGGAGCCTGGTGGGCTACAGTCCACGGGGTTGCAAAGAGTCGGGCGTGACTGAGCAACTTCACACACACATAGAACTTCTCCATCTTTGGCTGCTAATATAATCAATCTGATTTCGGTGTTGACCATCTGGTGATGTCCATGTGTAGAGTCTTCTCTTGTGTTGTTGGAAGAGGGTGTTTGCTATGACCAGTGCATTCTCTTGGCAAAACTCTATTAGCCTTTGCCCTGCACCATTCCGTTTTCCAAGGCCAAATTTGCCTGTTACCCCAGGTGTTTCCTGACTTCCTACTTTTGCATTCCAGTTCCCTATAATGAAAAGGACATCTTTTTTGGGTTGTAGTTCTAAAAGTTCTTCATAGAACCGTTCAGCTTTAGCTTCTTCAGCATTACTGGTTGGGGCATAGACTTGGATTACTATGATATTGAATGGTTTGTTTTGGAAACAAACAGAGGTCATTCTTCCGTTTTTGAGATTGCATCCAATTACTGCATTTCGGACTCTTGTTGACCATGATGGCTACTCCATTTTTTCTAAGGGATTCCTACCCACATCCAAGGTCAAGGGTGGCAGCTGACAGAAGCCCATGAACAGTAGGATTCAGTTCAGTTCCAGTTTAACAGTAACACAAGTTTGGAAATTGGTTTTACCAAATTAGCTCAACTTCAAGGCAGCATTTTTCTAGCACAGTCTCTCCGTAGAAGCAGCAATAGCTTTCGCGAAATGAGAATAACCTGAATCAGCACCATGGATGTTGACATTAGGTTCCCTCAAGCCACAAGAGAAGAAAATGAGTGACTATCATTTAATAACTAAGAAGACGGATTATGAATGCCATTACAATACTACTGAGTAGAGATTAGACATGGGGTTAGGAGTGTATTTTGAAGAATGGCTGCCACTCCTATAAGAATTAAAGATGACAAAGATAAAGCAGTACTTTCTATTTATATTCTACTATGCACTTATAAAATTTACCCTCAGAGTTGTGCAATATATAACAGCACAAGCGACATCAAATCATTCAAAAATGTGTGGGGACAATCATTTCTTCATTTAAAATACTACAAAACACAAGAATTTGATTTTCTGGATTCTCCACTCCTTCAGCTCCATTCTGGTCCATCAACATTCCTCAGTGGATTTCAAATCCTCTTGGACTAGAGTAAGGAAATAGGAGTCATTTAATCTTGAGATAACCTGCTTATTTCCCATTTCTGCCCCTGCCACTCACATACACAAGAGAATGATCTACAGTTTCCCAGATGATGCTTCTGGGCAGTCAGTGATACAGGCCAGTTGATTGCTCCTTTTTCTTTGATGCAGTTTCATTATTGAGTTTCTCTGCACATGCCAAATTTGCTCTCTGAAAATAGCCCCTCTACTATTCAATACTGCCTACTCAATCATTTATTATTGACAATGACTTCTTACATTTATTATTATCATTATTGTTATATCATTAGTATTATATGTTTTTGCTCATAAAGGACAGTGTTCTTTGGAAAGGAGACTAGCTCATACGTTGCAATTTTACCCCTAATTGTTCTCATGTGAACAGGTTAACATTATAAGCAGTATTATTTTTAAATACAAAATATGGTCTATATTGCTTTGAATGAGTTTGCATTTGTATTTCTCATTCTACTAGATTAAAAGTCTCTGGCCATTATGTGTGTGCTTGCATCAAGCACATTATTTCAGTGCATGAGTATAATGGTAATAACATGATAATAATGGTAATAATAATGATAACAGCAATAGTATACAATATAACTTTAAAGACAGGAAAGGAACTGCAAGGTGGAAACTCTCAAAGCTCCCTTTACTATCAGTTAAAATTACTTGGGAAAGAGAAAAGGGTCTAGTAAAGTTAGATTCAGAGTTTTGAGAAAGACTTTTTTTTTTTAATATTGATTTACAATCCTAATTTTATGAAATAACTTTTATGATCTCCAATTAGCCTACATCATGTACACTTGAAAGTGAAAGTTGCTCAGTTGTCTCTAACTCTTTGCAACCCCATGGACTATACAGTACATGGAATTCTCCAGGCCAGAATACTGGAGTAGGGAGCCTTTCCCTTCTCCAGGTGATCTTCCCAGCCCAGGGATCAAACCCAGGTCTCCGACATTGCAGGCGGATTCTTTTACCAGCTGAGCAACAAGGGAAGCCTATTATGTATTCTTAGTTTTTTGTAATTGGAACACAAAGAAACACAACCTCTATATCTGTGTTTCATTAAACATGCATATGAGGCACTTGAAATGGATACCTTTATAAACTTAATATAGTTTTAGAAAAAGGTTAAAGATACTTAGAATTAATACAAGTTCTTGGA
>SJYQ01002909.1:93544-112410 GCA_006410935.1 Redunca redunca | reverse complement strand
TGTTCTTCACAGCAAAATTTCCATTTTGGCTTGTATGTGCTATCTTTAGCCTCAACTATGGTGAATGTTGCCAAATACATTCTCTACACATCTCTGGTATGAAGCAATATTGCTAAATGTAAAGAATAATCTAAGAGACATACTATAGAATCACTCTGGGTGTGTACTTGCTCTTCCACTTCTTCTCTAGTCAAAGCCTTAACAAGAAGTAAATTTCACATTCATACATAAGTCAAATAGAACTGAGTACAGTTTCTACCTTTGCTGTAACAGTGCTGCTTTTAGATGAGATCTGTGATCTTTGTCAGTGTGGTGTCCTTTATTCTGCTAAATAGAAAAAATTGCAAAAAATTCATTTAAATTCTCATTAAATTGCCCTTAATCATTCAAATTTGAGTATACATAATTAAACTTCTAAGACTCAATTAAGCAAAGATGAAATTTACACAGCACTTAAAATTTTTTCAGCCTTCTTTGTGATAAACAAGACAGACTCCAACCTAATCAACTCTGCTCCAATAAAAGTTATTGCTAACAGAATTTCAATGAGAAAGGTTGTGAGAACAGCTTCTTTCAAGTTCAGCAGGAGAGAATATGATGAATAATTCATGTAAAAGGGTTCAATAGGGTTGTGACTTTGTTATCCTTATAAACTATCAATTAGGACAAATTGCTTTGTGTATTTTCTTTTTCAGTTCAATTCAGCTGCTTAGTCATGTCCAACTTTTTGCAACCCCATGAGCTGCAGCATGCCAGGCCTCCCTGTCCATCACCAACTCCTAGAGTTTACTTAAACTTGTGTCCATTGAGTCAGTGATGCAATCCAACCATCTCATCCTCTGGTGCCACCTTTTCCTCCTGCCCTCAATCTTTCCCAGCATCAGGGTCATTTCAAATGAGTCAGTTCTTCACATCAGGTGGCCAAAGTATTGGAGTTTCAGCTTCAGCATCAGTCCTTCCAATGAATATTCAGGACTGATTTCTTTAGAGGGACTGGTTGGATCTCCTTGCACTCCAAGGGACTCTCAAGAGTCTTCTCCAACACCACAGTTCAAAAGCATCAATTTTTCAGTGTGAATATTTGGGTCATGAAGATCTTCTTTATATAGTTCTTCTGTGTATCAACACATGGTTGACTGTGTATTATACAAGTTCATTTTGGGACAGCAAAAATAATAGTAATAATAATTAATCTAAAACTATAAATACTAATTGATTTAATTCTTATTGGTCCTTTTTTAATCTCAAAACTCACATCAAAATACCTATTTATATTACTGTTATCAGTTCAGTTCATCTGCTCAGTCGTGTCCAACTTTTTGCAACCCCATGGACTGCAGCATGCCAGGCCTCCCTGTCCATCACCAACTCCTGGAGTTCACCCAAACCCATGTCCATTGTGTCGGTGATGCCATCCAATTATCTCATCCTCTGTCATTCCCTTCTCCTCCTGCCCTCAATCTTTCCCAGCATCAGGGTTTTATCTAATGAGTCAACTCTTCGCATGAGGTGGCCAAAGCACTGGAGTCTCAGCTTCAACATCAGTCCTTCCAATGAACACCCAGGACTGATCTCCTTTAGAATGGACTGGTTGGATCTCCTTGCAGTCCAGATGACTCTCAAGAGTCTTCTCCAACACCATGGTTCAGAAGCTTCAATTCTTCAGCGTTCAGCTTTCTTCACACTCCAACTCTCACATTGACACATGACCACTGGAAAAACAATAGCCTTGGCTAGACGGACGTTTGTTTGCAAAGTAATATCTCTGCTTTTGAATATGCTATCTAGTTTAGTCCTAGCTTCCAACTTCATAACTTCCAAGGAGTAAGCATCTCTTAATTTCGTGACTGCAATCACCATCTGCAGTAATTTTAAAGTCCAAAAAAATAAAGTCTGACACTGTTTCCACTGTTTCCCCATCTATTTCCCATGGAGTGATGGGACTGGATGCCATGATCTTCGTTTTCTGAATGTTGAGCTTTAAGCCAGGCTTTTCACTCTCCTCTTTCACTTTCATCAAGAGGCTTTTTAGTTCCTCTTCACTTTCTGCCATAAAGATGGTATTATTTGCATATCTGAGGTTATTGATATTTCTCCCAGCAATCTTGATTCCAGCTTGTGCTTCTTCCAGCCCAGCGTTTCTCATGATGTACTCTGCATGTAAGTTAAATAAGCAGGGTGACAATATATAGCCTTGATATACTCCTTTTCCTATTTGGAACTTTCTTAATCCATTTCTTAATCCATTTTCCGCAGTGAAGTCAGATTAATCATTCCTATAAATCAAATCTGATCTTGGCACACTTCTCCCACTGAAAATGGCATTTTTTGGCTCTTCCTTATTTCTGTAACCTCATCCAGACCCACACTTTCCTTTGCTCTCTTCCCTTTAGCCTCTCTAGTCTTCCTATAGTTTCTTATCTATCTCCCTCTCATCACAGTTCATTTTCTTATGATCCCACACCTCTGTGGAATGTTAATCCTTTCCTCATCATCAAATGAAATCTCAGGTTATTCATATTTTTCTCAGAGAAACATTTTTGGAATTCAATTAACTCTCTCTTGCCTTAATATTAGCTTTCATAGAACTATGTTCTCTTTTTCAACTGAAATAATGACATTGAAAGTGAACGTGAAAATGAAGTCGCTCAGTCGTGTCCCACTCTTTGCGACCCCATGGACTGTAGCCTATCAGGCTCCTCCATCCATAGGATTTTCCAGGCACGAGTGCTGGGGGGGATTATCAATGCCTTCTCCAGGGGATCTTCCCAATGTACAAATATGTTATTACTCTCTGTCCTAACTTTAGGGCATATAGTACATGAGAGCTGGATTTTTTTCAGGATACCCATACCCTAGAACAATCCAAGCCAAGTTCAAAAAAGCTAGTATGTTACCGAGTCCAAGTCCATGCGGATCACTGCACAACAGACCAATGCATTGAAAACTAAATTCTTAGATCAAATAGTGACCTTATTTGGAAAGCAAGCAGACTGAGAAGATGGTAGACTAGTATCCCTAAGAACCATCCTGCCTGAGGTAGAATTCAGGCCATTTTTATACAAAAAGAAAAAAAAGGGGGGGCGGGGAGAGTAAAGTCAAATACTTCCTGGTTCCAGTCAACCAGTGATGTGTTAATTTCATCTTGCCCATAGTCATTCAGAGCTTGGCTGGGTTGGGATATTTCTTATGAGGCGAACAAAAGTTTTAGCTTAATACTTATGGCTCAGTCGGTTAAGAATCAGCCTGCAATGCAGGAGTCTGCCTGTTATGCAGGAGATGTGATTTTGATCCCTGGATTGGGAAGATCCCCTGGAGAAAGAAACAGCAACACACTCCAATATTCTTGCCTGGGAATCCCATGGACAGAGGAGACTGGAGGTCTATAGTCCACGGGGTTGCAAGAGTTGGACCAAACTTAGTGACTAAACCACCACCACCACTGGGAAGCAAGGTTCTCAGAGATTGGCCATTATATAAATTTTAAGTTTATAGGCAATATCTATTTAGTGATTAAATTGTAATGGAACACAAAGTATTTTTTTTCTATTGCAACTATGTGGCAGGTGTGTGATCTGCACTATAGAAGTATAATTTTATTTAACCCACATAATAATTTTAAAAATTAAGTATTGGTATTATTATTTTTTATGAGGAACTAGAGGCAAAAAGATGGAGAAGGCAAAGGCATCCCACTCCAGTACTCTTGCCTAAAAAATGGACGGAGGAGCCTGCTAGGCTGCAGTCCATGGGGTCGCTAAGAGTCGGACACCAGTGGGCGACTTCACTTTCACTTTTCACTTTCATGCATTGGAGAAGGAAATGGCAACCCACTCCAGTGTTCTTGCCTTGAGAATCCCAGGGACAGGGGAGCCTGGTGGGCTGCCATTTATGGGGTCGCACAGGGTCAGACACGACTGAAGTGACTTAGCAGCAGCAGAGGCAAAAAGAAGGCAACTAAATTGTAGGGGCCACAGAGCTGGTAAATGAGAGATTTGGGTTTTGAGCCAAAAATCTGCAGGACTTAGCCGATGCCTGCTAAGAATCTATATGATACACTGCCTCACAGGATAGAGAGTTACTGAACATGAGTAAAATGAATAGTTGCCATACTCAGGACAACCCTGATGACATAAATAGGTATTTCTATTCATGTATTCAAAAATTGGATTTGAATAATTTATTCAATATATAGTTTAAGTCAAGCAATATCAAATATAGCTCCCACATTTAGTGAAATTCATTTGGTGTCTTTTTTGTGACATAGCACAGACAAAGAGAATATAATTGTGTTTACATAAATTAGGTTGAAACTTATGCAGCTTCTGTGTGTAGGCTAAAAACTTAAAACAAATATTTGAGTGTTTTCTTACAAAGTGAATATTACTCATATGTGTAGTGAAGCGTTTTGATGGTATTCTCTGAACATTGTTTATTCAGACAAAAATTAATTTAATAATCTAATGATTGATTAGTGAAAGGCAGATCAAGATTTATTCTCCTTAATCTGTTATTTTAGACCATGATATCTTTCTTTAAACAGAATGCATCTACCTTGTGATAAGCACTTAGGTGCTTTACATTTAAATATAAATAAAGTAAATGCTCTACTTTCTGCATGCTTGGTCTATTGGGAGAAACAAAAGAGATAACAGTGCAGACTGGTAAGTATGTACATGGAAAGGAATAATTTACCCATGAAAAAACTTCAGAACCAATAAGAGCCAACTGAACATTGAAAAGGGTTGTTTCCTTCCTCTGGAAAATAAGAATTGTAAACTTGCATTTTGGGGCTTAAGAGTGGCTTACTATGAGTAGTACAGGATGTGGTTGATTATATTTTGCAGAGGCAGACAAATGGTTATGGAAATAGTGAAAAATGAAGCTAAATATGCTAACATCAGCCAGATAATGAAAAGTCTTGATTTGTTAAGGAATGTCAATGTTTTCCTAAATGTCAATGGACATAAAACTTGTAGCAGAAGACTAACAAATTCATATTGTCATTTAAACAAAATCATCTTTGGGAAAAGAGTAAAGATATATAGGGATGATGAGAAAGTTTTCATACAGTAGAAATAGTAGTTAGAAGGCTATTTTGTTAAACCAAAAATTATGAGCACCATGCTAAGACTGTTGCATTAGGTCTGAAAAGAAATGGAAGAATCAACCTGATATGGTGACTTATTGAAAATGGTTAAAGAAGAAGAGAAGAAGCAAAGATTAATCTTAGATTTTGAACTTTCATAATTGATGGGATGGGAATGTTTTATTTTTCTGTCTTATTGTCTCTTGGAGACCATCTTGAATATAACAAGCTCCTCATTTAGGGAATATTTAGGCATGCTCTCTAGGGTAGATGATTTCATTTAAAATTCAAAATAAATAAAACATTAATCATAACACAAGGTACAAGCTTAATTTTCAGGTAAGAACATAAGGAATAAAATAATTTCTGAGTGTTACATGGCTAATAAATGTGTAAACTAAGAGGTAAAACTAGATCCATCACTCTCCATGGAAATTAATCACTATTGATTGTCTAGTGTGTGAAAGATGAAAAACATCGATCAAGGAGATGACTATTCAGCCTGTTACAATAGAAAGCACTCTTGATATTAAGTATCATTTCAAAGAAAAGGAGGAAGGACTGGAGTCTATAGAGAAGCTAAACAAGGGAGTTATCAGTGAGTCTTATGGGGGTGATAATGAATGATGAAGAGCAAGGCTTAATTGACGGGTGAAGGCAGTTATTTTGCAGAATATGCCAGGGTAGGATGGTCCTTTTATTGGCTGTTTTCCAGAACACAGAAAGGTAGGGCAATTCTTGACTATCACTGCTTTCCACAAACACCAGACTCAGATGAAGTTCAACACTGTCACTTGTTTTTAAATTAAAATTCTTTGTTAAAGTAAAATAACTATGCAGTGTGGATAATTTGGCAGTTCATGTTTAATAGAAGGTACTTTTTTTAGTCATGCCAATTATTAGAGTTACTTTATGTGACACAACACTTATGTATATAATAGATCATTTATTCTAAAATCACCACCTTTTTTTGTTTCCCCTAAAAGACGCTTACTCCTTGGAAGAAAAGTTATGACCAACCTAGATAGCATATTCAAGAGCAGAGACATTACTTTGCCAACAAAGGTCCATCTAGCCAAGGTTATGGTTTTCCCACTGGTCATGTATAGATGTGAAATTTGGACTGTGAAGAAAGCTGAACACCGAAGAACTTCAGTGCTATTTGATGTTTTTTTTTTTTTTTTTTAGCTTTTTGTTTTCCAGTTTTATTTTTTTTATTTTTTAATTTTATTTTATTTTTAATATAAAAAGCACAATTTATTAATACAAAGGACATAAAGCAGATACACATAGTTGATTAAACTAGAAAAATGTATGTACAAACTTTCAAATCAGATTAACAGTTCAATCAAATCTGGGGGGAAACACAAAGATATAGTATACCAGCTGTGGTGTTGGAGAAGACTCTTTAGAGTCCCTTGGACTGCAAGGAGATCCAACCAGTCCATTCTATTTTTTTTTCCATTATTTTTATTTTACTTTATTTTATTTTACTTTACAATACTGTATTAGTTTTGCCATACATTGACATGAATCCGCCACAGGTGTACATGAGTTTCCATTCCTGAACCCCCCTCCCACCTCCCACCCCATATCATCTCACTGGATCATCTCCGTGCACCATCCCCAAGCATCCTGTATCCTGTATCAAACATAGACTGGCAAGTCGTTTCTTACATGATAGTACACATGTTTCAGGGCCATTCTTCCAAATCATCCCACCCTCTCCCTCTCCCTCAGAGTCCAAAAGTCCATTCTATACGTTTATGTCTCTTTTGCTGTCTCGCATACAGGGTTATCATTACAATCTTTCTAAATTCCATATATATGTGTTAGTATACTGTATTGGTGTTTTTCTTTCTGGCTTACTTCACTATGCATAATCGGCTCCAGTTTCATCCATCTCATTAGAACTGATTCAAAAGTATTCTTTTTAACAGCTGAGTAATACTCCATTGTGTATATGTACCACAGCTTTCTTATTCATTCATCTGCTGATGGACATCTAGGTTGCTTCCATGTCCTGGCTATTATAAACAGTGCTTCAATGAACAATGCACAACCAGCCCATTCTAAAGGAGATCAGCCCTGGGTGTTCTTTGGAAGGACTGATGCTAAAGCTGAAACTCCAATACTTCGGCCACTTCATGTGAAGAGTTGACTCATTGGAAAAGACTCTGATGCTGGGAGGGATTGGGGGCAGGAGGAGGAAGGGATGACAGAGGATGAGATGGCTGGATGGTATCACTGACTCGATGGACATGAGTTTGGGTGAACTCTGGGAGTTGGTGATAGACAGAGAGGCCTGGCATGCTGCAGTTCATGGGATCACAAAGAGTTGGACACGACTGAGTGACTGAACTGAACTGAGGCCTCAAAACTCTTTCCAGTTATTAGTCAATGTTTCCATATTTATATTCTCTTGAAATTTAAGCTTCCAAAAGCTCAAAATCTAACTTATTATTATTCCTTTTACAAATATCCATTCAAACATTAGTACTAGACAGAGGGCAAAAGAAGTAATTTGATAGGAGTCTAGGCCAGATCTACATGCTGGTCTTGGAGAGTCTCTAAAGAAGGAGGGGGAAGCGGCTATGGCTCACCCTGAAATGCAGACACATATTAGGGAGCTTCAGCAGCAGCTGACATTTTGGTTCATTAGCCCAAGACCGGGCCCCACCAAACAACTTGCAAGTTATGATACTGGGACACCTCAGGCCAAACAACTAACTAGGTGGGAACACAGTACTACCCATCAGCGAACAGGCTGCCTAAAAATGAAAGAGCCCACCACTGGCTCTGGGCTCACTCTTAGACCATGGCCCAGTCTACCAGAGGGCCAAGACACAGACCCACCCACCAGAGGACAGGCATGAGCCCCTCCCACAAAGAAGACAGAACAAACCACTATCCCAGCCTCATCCACTGGCAAGACACCAGAGAGAAAACTATGATCATGCAACACAGGCCAGACTCCACTCTGGGACCAGTGAGGCCTGAGGCCAGCCCACTAGCAGGCCAACGTAACATTCAGAACACCCTGGATCCCATACCCAATGGTGTCTTGAGCCTCACCTTACCACAAACTATCTCAAACAAATTCTGGGATCCCTAGCCCTGAAGCCAGACTCTAGGAACCATCTCACTGCCTGTGGACTGGCTCCAAACTCAGATTTAGCTTCATCTGTCAGTGAATGGGCAACAGCCCCAGAAGCTTCCAGACCATGGGACTCTACCCACCAGTTAGCCAATACTAGCCCTGAGATCCCCCAAGGATGCTTCAACCAGAATCCTTGTGGCCAGACTCCAATAAACAGCAGCCAGCAGCATCCACACAGGGCAGGGCCTAGCAACAGACAAGAGTAGGAGCCTAACAAACTGCCCAAATAGATAGCCCACCACCACAGCAGGACCTACACAGCCCTGTGAAAGGGAACACCTAGAATCTAGAGCTTGGGTGACGAAGGGGTGTGTGCTACAAGGGTACATACAATGTCTCCTAAAGAAGGCTACTTCTCCAAGGTTGAAAATCATAACTAATTTATCATGTACATAAAAATACAAATAGCAACTAAGACAAAATGAAGTAACAGAAGGATATGTTTCAGATGAAGGAACAAGATAAAACCTCAGAAGAAAAACTAAAGTGAAGTGGAGACAGGAAATCTACTTGAGAAACAGTTAAGAGTAATTATCATAAAGATGATGAAAGAACTCAGGAGGACAATGGGCGCACAGACAGAGGTTAGAAGTTTTCAACAAAGAGTTAGAAAATATAAAGAGCAACCAGAGATGAAGAATAACCAAGATAAGTGAACTTCAAGTGAAGTTTCAGTTCAGTTCAATCAGTTGCTCAGTCATGTCCGACTCTTTGCGACTCCATGAACCACAGCATGCCAGGCCTCCCTGTCTATCACCAACACCCAGAATTTAACCAAACTCATGTCCATTGAGTCGTTGATGCCATCCAACCATCTCATCCTCTGTCATCCCGTACTCCTCCTGCCCCCAATCGTTCCTAGCATCAGGGTCTTTTCAAATGACTCAGCTCTTCACAACAGGTGACCAAAGTATTGGAGTTTCAGCTTCAACATCAGTCCTTCCAATGAACACCCAGGACTGATTTCCTTTAGGGTGGACTGGTTAGATCTCCTTGCAGTCCAAGGGACTCTCAAGAGTCTTCTCCAACATCACAGTTCAAAAGCATCAATTCTTCAGTGCTCAGCTTTCTTTATAATCCAGCTCTCACAACCATACATGACTACTGGAAAAACCATAGCCTTGACTAGATGGACATTTGTTGGCAAAGGAATGTCTCTGCTTTTGAATATGCTGTCTAGTTTGGTCATAACATTGCTTCCAAGGAGTAAGCGTCTTTTAATTTCATGGCTGCAGTCACCATCTGCAGTGATTTTGGAGCCCAAAAAAATAGTCTGACACTGTTTCCACTGTTTCCCCAACTATTTGTCATGAAGTTATTGGACCAGATGCCATGATCTTCGTTTTCTGAATGTTGAGCTTTCAGCCAACTTTTTCACTCTCCTCTTTCACTTCATCAAGAGGCTCTTTAGTTCTTCATTTTCTGCCATAAGTGTGGTGTCATCTGCATATCTGAAGTTATTGATATTTCTCCCAGCAATCTTGATTCCAGCTTGTGCTTCTTCCAGCCCAGCGTTTCTTATGATATACTCTGCATATAAGTTAAATAAGTTGGGTGACAGTATACAAACTTGACATACTTCTTTTCCTATTTGGAACCAGTCTGTTGTTCCATGTCCAGTTCTAACTGTTGCTTCCTGACCTGCATATAGGTTTCTCAAGAGGCATATCAGGTGGTCTGGTATTCCCATCTCTTTCAGAATTCTCCACAGTTTATTGTGACCCACACAGTCAAAGGCTTTGGCATAGTCAATAAAGCAAAAGTAGATGCTTTTCTGGAACTCTCTTGCTTTTTTGATAATCCAGCAGATGTTAGCAATTTGATCTCTGGTTCGTCTGGCTTTTCTAAAACCAGCTTGAACATCTGGAAGTTCACTGTTCACGTACTGCTGAAGCCTGGCTTGGAGAATTTTGAGCATTACTTTACTAGTGTGTGAGATGGGTGCAGTTGTGCAGTAGTTTGAGCATTCTTTTGCATTGCCTTTCTTTGGGATATTTTCCATTCTTGTGGCCACTGTTGAGTTTTCCAAATTTGCTGACATATTGAGTGCAGAACTTTCACAGCATCATCTTTTAAGATTTGAAATAGCTCAACTGGAATTCCATCACTTCCACTAGCTTTGCTTGCAGTGATGCTTCCTAAGGCCCACTTGACTTTACATTTCAGGATGTCTGGCTCTAGGTGAGTGATCACACCACCGTAATTATCTGGGTCATGGAGATCTTTTTTGCATAAGTGAAGTTTAAATAACACCAAAAATTAATGTATCTAACTCATCACCTAAACTGCAGTTACTAAAATTTTAGGTCACAATACAAAATTAAGATTATTGACTCTAATAGAGGCTATAATTATACATATACACTG
Organism: Redunca redunca; assembly: GCA_006410935.1. Lineage (NCBI taxonomy): Eukaryota > Metazoa > Chordata > Mammalia > Artiodactyla > Bovidae > Redunca > Redunca redunca. Next base: position 101,794 of record SJYQ01002909.1, on the reverse strand, counting down.
ATTTGAGCCTAATTTATTAGATTAAATACATAGATTGGATCAAACAAGAATTTAGGGTATATAGGGAAGTAGATCATTTACAACCACTTAGTACATAGTGGGTCCTATTAGGTCCTTGTGATTATAGACCTAGGGTATTGGTCACTTGGTATGTGAAGTAGGTATCTTCTATGAAAGACAAATCATCAAATTTGAGAAGTTACACTAGTTCAGGAAATTGAATTAGGTTTTTCAAAAAGTAATTTTTTGGAAATGGTGTTTTGCCCATGCTAAATCTGAAAATGTTTTAAATAGGATACAGTTTAATGATTTCATCTCTTCATTATAATAACATTTATTATCCATTATAATTAACTGAATGCAATACTTTTAGCACAAATCATCTTTACAAGTCTTACTGAAGCAAGGCTTCATAAAGGTAATTTTTCATTTTATGACTGTATTTTAAACATATTTTTCATAGAATGATTTCTAAACCATATCCTTACTTTTAAATGGTATACCTAATTCTCCAAATGAGACATTTGTGCAGCTAAAAGCAGTTGCCCAGGCATGTCCGACTCTTTGCCACCCAATAGACTGTTGCACACCAGGCTTCCCTGTCCATTACTAACTCTCAGAGCTTGTTCAAATTCATGTCCATTGAGCCTGTAATGCCATTCCAAGCATCTCATCCTCTGTAATCCCATTCTTTTCCTGTCCTCAATGTTTCCCAGCATGAGGGTCTTTACCAATGAGTCAACACTTCTCATCAAGTGTTGAAAGTATTGGAGCTTCAGCTTCAGCATCAGTCCTTCCAATGAACATTCAGGACTGATTTCCTTTATAATTGACTGATTTGATCTCCTTGCAGTCCAAGGGACTCTCAAGAGTCTTTACCAACATCACAGTTCAAAAGCATGAATTTTTCAGCACTCGGCTTTCTTTATGGTACAATTCTCAAATCCATACATGACTACTGGAAAAACCATAGCTTTGACTACACAAACCTTTGTTGGAAAAGTAATGTCTCTGCTTTTCAACATGTTGACTAAGTTTGTCATAGCTTTTCTTCCAAGGTGCGAAGGACTTTTAGTTTCATGGCTGCAGTCATCATCTGCAGTGATTTTGGGGCCCAGAAAATAAAGTTTGTCTCTGTTTCCATTGTTTCCCATCTATTTGCCATGAAGTGATGGGACTGGATGCCATGATCTTTCTTTTTTGAATATTGAGTTTTAAATCAGCTCTCACTCTCCTCTTTCACTTTCATCAAGAGACTCTTTAGTTCCTCTTCACTCTCTGCCATAAGTGTCATCTACATATCTGAAGTTATTGATATTTCTCTCTGCAATATTGATTCCAGTTTGTGCTTCATCCTGTCCAGCATTTCACATGATGTACACCACATATAAGTTAAATAAGCAAGGTGACAATAGAAAGCCTTGACGTACTCCTTTTCCAATTTGGAACCAGTCCATGTCCTCTTCTAACTGTTGCTTCTTGACCTGCATACACGTTTCTTTGAAAGCAGGTAAGGTGATCTGTATTCCTAACTTGTTAAGAATATTCCACAGTTTGTTTGTGGTGATGCACATAGTCTAAGGCCTTGGCATAGTCAGTTAAGCAGAAGTAGATGATTTTTTGGAACTCTCTTGGTTTTTTCTATGATCCAACAGAGGTTGGCAATTTGATCTCTGGTTCCTCTGGCTTTTCTAAATCAAGCTTCAATATCTGGAAACTCTCAGTTCATGTACTCTTTAAGCCTAGTTGCAGAATTTTCAGCATTACTTTACTTGCATGTGAGATGAGTGCGATTGTGTGGTAGTTTGAGCATTCTTTGGCATTCCCTTTCTTAGGGATTGGAATTAAAACTGACCTTTTCCAGTCCCGTGGCCACCGCTGAGTTTCCCACATTTGCTGGCATATTGAGTGCAGCACTTTCACAGCATCATCTTTTAGGATTTGAAATAGCTCAGCTGAAATTCCACCTTTGTTGGTTGTGATGCTTTCTAAGGCCCACTTGATTTCACATTCCAGGATATCTGGCTCTAGGTTAGTGATCACACCATCATGGTTATCTGGGTCATTAAGGTTTTTTTTTTTTTTTTTTTTTTTTTTTTTTNTTGTATAGTTCTGTGTATTTTTGCCACCTCTTCTTAATATCTTCTGCTTCTGTTATGTCCATACCATTTCTGTCCTAACTGTGCCCATCTTTGTATGAAATATTCCCTTGGTGCCTCTAAATTTCTTGAAGAGATCTCTAGTCTTTCCCTTTATGTTGTTTTCTTTATTTCTTTGCATTGTTCACTTAGCCAACTCATTGAAGGAGACCCCAATTTTTGGAAAGAATGAAGGCAGCAAAAGGGGACTACAGAAGATGAAACTGTTAGATGGTATCACTGACTCAATGGGCATGAGTTTGAGCAAGTTCCAGGAGATGGTAAAGGACAAGAAGCCTGGCATGCTTCAGTCCATAGGGTCACAGAGAGTTGGACATGACTGAGCGATGGAACAATAGCCATTTCAATCATTACTAAATAAATATCATNCTATGCAAAATGAAAGAAGTGTCATTCCCTATATGAAGTGCTCAAAGTTTATATTTTAAGCTCAAGAATATATTTTAGAGGTATATTCTTTAAATACATACCTACCTCTCTGCTCAATTTCAATTTTACCTGTTTTCAGGGATGGTTTCTCTCTAATATGCATACTGTCTGCCCTGGATTTTGCTGCTTTAAGAACTTTCTGATACTTCCTTAAAAGAGAAGAGCTTCTCAATCATGAATTACAAGGAAAGCTTCTCATCCTAAAGGCTCTGTACAAATATACCTGCTCTTACAGAAGTTAGGAATTTGTTATTGTTCAACTATCTTATTCTCATTGCACTTAGGTTATAACAGAACACAAATTTATGAAAAAGAAATACAAAGATGTATTTATAGATGAAAATTATATTGTTATTAAACCACAGAGGTCAAAATTTTCAATGATTATTTTAGTGTCAGAAAATATTAATATTTTAAATATAAGAAGGAAATTTATAATCAACATGGTAACACTTTTTTTTAACCAACTTATAATTAAATGTTGTAAATTACCCTTGAAATTACAAAAGACACACACACACACACACACACACACACACACAGAAAAGAGCCCCACTATGTATGTTCAGGTGAGGTCACCTATCCCCATTTGAAGCTCCAGTCCCTCACTCTCCTCTAGAACACTTTCTTATGTGTTTAGACAATAAATCATATGCTGAGTCACTACTGAGTCTCAGGTACTTCCAAATGATAGGGATACAATAGTGTATATCACCCCTTTCCTCATGAAATTACTATTTTGCGAGGTCAGAACAGAAAGTGTATAAATATTAAAGATCATTTCAGACAGCAAAAAGCAAAATAAAGAAAATTAGAGGTGAGAGAAATTGACAGGGACTCCCTGTGAAGGTGACATATGAAGTAAGAATTAAATGATAAGTAGAAGGATGCATATGAATATCATACAGAAGAATATTTCAAGTTTGATAATTTTAAAGAAAAAACTCTGGAGGAAGAAAATTGAGATAAGGTAAGCCAGTGTGGCTGAAATTAAATAACTGAGAGGTTGGTGACTGAAAGTTAGAAAAGACAGAGACACAATCTGTAGGCATCTACAAACAAACAAAATAATGATAAACCATGATGTCCTAGTTGGAGTGAAAAATTACCTCTTAAATTAACATATGATCTGGCAATTCCATTCCTGGGTATATATCCCTACAAAACTATATTTTAAAAAGATATATGCACCTTAAGAAAGTGAAAGAGGAGAGTGGAAAAATCTGGCTTAAAACTCAACATTTAAAAAACAAAGATCATGGCATTCTGTCCTATCACTTCATGGCAAATAGTTGAGGAAAAAGATTAAGTGTTAAGTTAATTAAAATTTAAGTGACAGACTTAATTTTCTTGGGCTCCAAAAATCACTGCAGATGGTGACTCTAGCCATGAAATTAAAAGATGTTTGCTTCGGAGAAGAAAAGCTATGACAAGCCTAGACAGCATATTAAAAGCAGAGACATTACTTTGCTAACAAATGTCCATCTTAGTCAAAGCTATGTTTTTTTCAGTAGTCATGTATGGGTGTAAAAGTTGGACCATAAGAAAGCTGAGCACAGAAGAATTGATGCTTTTAATGCTTTTGAACTATAGTGTTGGAGAAGACTCTTGAGAGTCCGTTGGACTGCAAGGAGATCAAACCCACCAATCCTAAAGGAAATCAACCCTGAATATCTTTGGAAGAACTGATGCTGAAGCTGAAGCTCCAATACTTTGGCCACCTCACGTGAAGAACCGACTCACTGGAAAAGACCCCGAAGCTGGGAAAGATTGAGGGCAGAAGGGGACAACAAAGGATGAGATGGTTGGATGGCATCACTGACTCGATGGACATGAGTTTGAGCAAGCTCTGAAATTTGGTGATAGACAGGGAAGCCTGGCGTGCTGCAGTCCATGGGGTCACAGAGAGTTGGACATGACTGAGTGACTGAACTGATGCACCTTTATGTTCATTACAGTACTATTCACAATAGTCAAGAAATGGAAACAACCTAAATGCCCATCAATAGATGAATGAATGAAGGACATGTGGTATATATATATATATATACAATGGAATACTACTCAGCAATAAAAAAAAGAATGAAATAATGCCATTTGTAGCAACATGGATACAACTAGAGGTTATCAAACTAAATGGATTAAGTCAGAAAGAGAATCACAAGTATCATATGACAGCACATATATGTGGACTTTAAAATATGATACAAACAAACCTATCTATGAAATAGAATCACAGACACAGAGAAAAGATTGGTGGTTGCCAAGGGGAGAGAGGGTTGAGGGAAGGATGGATTGGGAGTTTGGAGTTAGCAGATGTAGGCTTTTATATATAGGATGGATAAATAAGGTCCTATTGTATAGCATAGAAAGCTATATTCAATATCCTATGATAAATGATAATGGAAAATAATATTAAAAAAAGAATGTATACATATATGTGTGTAACTGAATTACTTTTCTGTACATTAGTAATTAACTCAACATTGTAAATCAATTATAACTCAACAAAACATTGAAAAAGCATCCCAAAAGAACTTAAGTTCTTAAAGACTATCTTTTCTCCAGTATATCTCAGGATGAAGGGAACTCTTCATTTTCCCAGTTACCCATCCCCACACCAACATACCCCTCTGCTAGTATACAAACTGTAGCTATATGTAGCTACATTTGAAACATGTAGCTACATGTTGAAAATCCAGTGTGCATCTGTGATTACCCTCAAAGGAGTTGCTCTTCTGAAAACTCCATGCAAACAAGTTGTGGCTAAAGAGCTATGCCACTTACAGTCACAATCACTGAGCTATGTGATAGAGTGCCAGCCAAGTTTTTTCCACAAAGTACTGCCAATGCCCAGGTTCTAGACCAACACAGGAGAGGAGCTGGGTCACTGCTCCACCATTCATGTTGTTTAAGAACTCACCCAATTCCTAAGTGTCCCTCTTCCAAAGTCTTAGTAGCCAGGCTCAACTAGACTTCTGTGTGCTCCTATAGAATGCAGTGGGAAGAGAGAGAGAGCCTCATACCTGGGACCATTTATACCTCTCAGTGTTTCTTTCAAGGACCACAGCAGGCCTGGTGTGAGTCCTACTTAGCCATTATCCTTGATTTCCCAGTATGGATGCATTTATGAAATGGCTGGCAAAACAGAATCATGGTGAGACACTGATGGAATTTTAACCTTCATATGCATGGTTTACCTGTAGACTAGTATTGATTTAGCAATTACTTTGACTATTGCAGGCTAAATGTACACAACAGAATTTATTTTTTAAATCAAAGAATTTTTTTTTACCCCCCCCCCCAAAAGGGAAAGTCTGTTAACTTCTAAAAATTGGAAGAATTAGAAAGAACCTCAAATTTCAGGCTATAAACAGGTGTTTTGGTCACTCAGGCACTAAGCAACTTCAGAAAAGTATTGAATTTTGCAACAGCTGGTAACTTTACAAAAAATGCATTTTGATCCTTCAGCTTGCCTGATTATGGTTGGAACTGAAGACAGTAAATGCTTTGCCAAGCTTACAAAAGGATACATTGAGTAAAGAAGTCAGATCTCCTAATACCCAGGGTTTCTTTTTTTTTTTTTCCTTCCAATCTTCAATAATCTTTTACAGAGTTCTTTCCTGTATCACACCCTTACAGCTAAAGTTAGATGTGTGAAATGCTTATGGTATTTTCAGCAATATAAACACTGAATTAACTTCTTAAGCAAATGAAATGTTTAGTTACAAAACTCTTTACATATTCTGCTACATAGATGAGCGTCAAATAAGTTACATAGACACAAATGCTTATTAATCTCATTTAAATTATAATTGAACTGGCTGCAAACGTGTCTATCTGGCTGGAAAACTCATGAAATTTCCTTGAAAATATTCATGCTGCCCTAAGTATTTGCCACCCGTCACTGTAATGCACAATCTGCATTGCTAATTTGTTCACATATGATTTTCAGAAGATAACTATCCAAATCACTATCTCTTTTCAAGTAAATTTTTGTGTGTATATATATATATATAGTTTTATTTTTAATTATAATTTCTTTGTGATTATTTTTGAATATAAATAACATCATTGATAGATTAATAGGTTATTTCCATTAGATCTCTAAATTTGTGATTGGTTTATAGCATCTCTGTATTTATTTAAAAATATTTCTTATGTATTAATCTTTCTTCTAATTCTCTTCTCAGTGCCTTGCACACAAAGACTTTTCCCATGTTAAAAGAACATGGGGCCATTTTTTCCCCAACAATTTCTGGGAAGTTTTAAAAAAATTTTCTTGTATTTAAAAGTGTAATGGAGTGATGTTAATATAAGTATTCCAATGTTTCTTCCCTCAATAAATGAAATTACTAATTATGGGAGTTTTGCTATTTCAATATGCCATCCTCACTTAAGGTCTTCCCTGATAGCTCAGTTTGTAAAGAATCCACCTGCAGTGCAGGAGACCCCAGTTAATTCCTGGGCTGGGAGGATCAACTGGAGAAGGGATAGGCTACCCACTCCAGTATTCTGGCTGGAGAATTCCATGCACTGTATAGTCCATGGGGTTGCAAAGAGTCAGACATGACTGAGTGACTTTCATTTCACTTCTTCCTCACTTAATGTTTTTAAAATGATATATTGATGATAAACTGAATTCTTACATATAATTAATTACATTTCTTGATTTCTTTTTCTGTTACACTTAGTTGTTATTTTACTTACTTACTTATTTTAGGTATTTTCTTCCCCTGTTTCACTTTCTATGCTTCTCAAGCTGAACCAAAACAAACTCAGCACACTTCCTGCAAATTCTCAGCCCCCAGCAGAGCCTTCCACTCTGCTGGGTAGATAGTGGCTTCTAGAACAGATCACAGTATTTGATGCAAGAAGAGATTTTTTGTAGGCTACATTCTTCAGACACACATCTCTCATTCATCTCCAAAATCAAGTGCACTGCCAAGTCAATTAAAAGTAGCTCTAACTTGTCTCCCTATCTCTTCATCTCCATTGTGAAGTCAAACTTCATCACTCATTGATCTACTACGATGGCCTTCTACCTGAGTCCCTCCACATATTGTGAACCTCTCCAAACTAGATGTCATTCAATGATTCAGTAATCTCATCAAGATGCAGATTTGAGCATATTCATCCTTCTTCAAGTTTTTCATGGCTCTGAGGATAAATGCAAAACTAATAAGAACTATGAAGCCTAACATGCTCCATTTCTTGCTCACTTTGCTGCTCTATCTGATAACTCACTTTACTCCAGTCTTCCATCAGCTCCTCAGATGTGTTTGCTGGTCCTCGGATATATTTGTATGTTTGTTCCAGCCTGGGAGCTTATACCTGTACTTCTTTCTTTCTGACTATAAAGAGTCTTCATCTTTTCCCTTCAGTTACTACTCATCTTTCAGATATGAACAAAAGCACTTCTGAGACTCTGTATTCTGAGTCAGGTGATTTTGTTATCTGCTCTTGTTTAACTAGGTTCCATTCTTCTGTGGCTCTTTTATCATTTTGAAAGTATAGACTGTGATTTGTTACTTATTAATGATCATCGCCCCAGTTCAACAATGTGGTCCATGAAATACAATATTCAGTGCATCATCCTGACATAGCACAACACTGAACACAGTGTAAAAGCTAAAAAAAAAAAAAAAAAAGAAAACAAATA
>SJYQ01002909.1:75713-93076 GCA_006410935.1 Redunca redunca | reverse complement strand
GGTTTTTTGTTTGTTTGTTTTTTACAATGCTGCCTGATTTACTGAAAACATTGTTTTCATCAGTTCTAGAAATGCTAACACATTTAACATTATATAGTATGCTTCAACCTGTTTTCCACATGCAAAAGTCTAAATCCAATCTGTTGATCCCATGTGAATAAGAAAAGTGGTACACCATCACTATATTTTTCCTTCCTTTCAAAACCCCTAACATCTTTTTTTCATATTCTTTTTGTGATTTTTTATCTGGGTTTACTATTTAACAAGTGATATTATTAAATAATATCATTATATTTAATTAGCAAGAGCAAATTTGTTAGTTAATAACTATATTAATTTCAATAATTTAGTTACACATTTAACTGGTGCCCCACCCATTGTTGGTATTCTTTTATTTCTAGTCTATTTTGTGAATTCCTTATTTTAATTCTTCTTTAATTAGTTAGTAGGAATCTTCAAATGGATTTTTGACAAGAGAGTAAATCAGAAAATTTGGAGTCTTTGTGTACTTGAAAATGTGTCTTGGTTTCCAATTTATTTTCAGTTTATTATGAAATTCTTGTGTCATACTCTCTCTTACATGTGAAATTACAGATGTTGCTTCACTGTTTTCTGGTTTAAATTATAGCACTGAAGAAGATCAAGGCTTCCTCACAACCACCTTCTAAATTACTTGTTTAGTCTTCTGGAATGCTTGCATTGTTCTCTTTCATCATTGAAATTCAGGGTGGCTAAGAAGGCTAGGCTCTGCTCACATCTATTTTCCTACCTCTTAGAAGCCCATCTAATGTAATTTTCTATTCACTTATAGTTTGGCTAAACCAGAAGACTGGGCTGTATCAAACAGAATGGACATGTAAATGATGCATACACTTTTTGGCTTAGAGAACATTTCCTTTCAGGGTTCTCCATTCCCTGATTTCATTTAGGAATGATTTTGCAGGTCTTGTAATTAAAGATGAGAGCAAAAGATGGAAGGAGCCTGGGTCCATGAATCCCTATGTGGAAATTGCTTGATGCATATTGGGCAAATTATTTTGTATAACTGTTACCTGCAATATTTGGAAAAACAGATCAAATACTTATCAACCTGGTGTTCTACAGAAAATGATAAGGATTGACAAAAGGCTGAGAAAGATTTATGGAATAAAGGATGTTCAAATACATTGAAAGACATTTTCTAACTCAGCTTGAAAATTTTTAATAAATAGGAAAAGAGTACATATAAAACTATGCAAGACACACACACACATCAATGCACACACTTAATTGTAATATAAGCAAAAAGATCCACAAGAGAGAAAATGGAATTTTATACCTCAGTTGGTAAAGAATCTGCCTGCAATGCAGGAGACCCAGGCTTGATTCCTGGGTTGGGAAGATCCCCTGGAGAAGGGGAAGGCTACCCACTTCAGTATTCTGATCTGGAAAATTCCATGGACTGGATTCACAAAAAGTCAGACCCAACTGAGTGACTTTCACTTTCATTCAGCAATGAGCAGAATTTGCATAATCATAATAATATAAGTAAAGGATATTTGATGACACATTGAAATGTAACAATAATCATAATATGTGAAAGAAGTGTTAGGTAGGTAGAATAAGATAAAGGTGTCCAGAATGGCGGTAGCTAAAAGACAAAGAAGGGAAAAGCCCGTGAAAATAGAACAAAGGAAGGTCCAAAGACTGGAGTGAGGACCTCAGGTAAAACAAAGAGCACTCCTAGCTAGCCCAATTTACACAGGGCAGACCCAGGGAGGAGAAAAAAGATATAAAAAGAGGAGCCAAAATTGGGCTGGGGGCCTATCTTCTCTGCATGTCTTGGGTCAGCATGCCCTCACACCTCGAGGGTATATTTTCCTTTACTTTCTTCCTTACTTTCTTTATTTTCTTCCTTACTTTCTTTACTTTCTTCCTTTACTTTCTTCCATACTTCCCTGGTGGCTCAGAGGTTAAAGCGTCTGCCTGGAATGCAGTAGACCAGGGTTCGATCCCTGCGTTGGGAAGATCCCCTGGAGAAGGAAATGGCTACCCACTCCAGTACTCTTGCCTGGACAATCCCATGGAGGGAGGAGCCTCCATGGGGTCGCAAAGAGTCGGACACGACTGAGCGACTTCACTTTCACTTTCACTTTCTAAATAAAACTGAGCTGTAACATGGAGTTGTAACACTGGTCCATCTGAAGGCTGTAACACTGGTCCATCCACTGCTTCAAATTTTTGTTTTGACAAGACAGAACCGAGGAAATTACAAACTCCCCAACAGAAGAACCATATATCTGAGAGTGAAAGTGAGAAAGAGAGAAGTCAACATAAAAAAACAAATTTTAGGAAAAGGTAAGAGCAAGATAAGACTATAGCATGCATTTTAGAAATATTAAAGTAGAATAAAGAAGTAACATAACTGCTAGTAGTTGCTATTAAGTAGTAGGTATAACCTGGTAAGGAGAATGAGAAAGTAGCTGTTGGTGTGCTTATTTTTATCATTTTACTTTTTATAAATGAATAATGTATATGCATTGTTGTTGTTGTTTAGGCACTAAATCGTGTCCCACTCTGATCCCACATGGACTGTAGCTCACCAGTTTCCTCTATCCATAGGGATTTCCCAAGTAAGAATAAGGATTGGATTGTCATTTCTTTCTCCAGGGGATCTTCCCAATCCAGGGACCAAACCCATGACTTCTGCACTGGCAAGTGGATTCTTTACCACTGAGTCGCTCGGGAAGCCCACATATGTATTATTGTTACAAAAATCAAATTAAATAAATCAATGTTGAACATGGTATTAGTAGTAAGTTGAAGTCATGAATGCATAAATACCCTCTTAGATATTATGGAATTTGTGGCTCTTGAATTCATTAAGTACACAACTTACTGAAAAAAAAAATGAAATAAACTCTTCAGTTTGCAAAAGTGCCTTATAATGTCTGAGAATGTTGATATTCATGTTGATATTAAGTAGGGATTTACTGTGTTCAAACATATGTAAGAAACTTCTGTATTTTCCTTTTTAAGAATCACAACTCACTTCAAAACATTTAATGACTACTGAATCCACAAGGAAAAAACCATTTCAATTTTGTGTCATCCATTTTTTTTCACAAACACTGACTTTTTATACAATATTTTTGTAAAATCATTGTATCTGGAATGTAAAATATAATCATTAATATTCTATAAATCCATAATTCTGTTTTATTTCTTATATTGCCTAGGGATAGACACAAGGACTTCTGGAAATACTACTTTCAAGCATTATTAATAAAGCAATAAACATTATAAATAAAGCAATAAGCATTATTTCAAAAGAATCTCAGTGGAGAACAGATTTGGGCTAACTAAGTACACAAATAAGAGCACTATGACACTTTATGGATAAGGACTGGAAGGTTCAGATCCAGACTGAAACAGCCACAAAAAGAAAAAAAAAAAAAAATCAGTGCTTTGGCATCAGGGCTACTGAAGAAAGAAGAGAGAATATGGTCAAAGGATTAATATCCAATGAATATAAAATGGCTACTATGGAAATCATATCTGCATTCCAATAGATAATCCATTCTACATCTCAAAGTTGGAATATGCATATTCATACCCATATAAATATTCATATTTTTTGTGATGTGTGATAAAGTTCTTAAGGTCCTATTTAGGTATATCATCTTGCCTTTCTCTTCTTTAACAGTTTTATTGACATACATTTTTCATATGATATAGCACATTTATTTAAACTATGCAATACAATTTAAAAACATCCTATTCACAGAGATGTGCAACTATCACCCAGGTCTAATTTTAGGACACTGCCTTATTCCAGAATGAAACTCTATACACATTAATTTGAGAAGACATTTGAGAGTCCCTTGGCAGCAAGGAGATCAAACCAGTCAATCCTAAAGTAAATCAGTCCTAAATATTCATTGGAAGGACTTATTCTGTAGTTGAAACTCCAATATTTTGGCCACCTGATGTGTTGAAAAACTGACTCATTAGAAAAGACCCGAATGCTAGAAAAGATTGAAGGCAGAAAGAGAAGGGGACGACAGAGGATGAAATGGTTGGATGGCATCACTGACATAATGGACATGAGCTTGAGCAAGCTCCAGGAGCTAGTGATGGACAGGGAAGCCCATTGTGTTGCAGTCCAGGGGGTCACAAAGAGCCGGACACAACTGAGTGACTGAACTGAACTGATACACATTAGCAGACACCACACATTCTCATACCCACTACCAACCCCTGATTCCAGGAAACCAATAATATATTTTCTGTCTCAACATAAGTTGCCTATTCTGAACATCTTATATAAATGGAAAGTGGTTTTATGAGGGGCTTTCTATCACTTCGCATAATACTTTCAAGGTTCACCTATGTTGCAGCATGTACTGGTGATTTATTATTTTCTTTCTATAGTTCTGTCAATTCACAGTCTTCTGAAATGTTTAATTTTAATTGTTTTGCCAGTATTTCCTTTATTCTGTGAGAGAATGGATCACCTCTCTAAGAAAGATCTTAACTTCATCATTCTGGAAGTCAATTTCTTCATTTTGTTTTCTAAAAAAAATACTTTTACAAGTTTAAGATGTCATCAATTTTTGGTATTATTTTAATATAGTTTATCAATGCATAATGCCACTTTTTTAATCTTTTTAATTATATAGAGGTACATACATAAAGTAGTTACAGAAAAGGAAAGACAGAGTATGCAGCATATAAAACAGTATATATCCTAACAAAACAGTATGAATTCCAGTTACATAATGTTTTTGAAAATGCTTGTAGTCTTACAAATTGTTTGCAAAAGAAAACGGCTGCAGGTTTATAATAAAATGAGCAGTATTTTAGACAGGTTTCCTATGGTTTTCTCTCAAACTCAGGGAAGTTTTAAAGGTCGGCAACCAACTGGTTTGTCATTTGATACATAGGTGACTTGAAATAAATCAAAACAAGGACTGCAAAATATTTTTAAATGAAAATTGCATAGTGGACATCCAACAGAGAAGCCTTTATATACTTTAGATCCCTGAAAATATAGGGGAGGTTAAGTGTTTTGAAAAATATCCATAGGGTGCTCAAAGATAATAAAGTACAGAAATATAATTTGTAAAATATTACACAAAAGATTTATGTAGTGTTCATAATGTAGATCTTTATCTTATGATCAATTAGCCAATGCCTAGGGCATTGCTCAAAAAGGAATTTGTCCATATAATGGGACAAATTGTGTTATATGAGAGGGGAACTCTGCAAGGATCATGAAATGAAAGAACAAAGCTACTTTAACTTGAAACCTTGAAACAACTAATTTACCTCCTAGATTAGATTTCACTTTTTTCTTGGACATGTAGCCATGGGCATGAAGATTTGAAGAGACTTTAGTTCACTGCTTGAATAACAAATAACTTTACCAATGTTAAAAGTCAAAGGTATGCCTGGAATGCAAGTCATTCATTTCTTTAATTAAAACAAAATGAAGGAAAAACATAATGATGCCATAATATTATTTTAAATGTTTGATTGACAAAATTGAAATAATCAACTAATGTCACATTAACTACTGTACTCAGAAAATATTCAATATATATTTTCTAAATGATATTACTAAAAAGTATTGCAAATATAAAATTCTAGTACAATTTAAAATCAGAATCTAACTGTGATTCTAATTTGAAATCTAATTTGGAATTTATTCTGATTCTAAAATATAAAACACAATCCAAGTCCTGAAAGAGATAGGACTTTAAGGTTAAACTTACTTGATTGGATATTGTGATATGAAATATCTCCTGCCATATTAGTTAGCAAGAAATGTCACAGCTATCTGAGATTCTGGCCCACCAAATGTGAATGAAGCCTCCCAAAAGGGAACACAATGCCTGCAATCCAGCAGATGCTGCCACCCGCCATGGTGATTGCTGAGGAGCAGGGGGAGGGAGATGCAAGAAACAGCCATCCACCCCATCTGCCACCCCTTATGGTGAACACGGAATTAAGGACATAAACAATCAAGAGACAGGATTTGCACCTCTCCTCCCCTGGATAGCTGAGGTGCATATGAAAGCAATGAATCAGTGAGCCCAGAAGTTTGCATCTTCCCTTACACAAAAGAATACTAAAATTCCTTTACCTGGTATCTGGTTTTCCTTACTTAACAATAATCTTTGATCTTCAGACTGCTCTATTTGTTGCAAACTTGTATTTAGCCTGACTCCCCTCTCCTGCTTCCTCGGAGCAGTCTCTCAGGGCTACTGCAATGGTCTCTCCTGGGTTCAGAGACCTTAACATTCTCCCCAAATAAAATACTTTACTTTCAGGTTGAGATTAATTTTTTAGTCAACAATATATATAAATTTATAAATATATATTATTATACTTTGAAAACAGGTTATTATTAAAAGCTAAATATAACTACATGAACAAAGATATATAATTATTATTACCTTTACTATATGTAGTAATGGGCTCCTTGAGATAATATGTAACAAAATTCCTTCCTTGAAAGTCAAGTCTCAGGAGGAGCGGTCCTAAGATGGCAGAGGAATAGGACGGGGAGACCACTTTCTCCCCCACAAATTCACTGAAAGATCATTTGAACGTTGAGCAAATTCCACAAAACAACTTCAGAATGTTGTCAGAGGACACCAGGCACCCAGAAAGGAGATGCTTTATCATGGGTGCTGTATGGATAGAGAAGTCTTGAGGCTACCATAAGAATAAGACTGAAAACCAGAGACAGGAGGCTTAAATCCAAAAGCTGAGAACACCAGAAAACTCCCAACTCCAGGGAATATTAATCTATAAGAGCTCATCCAAAAGCCTCTATACCTACACTGAAACCAAGCTCCACTCAAGAGCCAACAAGTTCCAGAGCAAGACATACACACAAATTCTCCAGCAATGCAGGAACATAGCCCTGAGGTTTAATATACAGGCTGCCCAAAGTCACACCAAACCCACAGACACCTCAAAACTCACTACCGGACACTTCATCGCACTCCAGGGAGAAGAAATCCAGCTCCACCCACCAGAACACCAATGCAAGCTTCCCTACCAGGACACCTTGACAAGCCACTCATCCAATGCCACCAACAGGGAGGAACCTCCACAATAAAGAGGAACCACAAACTTCCAGAATACAGAATAGCCACCCCAAACACAGCAATCTAAACAAGATGAAAAGGCAGAGAAATACTCAGAAGGTAAAGGAACATGATAAATGCCCACCAAACCAAACAAAAGAGGAGGAAACAGGGAGTCTACCTGAAAAAGAATTCAGAATAACGATAGTAAAAATGATCCAAAATCTTGAAAACAAAATGGAGTTACAGATAAATACCCTGCAGACAAGAATTGTGAAGATGCAAGAAATGTTTAACAAGGACCTAAAAGAAATAAAGAGTCAATCAATAATGAATAATGCAATAACTGAGATCAAAAGCACTCTGGAGGGAACCAACAGTAGAATAACTGAGGCAGAAGATAGGGTAAGTGAAGTAGAAGATAGAATGGTGGAAATAAATGAAGCAGAGGAAAAAAGAAAAAAAGAATTAAAATAAGAGAATGACCTCAGAGACCTCTGGGACAATGTCAAAGACCCCAACATTCGAATCATAGGAGTCCCAGAAGAAGAAGACAATAAGAAAGGCCATGAGAAAATACTTGAGGAGATAATATTTGAAAGCTTCCCTGAAATGGGGAAGGAAATATCCACCCAAGTCCAAGAAACCCAGAGAGTCCCAAACAGGATAAACCCAAGGTGAAACATCCCAAGACACATATTAATCAAATTAACAATCAAACACAAAGAACAAATATTAAAAGCAGCAAGGGAAAAATAACAAATAACACACAAGGGGATTCCCATAAGGATAACAGCTAACCTTTTAATAGAAACTCTTTAGGCCAGAAGGAAATGGCAGGACATACTTAAAGTGATGAAAGAGAAAAACCTACAACCCAGATTACTGTACCCAGCAAAGATCTCATTCAAATATGAAGGAGAAATCTAAAGCTTTACAGACCAGCAAAAGCTGAGAGAATTCAGCACCACTAAACCAGCTCTTCAACAAATGCTAAAGGATCTTCTCTAGACAGGAAACACAGAAAAGGTGTATAAACCCAAAACCAAAACAATAAAGTAAATGGCAACAGGATCATACTTATCAATAATTACCTTAAATATAAATGGGTTGAATACCCCAACCAAAAGGCAAAGACTGGTTGAATGGATACAAAAACAAGACCCCTATATATACTGTCTACAAAAGACCCACCTCAAAAAAAGGGATACATACAGACTGAAACTGAAGGGCTGGAATAAGATATTTCATCCAAATGGAGACCAAAAGAAAGCAAGAGTAGCAATACTCATATCAGATAAAATAGACTTTGAAACAAAGACTGTGAAAAGAGACAAAGAAGGACACTACATAATGATCAAAGGATCAATCCAAGAAGTTATAACAATTATAAATATATATGCACCCAACAAAGGAGTACCACGATATGTAAGGCAAATGTTAACAAGTAAGAAAGGGGAAATTAACAGTAACATAATAATAGTGGGACACTTTAATATTCCACTCACACCTATGGATAGATCTACTAAACAGAAAATTAGCAAGGAAACACACACTTTAAATGATACAATGGACCAGTTAGACCTAATTGATATCTATAGGACATTCCACCCCAAAACAATGAATTTCACCTTTTTCTCAAGTGCACATGGAACCTTCTCCAAGATAGATCACATCCTAGGCCATACATTTAACCTTGGTAAATTCAAAAAAATTGAAATCATTCCAAGCATCTTTTCTTATCACAATGAAGCAAGATTAGATGTTACCTACAGCAAAAAAACTATTAAAAATACCAACATATGGACCCTACACAACATGCTTCTGAATAACCAACAAATCAAAGAATAAATCAAAATATGCATAGAAATGAATTAAAATGAAAACACAACAACCCAAAACCTATGGGACTCAGTAAAAGCAGTGCTAAGGGGAAGGTTTATAACAATACAAGCTTACCTCAAGAAACAAGAGAAAAGTCAAATAAATAACCTAACTCTACACCTCAAGCAATTAGAAAAGGAAGAAATGAAGAAGCCCAGGGTTAGTAGAAGGAAAGAAATCATAAAAAATTAGGGCAGAAATAAATGCAAAAGAAACAAAAGAGACCATAGCAAAAATCAACAAAGCTTAAACCTGGTTCTTTGAGAAGATAAATAAAATAGACAAGCTACTAGCCATACTCATCAAGAAACAAAGGGAGAAGAATCAAATCAACAAAATTAGAAACGAAAATAGAGAAATCACAACAGACAACCCAGAAATACAAAGAATCATAAGAGACTACTATCTTCAACTATATTTCAATAAAATGGACAAGTTGGAAAAAATAGACAAATTCTTAGATAAGTATAAGTTTCCAAATCTGAACCAGGAAGAAACAGAAAAATCTTAACAGACCCATCACAAGCATGGAAATAGAAACTGTAATCAGAAATCTTTCAGCAAACAAAAGCCCAGGACCAGACGGCTTCAAGGCTGAATTCTACCAAAAATTTAGAGAACACCTAACCTACTCAAACTCTTCCAGAAAATTTTAGAGGAACGTAAACTTCCAAACTCATTCTATGAGGCCACCATCACCCTAATACCAAAACCAGACAAAAATGCCACCAAAAAAGAAAACTACAGGCCAATATCGCTGATGAACATAAATACATAAATCCTTAACAAAATTCTAGCAATCAGAATCCAACAACATATTAAAAAGATCATACATCATGACCGAGTGGGCTTTATGCCAGGCATGCAAGGATTCTTTAGTATCCACAAATCAATCAATGTGATACACCACATTAACAAATTGAAAAATAAAAACCATATGATTATCTCAACTGATGCAGAGAAAGCCTTTGACAAAACTCAACATACATTTATGATTAAAAAAAAAAAAAAAACCTCCAGGAAGCAGGAATAGAAGGAACATACTCAACATAATAAAAGCCACATATGACAAACCCACAACAAACATTGAAAACTGAAAGAATTTCCCCTAAAGTCAGGAAAAAGACAAGGGTGACCACTCTCACCACTACTATTCAACATAGTTTTGGAAGTTTTAGCCACAGTTATCAGAGAAGAAAAAAATAAATAAAAGGAATCCAGATTGGAAAATAAGAAGTAAAACTCTCACTGTTTGCAGATGACATGATACTCTACATAGAAAACCCTAAAGACTCTACCAGAAAATTACTAGAACTAATCAATGAATATAGTAAAGTTGTAGGATAGAAAGAGAAACTAAGGAAATAATTCCATTCACCATTGCAATGAAAAGAATAAAATACTTAGGAATAAATACACTTAAAGAAACAAAAGATCTATATATAGAAAACTATAAGACACCGATGAAAGAAATCAAAGAGGACACAAATAGATGGAGAAATATACCATGTTCATGGATCAGAAGAATCAATATAGTTAAAATGAGTATACTACCCAAAGCAATCTATAGTTTCAATGCAATCCCTATCAAGCTACCAACTGTATTTTTCAGAGAACTAGAACAAATAATTTCACAATTTGTATGGAAATACAGAAAACCTCAAATAACCAAAGATATCTTGAGAAAGAAGAATGGAACTGGAGGAATCAACCTGCCTGACTTCAGGATATACTACAAAGCTACAGTCATCAGGACAGTATGGTACTGGCACAAAGACAGAAATATAGATCAATGGAACAAAATAGAAATCCCAGAGATAAATCCATGCACCTACAGGCACCTTATCTTTGACAAAGGAGGCAAGAATATACAATGGAGAAAAGACAATCTCTTTAACAAGTGGGTCTGTAAAAACTAGTCAACCACTTGTAAAATAATGAAACTAGAACAATTTTACACCATACACAAAAATAAACTCAAAATGGATTAAAGATCTAAATGTAAGACCAGAAACTATAAAACTCCAGAGGAAAACATAGGCAAAACACTCTGACTTAAATCATAGCAGGATCCTCTATGACCCACCTCCCAGAGTAATGGAAATCAAAGTGAAAATAAACAAATGGGACCTAATTAAATTTAAAAGCTTTTGCACAGTGAAGGAAACTATAAGCAAGGTGAAAAGAAAGCCTTCAGAATGGGAGAAAATAACAGTAAATGAAGCAACTGACAAAGGATTAATCTCAAAAACATACGAGCAGCTCCTGCAGCTCAATTCTAGAAAAATAAACAACCCAATGAAAAAATGGGCCAAAGAACTAAACAGACATTTCTCCAAAGAAGACATACAGATGGCTAACAAACACATGAAAAGATGCTCAACAGCACTCATTATTCAGTTCAGATCAGTTCAGTCGCTCAGTTGTGTCCGACTCTTTGTGATTCCATGAATCTCAGCACCCCAGGCCTCCCTGTCCATCACCAACTCCTGGAGTTCACTCAGATTCACGTCCATTGAGTCAGTGATGCCATCCAGCAATCTCATCCTCTGTTGTCCCCTTCTCCTCCTGTCTCCAATCCCTCCCAGCATCAAAGTCTTTTCCAATGAGTCAACTCTTCACATGAGGTGGCCGAAGTACTGGAGTTTCAGCTTTAGCATCATTCCTTCCAAAGAAATCCCAGGGTTGATATCCTTCAGAATGGACTGGTTGGATCTCCTTGAGAGGAATGCAAATCAAAACCACAGTAAGGTACCATTCACGCTAATCAGAATGGTTGCTATCAAAATGTCTACAAACAATAAATGCTGGAGATGGTGTGGAGAAAAGGGAACCCATTATACTGTTGGTTGGAATGCACACTAGTACAGCCACTATGGAGAACAGTGTGGAGATTCCTTTAAAAACTGGAAATAGGACTGCCATACAACCCAGCAATCCCATCCCTGAGCATACACACTGAGGAAACCAGAATTGAAAGAGACACATTTATCCCAGTGTTCATCACAGCACTGTTTATAATAGCCAGGACATGGAAAAACCTAGATGTCCATCAGCAGATGAATGGATAAGAAAGCTATGGTACATATACACAATGGAATATTACTCAGTCATTAAAAAGAACACATTTGAATCAGTTCTAACGAGGTGGATAAAACTGGAGCCTATTATACAGAGTAAAGCAAGCCAGAAAGAACACTGATACAGTATACTAATGCATATATATGGAATTTAGAAAGATGGTAATGATGGCCCTATATGTGAGACAGCAAAAGAGACACAAATGTATAGAACAGTCTTTTGGACTCTGTGGGAGAAGGTAAGGGTGGGATGATTTGAGAGAACAGCACTGAAACATGTATATTATCATATGTGAAACAGATCACCAGTCCAGGTTTGATGCATGAAACAGGGTGCTCAGGGGTGGTGCACTGAGATGACCCTGAGGGATGGGATGGGGAGGGAGGTGGGAGGGAAGTTCATGATGTGGAACACATGTACACTGTGGCTGATTCATGTCAATGTATGGCAAAAACAACTATAATATTATAAAGTTATTAGCCTCCAATTAAAATAAATAATTTTTAAAAAAAAGAAAATAAGTCAAGTCTCTCTGGCTAAACAAATACAATGTTACTTTTTAAATGTAAGTCCTTAAGGGATGGGTATAAGCACTGTTAGGTAGTTAGAATAGGAAAAAGGAGTCCAGAATGGCGGTGGCTAAAAGACAAGGAAGGGAAAACTGCAAAATTAGAACAAAGGAAGGTCCAAGGACCAGAGTGAGGACCTCAGGTAAAATTAACAGCAGTCCTACATAGCCCAATTTACATAGGGCAGGCCCAGGGGAGGAAAAAACATATAAAAAGAGGAGCCAAAAGGCCAGGGATCTCTCTCCTGTGTGCATGCTCTCTGTCTCTGTCTCTGTCTCTGTCTCTCTCCTCTCTTCGCGTCTTTTGGGTCAGCATACCCTCATGCCTCAAGGATGTATTTCCCTTTATTTTCTAAATAAAACTGAGCTGTAAGATGGAGTTGTAACACTGAGAGCTGTGATGTGCTGAGGGCTTTAATGTCCATCGCTTCAAATTTTTGTTGTGACGAGCAGAAACAAGGAAATTACACACTCCCCTGACAGTACCATGGGTTAAGAGGTACACGGTTTTTGTTTTTTTTTGTTTTTTTTTCCCATGACCCAGATCACTGGCAAGTGCTAGAAAACTGGTAACTATCTCATAAATATTTGCAGAATTTAAGAATGAATGAATTACTGAATAAATGTTATTATAATATTAAGTGAAAAAATCATAACACTCTCTGAAACATCCAAGTTGCAGACAGAAAATATTACCAATGAGTTATTAGAGCTGAAAATATTGCCAATGAATTATCAGTGATCAATTAATGATTTCTTAGTAGTCTAAAAGGAAAGATGCCTAAAAACATACATATTTACATGAAGTGAAGTGAAATATGTCTTGCCATATTGATAAATAAGATGTTGCTGCTATTAGGGATTCATGCCTTCCAAACAATCAAGAAAGTAGGATTTGATCCCAGATAGCTGAGATGCATATGAAAGGAATGAGTTCAGTGAGCCCATACATTTGTATCCTCCCATATATGAAAGTGAAAGTTGCTCAGTTGGGTCTTTTTGTGACTCCATGGTCTATACAATTCATGGAATTCTCTGGGTCAGAATACTGGAGTAGGTAGCCTTTCCCATCTCCAGGGGATCTTCCCAATCTAGGGATCAAACCCAGGTTTGCCACATTGCAGGTGTATTCTTTACCAGCTGAGTCACCAGAGAAGCCCCAGAATACTGGAGTGGGTAGCCACTGTGGGTAGCCACAGTATTCTCCTTCTCCAGCAGAATTTCCTGACCCAGAAATCAAACCAGGGTCTCCTGCATTGCAGGCCAACTGAGCCACCAGGAAAGCCCAATAGAAGAGCACTAAATCCCTTAATGTGAGATAGCTGGTTTGCCTTAATTAATAATAATATTTTGATATTCAGATTACCTGCCCCTTGCTACCAAACTTCTATATAGCCTGAATCCTCCCCTCTCCTGCTTGGAAAAGTTTTCTCAGGGACACCTGGGATGCTATTTCCTGGGCCAGTTGTTGCTATTCAGTCCCTCAGTCATGTCCTATCTTTGTGAAACCATGGGCTGCAGCACACTACACTTCCCTGTCCTTCACTATCTCCTAGACTTTGGTCAGACTCATGTCCATTGAGTCCTCCATTGCCCCCTTTTCTTCTTGCCCTTAATCTTTCCCAGAATCAAGGTCTTTACCAATGAGTCACCAAAAGATTGGAGTTCCAGCTTAAGGATCAGTGCTCCCAATGAGTATTCAGTGTTGATTTCCTTTAGAATTGACTGGTTTGATCTCCTGGATGTTCAAGACTCAAGAACCTTGTCCAGCACCACAGTTAGAAACCATCAGTTCTTCGGTGCTCAGCCTTATTTATGGTCCAACTCTCACATCTGTAAATGGCTGCTTGGAAAACCATACTTTGCTATATGGACATTTGTTGTCAAAGTGATATCTCTGATTTTTAATATGCTGTCTAGGTTTGTCAAAGATTTTCTTCCAAAGAGCAAGTGTTTTTTAATTTCATGACTGCAGTCACCATCTGCAGTGATTTTGGAGCCCAAGAAAATAAAGTCTGTCACTGTTTCTGATTTTTCCCTATTTGCTATGAAGTAACAGGACTGGATGCCATAATCTTCCTTTGAATGTTGAGTTTTAAGCCAGCTTTTTCACTTTCCTCTTTTACCTTCATCAAGAGGCTCTTTAGTTCCTCTTCACATTCTGCCATTAGGGTGATATTATCTGCATATCTGAGGTTATTGATATTTACCCTGGAAATCTTGATTCCAGCTTGAGCTTCATCCAGTCTAGCATTTTGCATGATATACTCTGCATAGCAGTTAAATAAGCAGGGTGAGAATACAAAGCCTTGACGTACTCTTTTACCAATTTGCAATCAGTCTGTTGCTCCATGTCTGGTTCTAACTGTTGCTTCTTGAGCTGCATAAAGGTTTTTCAAGAGGCAGGTAAGTTGTTCTGGTATTCCTATTGCTTTATGAATTTTCCACAGTTGTTGTGATCCACACAGTCAAAGGCTTTAGTGTAGTCAATGAAGCAGAAGTATGTTTTTCTGGAATTCTCTTGTTTTATCTATGATCCAATGGATGCTGGAAATTTGGTTTCTGTTTCCTCTGCCTTTTCTAAATACAGCTTGTACATCTGGAAGTTCTGGTTCACCTACTGTTGAAGCTTGCTTGAAAGATTCTGAGCATTACTTTGCTAGCATATGAAATAAGTGCAATTGTGTGATAGTATGAACATTCTTTGGCATCGCCCTTCTTTGGGATTGGAATGAAAATTGACCTTTTTAAGTCCTGTAGCCACTGGTGAGATTTCCAAATTTGTTGGCATATTGAGTGCAGCACTTTCACAGCATCATATTTTAGGATTTGAAATATCTCAGCTGGAATTCCATCACCTCCACTAGCTTTGTTTGTGGTAATGCATCTTAAGGCCCACTTGACTTCACATTCCAGGATGTCTGGCTCTAGGTGAGTGGTCACATCATCGTGGTTATGCAGGTCATTAAGCTCTTTTCTGTGTTTTCTTGCTACTTCTTCTGCTTCTGTTAGGTCCATACCATTTCTGTTCTTTATTGTGCCCATCCTTGTATGAAATGTTCCTTTGGTATCTCTAATTTGCTCAAAGAGATCGCTAGTCTTTCCCAGTCTATTGTTTTCGTCTACTTCTTTGCATTGTTCACTTAAGAAGGCATTTTCATCCCCAGGCCTGGGGATAAATCCCATTGAATAAAACACTGTCTACTTTGAGGTTGTGATTGTGTTTTTTTAGTCAACAATGACCACTTTCACTGTTCACTGTGTAAACATTGATTTTCATAATTTATCAGATGTTTTGATTACTTAGTATTGAAAACATTTTTTAAATGGAAGATTATATTCTATTTTTTTTTTAAAATTAGACTTCTCTCTCAGAGAATTCTTTCTTAGATGGGAAATGAAAGAGACATGGTATTACAACTAAGTACACTAACAAAATACATAAAAATGATAGTATAAACTTCATTATATAAAATCATCTGATTTATCTAAGAGTTACTAGAACATAGCAATGGGAAAATATATAGAAGGTACATGCTAAGATGTAAACTAATTTCTATTATCTTTCAGTTCAGTTCAGTTCAGTCGCTCAGTCGTGTCTGACTCTTTGCGACCCCATGAATCACAGCATGCCAGACCTCCCTGACCATCACCAACTCCCGGAGTTCACTCAGATTCATGTCCATCGAGTCAGTGATGCCATCCAGCCATCTCATCCTCTGTCGTCCCCTTCTCCTGCGTCCAACCCCTCCCAGCATCACTCTTAGCTTGAGGTGGCCGAAGTACTGGAGTTTCAGCTTTAGCATCATTCCTTCCAAAGAAATCCCAGGGTTGATCTCCTTCAGAATGGACCAGTTGGATCTACGTGCAATCCAAGGGACTCTCAAGAGTCTTCTCCAACATCACAGTTCAAAAGCATCAATTCTTTGGTGCTCAGGCCTCTTCACAGTCCAACTCTCACATCCATACATGACTACTGGAAAAACCATAGCCTTGACTAGACGGACCTTAGTCGGCAAAGTAATGTCTCTGCTTTTGAATATGCTATCCAGGTTGATCATAACTTTTCTTCCAAGGAGTAAGCGTTTTTTAAGTTCATGGCTGCAGTCACCATCTGCAGTGACTTTGGAGCCCAAAAAAATGAAGTCTGACACTGTTTTCACTGTTTCCCATCTATTTCCCATGAAGTGATGGAACAAGATGACATGATCGTTTTCTGAACGTTGAGGTTTAAGCCAACTTTTTCACTCTCCTCTTTCACTTTCATCAAGAGGCTTTTTAGTTCCTCTTCACTTTCTGCCATAAGGGTGGTGCCATCTGCATATCTGAGGTTATTAATATTTCTCCCAGCAATCTTGATTCCAGTTTGTGTTTTTTCCAGTCCAGGGTTTCTCATGTACTCTGCATATAAGTTAAACAAGCAGGGTGACAATATACAACCTTGACATACTCCTTTTCCTATTTGGAGCCAGTCTGTTGTTCCATGTCAGTTCTAACTGTTGCTTCCTGACCTGCATACAGATTTCTCAAGAGGCAGGTCAGGTGGGCTGGTATTCCCATCTCTTTCAGAATTTTCCACAGTTTATTGTGATCCACACAGTCAAAGGCTTTGGCATAGTCAATAAAGCAGAAGTAGATATTTTTCTGGAACTCTCTTGCTTTTTCCATGATCCAGAGGATGTTGGCAATTTGATCTCTGGTTCCTCTGCCTTTTCTAAAACCAGCTTGAACATCAGGAAGTTCACAGTTCA
>SJYQ01002909.1:51817-71548 GCA_006410935.1 Redunca redunca | reverse complement strand
TCTATATGAGATGATTAATATCCACTAAATTTATTATGGTAATCATTTCATGATGTTTGTAAATCAAATTCTGCTATATATCTTACACAATGCTGTATATCAATTATATCTCAATAAAACTAAAATAAAACAAAAAATGTTTAAAGTGATTAGAAAATAGACAATTTGATACTCTCTTCCATAAAGCAGACATTTTGCCTGTAGTTACAAAAATCACAGAATGAATATGAAGAAAGAAAACTAAAAGTCTGTATGTTATAAGTGCCAAATGTTTAGAATGAGTCAGTCTTGGGTTGCTTCATTAATATTTCAACAGAAAAAATATAATAAACTTGATTATAATTGCCATGAAATTTGGAGGCAAATGCAGTGGGATAGCTACTAAGAAAAAGATATTTGTTTGAGTTGAATTTTGTCCCCCCCCAAAAATATGTTGGAGTTCAGTCTTAGTCCATTCAGGCTTCTGTAACATTATATAAACTGGGTGGAATATAGGAATAAAGAAAGGAAAACATTATCTCTTAATGTTTTGAAGGCTATAACTCCAAGGTCAAGGTGCTACCAGATTTGGTGTTTTGTGAGAGTCCATGTCATAATTCATAAGTGAACTTTTGCTGTGTTCTTACATGGCAGAAGGTGTAAGAGATCTCTGCAGGGTTCCCTGTAGGAGAATTGATTCATTTCTTCAAAGCACTGCCCTCATGACCTCATCAATTCCCAAAGGCCCTATGTCAAAATACAATTACAATGAGGCATAGGTTTCAATTTATGATTTTGCGGAAGATAGATTCAGTTATAGCAAGCACTAAACCGCAGTACCTCAAAATGTGACCTTTTTTTCAGGATCAAGACTTAACAGGGGTAAGCAAATTAAAATGAGGTTATTAAAATGAGCCCTAATACAATAGCTCAACATTCAAAAAATTAAGATCATGGCATCCAGTCCCATCACTTTATGGCAAATAGATGGGGAAACAGTGAAAACAGTGTCAGACCTTATTTTGAGAGGGGGGGCCTCAAAAATCACTGCAGATGCTGATTGCAGCCATGAAATTAAAAGATGCTTACTCCTTGGAAGAAAAGTTATGACCAACCTAGATAGCATATTCAAAAGCAGAGACATTACTTTGCCAACAAAGGTCCATCTAGTCAAGGGTATGGTTTTTCCAGTGGTCACGTATGACTGTGAGAGTTGGACTGTGAAGAAAGCTGAGCACCGAAAAATTGATGCTTTTGAAATATGGTGTTGGAGAAGACTCTTGAGAGTCTCTTGGACTGCAAGGAGGTCCAACCAGTCCATCCTAAAGGAGATCAGTCCTGGGTGTTCATTGGAGGGACTGATGTTGAAGCTGAAACTCCAATACTTTGACCACCTGATGTGGACAGCTTACTCATTTGAAAAGACCCTGATGCTGGAAACGATTGAGGGCAGGAGGAGAAGGGGACAACAGAGGATGAGACGGTTGGATGGCATCACTGAAACAATGGATGTGGGTTTGGGTCGACTCTAGGAGTTGGTGATGGACAGGGAGGCCTGGCTTACTGTGGTTCATGGGGTCACAAAGAGTCGGACATGACTGAGTGACTGAACTGAACTGAACTGAATACAATATGACTGATGTATTTATAAAAAGGGGAAAATGTGAACATAAACACTGATAAGCTCATGGAGAACTCATGTGAGAACTGGAGTTATGCTGCCACAAGCCAAGGAACCACCAAAAGCTAAAACAGAGGCCTGGAAATTATCCCCTTTAGTGCCTTCACAGGGAGATAGTCCAGCTAATGTCTTGATTTTAGATCTCTGTTCTCCAGAACAGTGAGACGATATATTTTTATTATTCTGAGACACTGGCTTTTGGTACTTTGTTACTACAGCCCTAGGAAACTAATGCAACATTTAAGTATTAAAAATGCAATAATTTTATTTAATCAAGTAATAAAGTGAGATTTTTTAAAACAAACCTTACTAGTAAAACTTACTTAGCTGAGCATGAGTCCATATATAATGAGAGTTAATAAATATAGCAAAATTTCTAAAATAAGACTCACATTAATTCTCAATCTTCTGAAAGTCTATAATAGAGAATCAGTATTTTTTCCTTAGATTCCCTTAGATTTAGGTAGCAATATAATATCTTTGAATTTCAGTCCATTCACAGTATACCCTTTAGATAAGTTTACTTTGATATTTTTATAATGCAAGCACCTAATCCATGCTTTCTTAGTCATTCAGCATAACAATATCATATGATTTATCTTTTGAATAAGGTGATACTTTTCTCAGTTGTATATGAGTCACAGATTGCTTTCTTCAGCAGAGGGAAATGTGAGCTCATTTCCTGCCAAACAAAGTAACTGCATAAAAAAGGGAGGAAACATATTAAGATGGAAGATTTAGTTTTTAAAGAAAAGGATATAGCATTAAAGCCATTTTTTTTATGAAGATTGAAAAGCTAAGGTCTAATGTTTATCTTTCCAAGGATGACAGGTCAACAGTTAAATAATGAAGACATCCTATTCTGTTCAACATTGGCTAGAATAAATTCTAAGGGAGTCTAACAACAAATTGTCTGATTCTACATAAATCAAAACTTTGTAAAGAAATTATTTTAAGCTAGTTTTCTTAACAGTGAAAAATTCTACATTGTATTACTCCATTAAGCATATTAAATTAATAAACATGCTTTACAAATGAACTATTATGGCAAATTAAAGGTAAGTAATCAGAACAGATATATTCCCAAATTGGATAATCGAAGTTACAATGATATTCATAATAATTTAACAGTTTTATTCATTGGCTATATGCAATTTCAAACTGTACCAAAAGAGGGGGAAATGGCTGAACCCTCAAAAGTTTTTACTTCCTTATAACTTTTTTATGTCCAGTATAGTTGTTTCTCAGGCATATTCCATAGACTACCACATAGCACAAACAAGATTTTGTGTTAAATAAAGTCAGAAANAGTTTTTACTTCCTTATAACTTTTTTATGTCCAGTATAGTTGTTTCTCAGGCATATTCCATAGAATACCACATAGCACAAACAAGATTTTGTGTTAAATAAAGTCAGAAATGCTGTACACAATAGCCTGCACTGAAAATTAACAAAACATATGGGCATATCAAAACCAAGGAAACATTCTACCGTGAAAACTTCTGAAATGTCATCAAGCTCTAAGTTTTCCAATCTTACTCTATTAGGAAACACTAATTTCATGAAACACCTACCAGTATCACTAAGAACTGTTCCCCAAAATATAAGAATGTGATATATAATACTTCAAGAAACTAGAAGTCTATTAAGAAAACAGTTTAGAGTCTATATAGCTGAGTCTATTAAAAAGTAAAAGTCCTTTTTTGAGTAATAACAGGTCATTCCCCATAAAATGGAATTACAGAAGAAACTTAAAATTATGTATGCCATTCAATAAGAAAAGAATATATATTGCCATAGTATACTGTAGGCTAAGGATCAGCAGTCTTCTTCGGTAAAGGGTCAAATGGCAAACATTTTAGACTGTAGTGGGAGCTATTCAGTTGTCAGAAGTACTCAACTTTCTATATGTAAATGAATGAGTTTCCGATGTTCCATTAAAATCTTATTTGTGGACAAATACATTTGAATTTTACATCATTTTAATGTCCCCTACCGGAGAAGGCAATGGCTCCCCACTCCAGTACTCTTGCCTGGAAAATCCCATGGGTGGAGGAGCCTGGTAGGCTGCAGTTCATGGGGTCGCTAAGTCAGACAAGACTGAGCAACTTCACTTTCACTTTTCACTTTCATGCATTGGAGAAGGAAATGGCAACCCACTCCAGTGTTCTTGCCTGGAGAATCCCAGGGATGAGGGAGCCTGGTGGGCTGCCATCCATGGGGTCACACAGAGTCAAACACGACTGAAGCGACTTAGCAGCAGCAACAGCAGCAATGTCCCCTACATTTTATTCTGATTTCTTTTCAACCATTAAAAAATGTTTAGAGTTTAAAAAAAAAAAAAAACGCCCAAAAAATGAAAAGTGGAAATAAGCCAGATTTCACCTGTGGGCTAAAGTTTGCCAAATCTTATCTTAGAATATTAATTCTATGGATTTTTTATATCCCACTTATATATGCCCTTTAGAAAGGAATGGAATGTTCTTACATTCAGCCTTAGATTATTTGGTCCAGATTCATATTTCTTTAGAAAACAAAACAAAGGAAAAAATAGGAGAAGTGTCATGCGAGTGTATGTTCCTCAGTTCTTTGTCTCGTCACAACAAAGATTTGGAGCGACAGACATTAAAGCCCTTGGTGCATCACTGCTCTCAGGTCTCGGACAAACCATGTTACAGCTCTTAGGCAAATCAGTGTTACAGCTCTATTTTATTTAGAAGATAGCAGGAGAATCCATCCTCGAAGCATGAGGGCATGCCAACCCAAAGATTTGAAGGGAAGAGAGTGGAGGAGCGCGTGGGAGAGGGAGAGAGAGCGAGAGCGCATGCATGCCGGAGAGGAAGAGAGAGAGAGAGAGAGAGCACTTTGGCTCCTCCTTTTATATGTTTTCTTCCACCTGGGCCTGCCCTATGCAAATTGGGCTTAGCCAGGAGTGCTGTTTGTTCTACCTGAAGTCTTCACTCTGGTCCTCGGACCTTCCTTTGACCTTCCTTCCTTTTTTAGCCACCACCATTTGGGACTCCGTTTCCCTATTCTACCTACCTAACAGAAGGATGAGAATGTGACAGATACATATATATACATTCAAATCTTTAAACTGCAGTGCCAGACTATGGAAATTAATGTGTACTTTAGTGAATTATATTTATGTCTGCCTATTCTTTAATGTGGAGAAGGCAATGGCACCCAACTCCAGTACTATTGCCTGGAAAATCACATGGACGGAGGAGCCTGGTAGGCTGCAGTCCATGAGGTCGTGAAGAGTTGTACACGACTGAGCGACTTCACTTTCACTTTCAATCTTTAATGGGTATGTATTTAGGCAAGTTCTTTTCTTGTATTTTTCTTAACATATGTGCAGTCTCATGACCATGAAAAATAAAATAATACATTGTGATGCTATCTAACCATCTCAACCTCTGCCCTCTCCCTTCTTTTGCCTTCAGTCTTTCCTAGCATCAGGGTCTTTTCCAATGAGTCAGCTCTTTGCATCAGGTGGCCAACATATTCAAGCTTCAGCTTTAGCATCAATTCTTTCAATGACTATTCAGGGTTGACCTTTGGGATTGACTGACTTGATCTCCTTGAAGTCCAAGGGACTCTTCAAGAGTCTTCTCCAACACCACAGTTCAAAAGCATCAATTCTTTGGTGCTTAGCCTTCTTTATGGTCTAATGCTCACATCCATACATGACTACTGGAAAAACCATAGCTTTAACTATATGGACTCTTGTCAACAAAGTGATGTCTCTGCTTTTAATATGCTGTCTAGGTTTGTCATATCTTTCCTTTCAACATGCGAGCATTTTTTAATTTCATGGCTGCAGTCACCATCTGCAGTGATTTTGGAGCCCCTCAAAATAAAAGCTGTCACTGCTACCACTTTTTAACCCTTCTATTTGCCATGAAGTGATGGGACCAGATACCATGATCATAGTTTTTTTACTGTTGAGTTTGAAGCCACCTTTTTACTCTCCTCTTTCATCCTCATTGAGAGGCTCTGTAGTTCCTCTTCACTTTCTGCCATGAGAGTAGTATCATTTGCATATCTCTTGTTGTTCAGTTGCTAAGTTGCATCTGACTCTTTTCGACCCCATGAACTGCAGCACACCAGGCTTCCCTGTCCTTCACAATCTCCCTAAATTTGCTCAAACGCATGTCCATTGAATTAGTGATGCCATCCAACTGCCTCATCCTCTGTTGCTCTCTTCTCTTCTTGCCCTCAGTCTTCCCCAGCATCAGGGTCTTTTCCAGTGAGTCAGATCTTGCATCAGGTGCCCAGAGTTTTGGAGCTTCAACTTCAGCATCAGTCCTTCCAATGAATATTAATGGTTGATTTCCTTTAGGACTGACAGGTTTAATCTCCTTGAAGTCTAAGGGACTCAAAAGTATTCTGAGGTTGTTGATATTTCTCCAGCAATCTTGATTCAGGCTTATAATTCCTCCAGCCTGACATTTCACATGATGTACTCTGCTTGTAAGTTAAAGAAGCAGGGTGACAATATACAACCTTGCCATACTCCTTTCCCTATTTGGAATTAGTTGTTCAATGTTAAGTTCTAACTTTTGCTTCTTGACCCACATACAGGTTTCTCAGGAACCAGGTAAGATGGTTTAGTACTCCCAATCTTTCTAGGACTTCCACTTTGTGGTGATCCACACAGTCGAAGTCTATAGCATAGTCAATGAAACAGAAGTAGATGTTTTGCTGGTACTCCCTTGCTTTCTCCATTATCCAATGAAAGTTGGCAATTTGATTTCTGTTTCCTCTGACTTTTCTAAATTCAGCTTGTACATCTGGAAATTCTCAGTTCACTCACTGCTGAAGCCTAGCTTAAAGGATTTTGAACATAACCTTGCTAACGTGAAATGAGCAGTTACATAGAACTTTGAACATTATTTGGCATTGCCTTTCTTTGAGAATGGAATAAATGAAATGATAAGATATGTATACAGTCCTAGACTAAATTTTAAATAATTTAAAATCAAAGTTCCTCATATTTTCATGAAATTATACTTACAAGATTAGTAAATGCATCTCCCTATTTTCCCCAAGTTCTCTAACAATCAATTTTTTTCAGGATTCATATTTTTAAAATTCAGAGAGTCTATCTCTCACTTTATCTTAAATTTTTCCTTGCATTTAATGTGTATATAGGCATTTCCAAGGTTCCAGGCACAGTTCTACCAAGAGATCTTACAAGCTTATTTCATCTCAGTAACATTGTAGCGACATTTGAACTGTAATGTCCTTAACCATTTTTATAGACATAGTTAAGGAAAATAAAATTTTATGGAGAGAGAGTGCTCAGCAATATCAGAGACTGTCTCTTGCCCTGGAAAAACGAAGTCTGAAAAGAATCCTTAGCTTTGGCAACAAAACTTTGATGATCTTTGTTAGAGCATTATGATTGTTACTGGGTAGGAGAGGGTCAAAGAGGACCCTCCTTTGTGGGCCTCAGTTCTTAGGACACAAGAAGAATCTGAGGTCTTACCTGCAGCAAAAACAAATTTGTTAAGAAAAGAGCAGAAAGAACACCTCAAAGAAGAGGTGGGCAAAGCCAAGAAAGGCACTGGTGCAGGAATGATGAGGTATGGGGTGTTTCAAGACAGGGTTTTTGTACATTCATCTAGCCCATCATGGACTGACAATTTTGATTGACATTAGCAAGTTACATAACAACAGGCTCTACTACGCAGGTTTTTTTCCATAATTCAGTCTGCTATAACCAGATGTATAGAGTATTTGTGCACCCTTCATAGGCTCCTGTCTGCCTAAGATTTCTTGAAGACACAGCTGGACATCAAGGGTGCATGTGGTGGAGTTAGAGAAGCCCCTGTGGTTAGTTTGTGTTCACTGTGTGCATAGTCACATGAGCTAGAGTTGGAAAAGTCTCTGTGATTATTTTGTAACATATTTGTGAATTCTCCTGGGCCACATTGGTGCAGGTCTGGCATGGGGTTTAGAGATGAGCTTGAATTCATTTTGTTTAGGCCACCCTTCATTGCTCATGCCTAACTTCCTACCCCAAAATGATGAGAGCTGGTACCAGGTTGCAGGAGGTGGAAGAGGGAATAGAAAGGGAGAAACAGAGCATGAATATGATACTTTGAAGCCAGGTCATGGGGAAGAGGAAGAGAGTGGGAAGATGGACTTGCGGGGGGGAAAGAAGTGGGTCTCTCTGTCTCTTAATTGAGCTATGATTCACATATACTGTTTTATGTTTGTAAGTAGCTGTTTAACCAATACCCAGATCAATAGATAGAATATATCTGGGCAGCTAAGAAAGCTTCTATGGCCCCCTTGCAGTCCATACCACCTTCAAGGGTAACAATTATCCTAAACTTTATCACTATAGTTTTTTGCCTTATATTTTTTGAAACTTCATAAAAAAATGAATCATAAAAATGGAAACATTTTGTTTTATTTCATTCCATATTATGTTTAAGTGATTTCTCTGTGTCTATGTACTTTTTGAATTAATAAGCTAGATTTTATTTTTAGAACAGTTTTAAAACAGAAAAATAGAACATATAATACAGAGTGTTCTCTTATTAATCCCCCTGCCTTCCCACACACACCCATGCAGAGTTTTCCCTTTCATTAACACCTCATGTTAGTGTGGTATATTTGTTACAATTAATGAGCCAATGTAATGCCTTATTATTAACTAGAATCCATCTTTTATTCAGAATTCCTTATTTTCAGTCCTTTTTCTTTTCCAGAATCCCAACCAGGAAACTGCATTACACTTAGTTGTCATGTCTTCTTAGGATAATCTTGACTGCAATAAATTCTCAGATTCTCCTTGCTTTGGATAATCTTGATAGTTTGAGTTATATTGATTAGTGATAGTGTAAGCTGCCCTTCTGTCGGAATATTATATGATTGGACTGGGCTTATGGTCTCTTGAGAGGAAGGCCACAGAGGGAAAGTGTCATTTTCATCATGTCACGTTAAGGATACATACCACATCACTATCACTTTGATCATCTGGCTGGCTTAAGGTTTGTTAGGTATCTCCCCTGTAAAATTGCATTATTTTCCCTAATTTTGATAGTGTACTCTTTGAAAGGCAGTCACCCTGCATAGCTTAAGGAATACACTTCCTCGCCTTTAAAATGCATTCTCTACATCACTTATTTGGAATTCTTCTGAATGGGACATGTTTTTCTCCTATTCCATTTACTAACTGATTCAATCTTTTATTTATATCAGGATGGACTCATGGTATAATTTTATACTTTGAGTTATAACCCAATACTACTTTATTTATTTTGTTCCTATTGTTGCAGCTTTGGCTATTGGGAGTTCTCTTGGTTGGCTTCTGTACCTTTTAATATACTTCTATACCTTTTAATATACTTCTATTATTGTGATTTTTTAATTTGTTTGTTTGCTTGTTTGAAGACTTCCTTAATCACCTGTGTGAAAATATGCTCTAGGATTATCTTGTATATTACTTGTCTTAGTCCTATAATTGGACATTTCTCCCAAACGTTCTGTTCCTTTTATTGGATAATGGTATTAGAAGCCAACTTCAAGGCGGTAGGCATACTCATTACTGTCAGTTGTCATTTTTTTAAGCCCTCTTCGCTGACAAAGCAAGGGTATATATGTGTGCACACTAATCCATATATGTATATATTTATAACCATCTGTATCTATATTAAGTAAAACACCAGTTCTTACTGATCTCTTCAAATCTTATCTATTACCCTATGCATAACTCCAGCTTTCTCATATTGCTTTTCCCACACAGCAGTGAGAAACTTTATTCTTACCACCTGCCATTCATTTATTTAATTGTTCAGTTTCAGCATGCATGTATATCACTGTCTGAATTGTTAACCCACAAGACCTTGAGAACAACTTTATCCAGTAAAGTAAGGTTCTTGGGTGCATTTACTTTTGTCTTTAATCTTACTCCACTTATTTCTAGAGTTTACTAGGTCAGCACATTTCCCCCAGCCCCTTCAATAAGGTTGTTTCTTGTATTTATAACACAGTTAGATTCTGTCATCTTAGTGTGCATTCTTTCCTGGGATCTTGTAGCCTTCACAATTTTTTTTTAAAGATTCATATATTGAGTCATCCTCATGTTATAAAGTTCTATTGGATTTCAGAAATTAATATTGTTATAATTCCATAATTATAGTATCATACAGAAGAGTTACACCACCTTAAAATCCCATGGGTTCCCTATTTTCATCTCTTCCTTCCTCCCTTCCCCAAAACCCTTCCACTGACTGCTTTTATAGTTCTGCTGATTATTTTCCCTTTGCTGATTCTATAATTTTGCTTTTTTTTTTTTTTAGAATGTTATATAATGAGTCATACCTTAAGTATCATTTTAATACTGCTGGCTTTTAATAGAAGTATGCATTTGAGATTTATCCATATTTTTTTACCTGTCTTTATAGCTCATTTCTTTTATTGCTGAACGTAGTTTTGTTGTATGAATGTAACATCATTCTTTTAAACCATTCATATATGGAGGACATCTATCTATGGAGGTTGCTTCTAGTTTGGAGTACCTATGGAAAAAGTTGCTGCAAGCATTTATTTTAGGGTTTTTTTTTTGTGTGTGTGTGGACATAAGTTTTCAGCTCAGTTGGGTAAATACCTAGGATTGTGTTTGTTGGATCATATGATGATGCTATATATAGCTTTGTAACTGTCAAACTGTCTTCCAGTCTATACAAGTTTGCATTCCTACTGGCAATGGATGAAAGTTCCTGTTGCTCTGCATCCTCCCTAGCATTTGGATTGTCAGAGGATGTTTGGATTTTAGCCATTCTGACAGTTGTGTAGTGATGTCTCTGGTTTAGTTTTCAATTTCCTAATAACAAAAGATGAATATATTTTCATATACTTATTTGACATATACATATATTTTAGGGGAAGTTTATTTCATTTTTAAGTTTGGCTGTATGTTTTCTTATTGCTAAGTTTTTAGAGTTTTATATAGACTTTGAATGCAAGTCCTTTATCTGATATGTGTCTTACAAAAATTTTTTGTCTTATTATCCCATGATAAAGGCTGCCTAGTACAGCACAACACCTCTCTCTAACTTTACTTAAGTAACAGGAAGCCTCAGTACATTTTTTTTTCCTAAACAAAATGGTCTATTCCAGATGATTTATAACATCCATCACTCAACATAAAATAAGCAGCAACCATTTGATATAGAAACTAATAGAAGCGGAAGAAGAAAATGTTTAACATGAATATTGGTGAAAATCTTTATATTGAATGCACCATTTGAGTTTTTACTAAGGGAAAAAAAAAGCATAGCTATTTGGGGGAAAATATTACAGGCTTCCCAGGTGGCACCGCTGCTAAAGAAAACACCTGCCAATGTAGGAGACACAGAAATCATAAGTTAGATACTTGGGTTGGGAATATCCCCTGGAGAAGGGCATGGCAACCCATTCCAATATTCTTGCCTGGAGAATCCCATGGATAGAGGAGTGTGGCAGGCTACAGTCCACAGGGTCACAAAGAGTCAAACTTGCCTGAAGCGACTTAGCACACAATAAGGCTTAGTTTTTAAGACGATGATAATAGATCTATGTGAATATATTTAGGTGGCATTTATATATAGAAATGAAGCTCACAACATGACGATAATAGAAATGTACCTTAGGGTAATCATCTCTTTAAAGGTGAAAATTTTAAACTCTTCTTTTTAAATTTTTAAGCTCTTAGTCTACATCCTGTCTTAAATTTCTTTCTAAGATCTACTTAAAGAATCAACAATTAAAGCTTCTCAAATAGCTTTGTATCATTTATATTTTAAACTATTTTCCATAGACTGCAAGTTAAAAATCACAGAAAATGAGTTCATCTTTTCATAAAATACTTTTGATAATTTTCTTATTATGAATCATAATAGCATTCTATTTTTAAATGTTTCTTTTTCACAAAATAATATTAATTTTATAAAGGCTTATATGTATACTGGCATATTCATTTAAGCCAAAAGGGAATTATGTCAACTTGTGCTTAGCTTAGGTAATTACTTCACTTATTTTATAATTGTTATTTTGAGTATGGAATATTCATCCTCCAAGAAAAAGTTAAAGCCCATGAAATTCAATTATTATTTGAGCTTCAGATATGCTGTGGCTAGTGGATTGAAACTGTTTTCTATTTCATGGGTGTGTGTGTGTCTAACTGAATTTTACAGAGAGGAAATACTAGCTTAGTATGTGTTGTTAATTCTCTTTGTCTCATTTTCCTAATGATAACAAATTAATATCCTCAAGGAAAGTGTATAGAAAAGGGTCAATATTTAAAAATATAAATAATAAATACAACAAATGTGAGACATATAAAACCACATCAGTGTTTTTGAAAATGGATGTTACCTGTGTTTACTGGACCAAATTAAATAACAAGGTAGTCTCTGATTTAAGAAAGAGAATTTTAATGCAGGAAGTACAGAAAGAATCATAATAAACCCCCTTTTCACTTCATATAGGGGTTCTCAGATGCCTTCAGTTATGCTTTGTTTGGTCGGGAAAGTAATGTTTTGATTCTATAATGTTTTATCACTATAAAATTATTATATATATATGCGCCAAGATTTCCAATGGCTTGAGCATTCTTCTTATCTATGTGGCTTCTTCAGGCATAACCTTTGCCTTTTTGATGCCTAGACACAACTGGGATAAATCTTACATAATCCCACATGGGAATTTTTCATCTTCCATTACCAAATTGTGTATCCCTCCTTTGCTTTCCGGGTGGTGCAGTTGGTAAAAATCTGCCTGCCAAAGGAGAGAGTGTAAGAGACACAGGTTTGATTCCTGGGTCAGGAAGATCCCCTAGAGTAGGAAGTGGCAGCCCACCCTGGTATTCTTGCCTGTGAAAACCCATGGACAGAAGAGCCTGGTGGGCTACAGTTCATGAAGTCACAAAGAGTAGGCCACAACTGAACACGCATCCATACCTCCTTTACATTTCTATTTGAAGCTACGTTTTTGTTTTAAAGGATGTCTTGGTGCAGAAAATAAAATTACCTCTTCTAAAATTAAGATTTTATTCTTCAGTCTTCCACCGTTGAAATGGTTTTCTTATTTTCTATTATTTCTGCATCTCCTCTTTCCTCTCAATTTCTTATGTTGAAATGAACCACAGAACTCTTCTTACCAACTTCATACCCATCCTATCCTCTGCATTCTATTCCTCCTTGCTTTAATGAAATTGCCAAACCCTTGGATAAATTGAAAATCTACTCTCATTTTCTTTGCATTCCATGGGTTTTCATGATCTACAGGTGCTTTCATAATACCAGCACAAATATTTAAAACCTGAAACATTAGCAACTTTTGTTTTTCATGTAACTTGAATTATAATGAATACTTTTACTTAAAATCAAAAGGATAAAAGGTAGGAAAGAACAGTTCATAACTTATCAGTTGACTATTTCACTGAGGTTGTTGGTATAGTATAAGCTTCTTGCTTGTGTTTACTATTGAATGATCTCTTGCCATCCATAATGTACAATGAATATAACATAGCACTTTTCCTCTTACTCATTATTAATATCAGTCTATTAAATTAGAAAAAATGATCTCCTCTTACAACCATATCCTCCCCTTGCACATCCACATGTTTCTTCAGGGGCAACCCGCGGTTTATTGTGCAGAGGGCACACATAAGAGCACTCCACACCCTATTGTTTTGCTGCTGCTATTCATAAGGAGAGGAAAGAGAGAGAGAGATGCCAGATTCAACCTGGGTGATTCCCTCTCACAGGAATAGAAAGTCCACAGATGAAGAAAATGGGTTTGAATGTTGTAGGTTCTACACAGACAAAAATCATGCAGACTTAGGGTCTAACGTTAACATTTTGGAGCATGCCTGGTAAATGTTTCCCCTCAAGTTGTCTATGAGACTTACTTGTCATTTTTTCCCTTATTTGGGTTGGATATTTCTTAATTACCACAAATCCTCAGGAGGAAGGGTATCTAGCAAAACAAAATTGTCTGAAATGGATTATCACAATGCTTACTTAGTTTAAAATTGAAACTGACAGTTGTAAAATTGGAAATCACTATTAAAATTTTGGGAAAAAATAATGTAGATGATACTTATATTAGAATTTGTTCCCTATTTCTAGTCCTGAAATATGCCCTCCTTCTGAAAAAGTGGGCACTTTGCTTAAATCAGTTAGGAGATATTCTATGTCACTCTTAGAGGCTGTAGGACTGAAATAGACACGAAGAGGGATCACCAGCTGGGAAAACTCCCTTTGCCTTCAATCATCTCTGCCTTCTATTTCTTTGTATATCTCCTAACACTCAGGGAATTTTGAGTTGTAACAAACCACAACACTTGCCTAAACTGTTCTCAGGAAAACTCCATTCTGATGCTTATTGAGATCCTAAACAAATAGTAATAAAACAATGATAATCCTAAACTGTAGTTTAAAGTCAAAGATGGGTACTTAAAGTAAAACTGCAAGGACATATACTCAACTTTTCCTTATCCTATGAAGACCTCGCTAAATTCACTAATTGTTCACATTTTCATGTCTTTTACTTTGTATGTACTTATGATTTCTAAGTAACAAATGTGTCATCCAAAAAATATATACATAAATGTTTTAGTTCTTTCCCAAATTGATGTGAGGCATAAAGATAGACATTTTAATGGTGAAGGAAAAGGAGTTAAATGGTTTAACAGTAAAAGGAACCTTTCTTAGTAGAAATATATAAAATAAAATGACATTTTATAAAAAATATATACTGCTCTAGGAGACAACACATAAAATAATTCTTGGTGGCTTAATTGCTAAGTTGTATCTGACTCTCTGAAACCCCATGGACTGTAGTCCACTAGGTTCCTTTGTCCATGGAATTTTCCAGGCAAGAATACTGGAGTGTGTTGCCATTTCCTTCTCCAGTGGATCTTCCCCACCCAGGGGTTGAACCTGGGTCACCTGCATTGCAGGCAGATTCTTTACCAACTGAGCCACCAGGGAAGCCTTTTTATTGACTCTTTATTGTGGCTAACAACCAGTGATATGCTGCTGATATCTATGAGGAGAATT
Organism: Redunca redunca; assembly: GCA_006410935.1. Classification (NCBI taxonomy): domain Eukaryota; kingdom Metazoa; phylum Chordata; class Mammalia; order Artiodactyla; family Bovidae; genus Redunca; species Redunca redunca. The sequence continues at coordinate 56,824 of SJYQ01002909.1, read as the reverse complement.
CCTACATCTATGTGGTGGTGTTTATTACTTTAAAAAGCAAACAAATAATCATGAAATAGTAACTTCATTCAAAGCTTTTAAACTAAAAACACTTGCAGAAGATAAAGAATTTGAGAAATAGAAAGTTACAAATAGATCTATTTCCCATATTGGGTCAGAGGTAAAAACATTCTCTTATCTATGATTCCACCATAGATAATTTTCAAAGGGATGACTTGTTAGGTAATTCTGATAGTTTCTAAGTTGACCTAAAGTTATTCCTTTTTATGGTACCACATGTGGTGCTGGAAAATGCAATTAAACTGAGAAGCAACAGGGAATGATAAGAACACTCCAAAGTCAACGAGTGATGGACTCCCCCTCCCCTCACCCCATGGTATTATACTGCCCTGTTGTGAAAATATGAATTGTCTTTTCCCATTGTTGTTCAGTTGCTCAGTCATGTTTGACTCTCTGTGACCCCATGGATTACAGCACGCCAGGCTTCCCTGTCCTTCACCGTCGCCCAGAGATGTCTTTTCCCATGGGACCATTTTTTTTTTTTTTTTAATAGGATTTCTCTGTGAGAAAGAATGATTTTCTTCCCTAATGGTGTCAGGCCTGGGCATGTTACATGCTTTAGGTCATAAAAAGTGAAGACAAGTCAGCATGTAGTTCAATCCTATTGTTCTCATATTGCCATTTCTCATATATGCTGCTCCCTGAATTCTAGGCTCAGCCTGAAGATGCTGCGAGGCAGAGCTAACATGGAACTAGAATAACCCTTCAATGTAGAAAAGAAATACTTTTTTTTATGGGTGCACCAGTAAGACTCTGAATTTAAACTATAACAAGTCAAGTAAATAGATGGAGAGATGCTCACTTCAGTTAGTTAGCTTTGTCATAGCAGTGGTGAGTTTATGCATCCACATCTGAGTCCATTTAGAACCACTGCTAGAAGCCTCCTGGGGAAGATCCCCTTGTTTCAGGAGAAGACACTGAAGAGAAAGGAATCAGCCCTCTGTTCATTTGGTGTTTTTGGTGTAGTGCCTCAAACAGCTCCGACTGCCACACATAAAATGGAGGATGGCAAAACCAGAACCAGAGCCCTAATTTGCTGGCCCTGAGGTCCATCTTATCTCTAGACATATTTAAAGTAAAATAATCAATCTTTTTATTTTTTAAGTCAATTCAAGTTTGATGTTTCTTTCTTACAGTACAATATGAGAATTACATGTATTCTAAGCCTACCAATAGAAATTTTTATATTTACACAATAGAATACATCTTTACAATGTCACCTTTAGGTCTATTGTTATATGTTATAATGTAAAAATAACAACACCAAAAACAAAAACTCCTGTTTTTACAAAATGCCACTTTACCTCAGTTCTTATGGTTGAGGGTCTCTTGTTTGCATTGTTGTTGGATTCATAAAATCTAATAACTAAGAGAAAGCAGCTTTCAGAGAAGTTTTGCAGCATTGCCAGACCATTTATTTCTGAAAATAGTGGGCAAAGTCACTATGTCTTTCTGTTTTTTTTTCATTCTTTTTTGAGGTAAAACACTTTAAAGGTGTTCCTATTTCATAATTAGAGCCTTATGGATTTTGTTGGTAGAACTGTTTGTGAGGGTTTTCAATTTTGCAGCAGCTTACAAGGGATTGGCAATGAGTCTTTCAGAGCCCTACAACTCTGAGAAGAACATACAGCCTTGCACTTGGCAGAGGTTGATGCCATACTTCAAATAAATTTCCTGAGTTAAAAATGCAAATTAGCATAATAGTTTTCTGACTTCAAATTAGTTTAACAAGTTCTTGAATATTCAAAAAACAGATAAAATGAAGAACATAGTTTTGTCTTTAACTTTTAAGCACAGACTTCATCTAAATTATGGCTTTGTATATACCATCTAATTTGTTTTATATTTGTAAAACACATGGTTGCTGGTGAAGTTGGTGTTTGCATTTAATATACACATTCATGCACATTCCCTATGGGAGAGTGAAATATGAGTAATTTGGGCATTGCTAAGGCCCTGGAGAAATATGATGTAGTTCTTTGTGAAAGGATGCTTGTTCCATTGTATTTAGAAATGTGTTGCAAGGGATATTATGCTGGGAAATGCACCTTGGAGGTAATTAGCACCAGTCATCAGCAGGCTATGGAACCATCAGAGGAAAGAATCACGCTGCCAATGGAGAATAAACCATAGATTATGTCTGTCTTAGTCCTTAACCATGGGTCTTTAATGTCAGCTTCAAGGGCATGTGAGGTGTGCTGTCACACAGGGCTCACACTCAGAAGACCCTGTGCTTGACTTATTGCCCCATAGTTGCCACCTTGAAATTCTTTTTATCTTTTTAATTGTTGGCTGCACTGGGCCTTCATTGCTGTGCACAGGCTTTCTGTAGTTGCGGTGAGCGGGGCTGCCCTTCATTGCCGTGTCTAGGCTTCTCGTTGCAGCAGCTTCTCCAGGGTTCATTAGCTATACTGCTAGCCACTGCAGGGCATGTGGGATCTTCCCAGACTAGGGATGGAACCTACATCCCCTGCACCACAAGGTGCATTCCCACCCACTGGACCACTAGGGAAGTCCAATCTTGAAATTCTTGATGCTTTTTGTCCATGGAGCCCCACATTCTCACTTGCACTGGGCCTCTAAAATTCTGTAGCTAGAGCAGCCTGACTTTGACATGCTTCAGAGTCTTAAAATGTAGTGTTCAAGCAACACAATCCAAGGTAATACTTTAAAGTCTAAAGTATAAAAAGAGATTAATGTATTCGGTGTTGTCCATTAGGTAAGACAGAGATTAAATGATGTTTGTATTATAATGAGTGACATGAACTTCTAAGAAAGCATATGTTCCAGGTTTTTAGATGCCATGCTAGTCAAAAGGAGTGATATATTTCTGAAAACTATCCTGATTTTGTTTTCCTATTACATACATTTCCAATAATAAGTTTATTTACTTTTTTTTGCTGTAGATATCCTCTCAAGTAAGGAATTTTAGTAAGCATTTTATTATCTAAATATTTATTAAATTATTTTTGAATTAATGTGCTAGAGCTGCCATGACAAAATACCACAGATTGAATACTTTAAACATCATAAATTATTTTCTCACAGATTTGGAGGCTGAACGCTCAAGGCGCTCCTGAGACTGCTCTCCTTGGCTTACAGAGGGCTGCCTTCTAGCTACATTCTCACATTATCTTCCCTCTGTGTGTGAGAGCCCCTTGTTGCTCTGCGTGTGTCCAAATACTTTTTATTAAAAGGACACTGGTCAGATTGAATTGGAACCCACACTACTGGCCTCTTAACACCTCTTTAAAGGCCTGATTCTCTAAAACAGTCACATTCTAAGGTACAAAGATGATGATTTCAATATATAAATTTTGGGGGAGGGGCACAGTCAGCTCATAACAACTTTTATGTGGAAATACTTTTGTACGTCCTAGAAATAGAGAATAATAGTGGAAATTAACCTATAAGATAATCATGACTACAGAAAGCTTAAATGCTCTGTAAATTGAGCATACAGTGGAAGAAATAATTATTTTTCTTGGTGAATCTAAACAAAATAGTTCCTGAAGATGGATGAATACAGATACATTGAATAGGAAAATCATTCATGTAGTAGAATTTATAGGAGAAAAAGCAGTGTGTGAAAGCACTTGAGTTTTTAAAAGTGATACTAGATTCTCTCTGATTTAAAAAAAAAAAAAACAAAACACTGCAGAAATATGAATACAAATATGGTGAGATGAAAGCAAGGAAGGAATAAAATATAGGTTAGAATAATTTATTAAAAATTTACCTGGAAATATGAGATTACATACTGTAGAAATAAGAGCAAGTTTGTGTAGCCAGAGCTTCCTCTATTCAAAATGAATTGTTACCACTCAGTTGTATAAAATTGCACAAATATTTGAATATCTATGAACTTTTGTTTCCTTACTTTAAGAGAACAAAAAGTACTGTGGCAGAGGTGCCACTCCTTTCAAACATTCATTCTCCTACTTCTGTATCAAGAATTTTATTTTTTAGGTTAAAAAAATCACTGCCCAAGTAAAATATTGCTTTCTCTAGGTTCTCTTGCAGCTAGCTTGATCCATGTTTAATTTTCAGAAGCTCCCATGTAAGAGAAAGTGCTTTTTGCAATTTTCTGGAAGAGCTCTTAAAAAAAGGCCTGTGTTCTTCACCTCTGCTTCCAATTTTATAAGGCAGATGTAATGACTGGCACTACAGCAGTCATACTGGACTATGAGGATAAAAGCCATATTTTCAAGATTATAGATTGGAGAATTGGAAGTATAGGTGATCCTTGAATGATAGAGTTTGAATTCAGTTCTGTTCAGTTCAGTCGCTCAGTCATGTCCGACTCTTTGCGACCNCATAAGGGTGGCATTATCTGCATATCTGAGCTTATTGATATTTCTCCCAGCAATCTTGATTCCAGCTTGTGTTTCTTCCAGTCCAGCGTTTCTCATGATGTACTCTGCATATAAGTTAAATAAGCATGGTGACAAAATACAGCCTTGACATACTCCTTTTCCTATTTGGAACCAGCCTTTTGTTTCTAACTGTTGCCTCCTGACCTGCATACAGATTTCTCAGGAGTTTGAATTATGTAGGTCCATTTATATGCAGATATTTTTCTCATAATAAATACTACATTACTGCTTGATCTACAGTTGGTTGAATTTGTGAATGTGGAACTGTAGATCTGGAGGAAAGTTGGATATAGAGGACCCACTATTAATTATGTGTGGATTTTTAACTGTGCAGAGGCTTGGTTCTCCTCAAGTTGTTCAAGAGTTAATCATAGTCTTAGTCCTGTAGAGTTTGTGGAGCCAAGCCAATATACCACACTTGTCTACCTCTACATTTCTTTTTAGTGTAAGATACAATAATTTATTTGTGTTAAGGCTCTTTTTTGCATTTTCTAACACTTCAGTAGTATTGACTCCTCTTTTGGGGTTCACAGTGTTGTTTCTAATGCAAGAGTGTATTAACAACAAAAAT
>SJYQ01002909.1:28897-42506 GCA_006410935.1 Redunca redunca | reverse complement strand
TGTCTGGGGAGGCCTTACAAATAGCTGTGAAAAGAAGAGAGGTGAAAAGCAAAGGAGAAAAGGAAAGATATAAGCATCTGAATGCAGAGATCCAAAGAATAGCAAGAAGAGATAAGAAAGCCTTCTTCCTCGATCAATGCAAAGAAATAGCAGAAAAGAACAGAATGGGAAAGACTAGAGATCTCTTCAAGAAAATTAGAGATACCAAGGGAACATTTCATACAAAGATGGGCTCGATAAAGGACAGAAATGGTCTGGACCTAACAGAAGCAGAAGATATTAAGAAGAGGTGGCAAGAATACATGGAAGAACTGTACAAAAAAGATCTTCACGACCCAGATAATCATGATGCTATGATCACTAATCTAGAGCCAGACATCTTGGAAAGTGAAGTCAAGTGGGCCTTAGAAAGCATCAGTATGAGCAAAGCTAGTGGAGGTGATGGAATTCCAGTGGAGCTATTTCAAATCCTGAAAGATGATGCTGTGAAAGTGCTGTACTCAATATGCCAGCAAATTTGGAAAACTCAGCAGTGGCCACAGGACTGGAAAGGTCAGTTTTCATTCCATTCCAAAGAAAGGCAATGCAAAAGAATGCTCAAACTACCGCACAATTGCACTCATCTCACATGCTGGCAAAGTAACGTTCAAAATTCTCCAAACCAGGCTTCAGCAATACATGAACCATGGACTCCCTGATGTTCAAGATGGTTTTAGAAAAGGCAGAGGAACCAGAGATCAAATTGCCAACAGCCACTGGATCATGGAAAAAGCAAGAGATTTCCAGAAAAACATTTATTTCTGCTTTATTGACTATGCCAAAGCCTTTGACTGTGTGGATCCCAATAAACTGTGGAAAATCCTGAAAGAGATGGGAATACCAGACCACCTGACCTGCCTCTTGAGAAATCTGTATGCAGGCCAGGAAGCAACAGTTAGAACTGGGCATGGAACAACAGACTGGTTCCAAATAGGAAAAGGAGTACGTCAAGCCTGTATATTGTCACCCTGCTTATTTAACTTATATACAGAGTACATCATGAGAAACACTGGGCAGGAAGAAACACAAGCTGGAATCAAGATTGCTGGGAGAAATATCAATAAACTCAGATATGCAGATGACACCACTCTTAAGGCAGAAAGTGAAGAGGAGCTAAAAAGCCTCTTGATGAAAGTGAAAGAGGAGAGTGAAAAAGTTGGCTTAAAGCTCAACATTCAGAAAACGAAAATCATGGCATCCAGTCCCATCCCTTCATGGGAGATAGATGGGGAAACAGTGGAAACAGTGTCAGACTTTATTTGTTTGGACTCCAAAATCACTGCAGACGGTGATTACAGCCATGAAATTAAAAGACGCTTACTCCTTGGAAGAAAAGTTATGACCAACCTAGATAGTATATGCAAAAGCCTGGTGTGCTGAGATTCATGGGGTCGCAAAGTGTTGGACACGACTGAGCTACTGAACTGAATTAAACTTTTACTTTTACTTACTCTGCCGACTAAGATCTGTCTAGTCAAGGCTATGGTTTTTCCAGTGGTCATGTATGGATGTGAGAGCTGGACTGTGAAGACAGCTGAGCACCAAAGAATTGATGTGTTTGAACTGTGGTGTTGGAGAAGACTCTTGAGAGTCCCTTGGACTGCAAGGAGAGCCAACCAGTCCATTCTGAAGGAGATCATCCCTGGGATTTCTTTGGAAGGAATGATGCTAAAGCTGAAGCTCCAGTACTTTGGCCACCTCATGCGAAGAATTGACTCATTGGAAAAGACTCTGATGCTGGGAGGGATTGGGGGCACGAGGAGAAGGGGCCGACTGAGGATGAGATGGCTGGATGGCATCATTGACTCGATCGAAGTGAGTCTGAGTGAGCTCTGGGAGATGGTGATGAACAGGGAGGCCTGGCGTGCTGAGATTCATGGGGTCGCAAAGTGTTGGACACGACTGAGCGACTGAACTGAATTAAACTTTTACTTTCATCAATAGGCTATTCAGGTCTTCTTTTCTTTCTGCCTTAAGGGTGGTGTCATCTGCATATCTGAGGTTATTGATATTTCTCCTGGCAATCTTGATTCCGGCTTCTGCTTTATCCAGCCCAGCTTTTTGCATGATGTACTCTGATACAAGTTAAATAAGCAGGGTGACAGCATATAGCCTTGGCATACTCCTTTTCTGATTTGGGGCCAGTCTGTTCTATGTCCAATTCTAACTGTTGTTTCTTGACCTGCATACAGATTTCTCAGGAGGCAGGTCAGGTGGTCTGGTATTCCAAACTCTTGAAGAACTTTCCACAGTTTATTGTGATCCACACAGATAAAGGCGTTGGCATAGTCAATAAAGCAGAAGTAGATGTTTTTCTGGAACTCTCTAGCTTTTTCAATAATCCAGCGGATGTTGGCAATTTGATTTCTGGTTCCTCTGACTTTTCTAAATCCAACTGGAACATCTGGAAGTTCATGGTTCACATATTGTTAAAGCCTGGTTTGGAGAATTTTGAGCATTATTTTGCTAGTGTGTGAGATGTGTGCAATTGTGCAGCAGTTTGAACATTCTTTGGCATTGTTTTCTTTGGGATTAGAATGAAAACTGAAGTTTTTCAATCCTGTGGCCACTGCTGAGTCTTCCAAATTTGATGACATATTGAGTGGAACACTTTAACAGCATCATCTTTCAGGATTTGAAATAGCTCAACTGGAATGCCATCACCTCCACTAGCTTTGTTTGTAGTGATTTTTCCTAAGGCCCATTGACTTTCTTTCCCTGATATTTGGCACTCATCTCATAAACTAGCAAAGTAAAGCTCAAAATTCTCCAAGCCATTGTCAACATTACATGAACTGTAAAATTCCAGATGTTAAAGCTGGATTTAGAAAAGGCAGAGGAACCACAGATCAAATTGCCAACCTCCACTGGATCATTGAAAAAGCTAGAGAGTTCCAAGAAAACATCTACTTCTGCTTTATTGACTATGCTAAAGTCTTTGACTGTTTGGATCATGGTTATCTGGGTTGTGAAGACCTTTTTTGTATAATTTTTCTGTGTATTCTTGCCACCTCTTCTTAATATCTTCTGCTTCTGTTAAGTCCATACAATTTTTGTCCTTTACTGTGCCCATCTTTGCATGAAATGTTTCCTTGGTATCTCTAATTTTCTGGAAGGTCTCTAGTCTTTCCCATTCTATTGTTTTCCTCTATTTCTTTGCATCGATCACTGAGGAAGGCTCTCTTATCTCTCCTTGCTATTCTTCGGAACTGCGTTCAGAGGGGTATATCTTTCTTTTTCTCATTTGCCTTTAGCTTCTCTTCTTTTCTCAGGTGTTTTTAACACCTCTTTTGACAGCCGTTTTGCTTTTCTTTTTCTTGGAGATGGTCTTGATCACTGCCTCCTGTACAATGTCACAAACCTCTGTCCATAATTCTTCAGCCACTCTGTCCTTGAATCTATTTGTCACTTTCACTGTATAATCATAAGGGACTTGATTTAGATCCTACCTTAATGGTCTGATCATTTTACTTACTTTCTTCAATTTAAGTCTGAATTTTGGCAATAAGTTCATGATCTGAGTCACAGTCAGTTCCCGATCTTATTTTTGCTTTCTGTATAGAGCTTCTCCATATTTGGCTGCAAAGAATATAATTAATCTAATTTAGGGATTGACCATCTGGTGATGTCCATGTGTAGAGTCTTGTGTTGTTGGAAGAGGGTGTTTGCTATGACCAGTGCGTTCTCTTGGCAAAACTGTTAGCCTTTACCCTGCTTCATTCTGTATTCCAAGGCTATATTTGCCTGTTACTCCAGGTATCTCTTGACTTCCTACTTCTTCATTCCAGTCCCCTCTAATGAAAAGGACATATTTTGGGGGTGTTAGTTCTAGAAGGTCTTGTAGGTCTTCATAGAACTATTCAACTTCAGCTTCTTCAGCATTACTGGTAGGGGCATAGACCTGGATTACTGTGATATTGAATGGTTTTCCCTGGAAAAGAAAAGAGATCATTCTGTCATTTTTGAGATTGCATCCAAGTACTGCATTTCAGACTCTTCTGTTGACTATTATGGCTACTCCATTTTTTCAAAGGGTAGTAGTAGACTTAATGGGTATGTGAATTAAATTCACCCATTTCAGCCCACTTTAGTTCACTGATTTCTAAAATGTCGATATTCACTCTTTTCATCTCCTGTTTGACCACTTCTAACTTGCCTTGATTCATGAACCTAACATTCCAGGTTCCTAGGCAATACTGCTCTTTACAGCATCAGACTGCTTTCATCTCCAAGCACATCCACAACTTAATGTTGTTTTTGCTTTGACTCCATCTCTTCATTCTTCCTGGAGTTAGTTCTCCACTGATCTCCAGTATCATATTGGGCACCTACTGACATGGGGAATTCATCTTTCAGTGTCCTATCTTCTTTCCTTTTCATACTTTCATCGGGTTCTCAAGGCAAGAATACTGAAGTGGTTTGCCATTCCCTTCTCCAGTGGATACGTTTTTTTCAGAATTCTCCACCATTACCCATCTCTCTTGGGTGGCCCTACATGGCATGGCTCATAGTTTCATTGAGTTAGACAAGGTTGTGGTCCATGTGATCAGTTTGGTTAGTTTTCTGTGATTGTGGTTTTTATTCTGTCTGCCCTCTGATGGATAAGGATAAGAGGCCTATGGAAGTTTCCTGATGGGAGAGATTGACTGAGGGGGAAACCAGATCTGGTTCTGATGGGCTGGGCCATCTTTGCTGAACAAAAACCCTGAACAAAGGAAGATGTTAACTATTTGATGGATCGTTCTTCATTCCAGACAGAAGATCACAATTTGATAACCTGGAGAACCATAGAAGCTACTTCACTCAAAACTGTGTCTCAGATTTGTGTTGGCACCAGTGCACAGAGGATGAGTTTTCAGCACTAGGGAGAGGAAGAAGGGAATCTCATCTTAACTGGGATTTCTATTTGGAAATTACACTCACTGTCTTGGAGGAAATATAAAAAGAGTTCAGAGTGAATGAATATCCCTCTTAGAGATCAGGGCCATGAACATGCAGAGTATATCAGCAGCAGGCGGGGGGGGAACACTTTACTGAAGCAATGTAGCAAAATAACTGGGGGAGAGGAAGAAATATATTTCAAAGAGCATGTTAAAAAAAAGTAAAACCTGTTTAAAAATAATATTCATGAAGATATCCTGGTTGAAGTGTTCTATGGGGAATTTGAAACACCCAAAAAGAATTTTTCAGTCATAACTATGAATGTCCTATTTCAAGGTAACATTTTTTACAAAAATCATTTGGTATGAGGAAGAAAATGTGGGTAATACAGAAGACTGACAAAAGTTGAGTAACACAAGGTAAAGAAGAATCATGGCCACACTAGAACAGAAAGATTCTCTCAGCCTCACTGGCCTCAGACTTTTCATAATTTAAATGTGAGAAATATGTATCAAGACAATAATTCATCTGTCATTTGTAGTTGAATTTACACAATCATCTTAAGTTAAACAGATGAAAACATTTACAGATCTTTCTTCCCAAAACACTGATTAAATTAATCATCTGCTATGTCCCTGTTCAGCTCTCCCAGTAACAGAAGGCCCTCTCTGTGTCCCTCATTTCTTGTTTATAGAAAAAATATTTCAGCCTCATAATCCTTCTCTGAGTTCCAAAGGTCAGATTCAAACAGTTACCAATTAGAGGAGTAAGGAGATGCAGAAACAAAGGAAAGTCTGTCAACAAAGAGTGGGACAGGGACTTCCAGGTGATCCATCAGTTAAGAATCTGCCTTGCAATGCAAGATTCAATCCTGGTTGGAAAACTAAGATCCCACATGCTGTGGGGGCAATGAAACCTGTGTGCTTAGTTGCCACAACTACTGAAGCCTCTGTGCTCTGGAGCCCACAGGCCACAAGTACTAAGACCGTGTTCCACAGCTAGAGTCTGCACTACAGCAAAAGATCCTTCATGATGCAACAAAAATCCTATGTGCTACAACAAAGACCAGACGCAGCCAAGTAAACAAAAAAAATATTAAAAATCAAAAAGACCTATTGTGCAGTGATGGGGAAGGTTCTCGTTTCTTCTCCAGGGATGTGCATAAATATGATACATATCTCTTCTACAGGAGCAAAAGCTCCCACCCAGGTAGAAGATGGTAACTTCCAGCTGAGCATAAGCACATGGAATCCAAAAAGCTTGGAACCAGAAGGTTGATGATTGAGATTACTTGAACACCATGCTGTTAGTTCACCACTAACCAATCAGAGGAAGGTCCACACCCTGCAGACCTCTGCCAAATTTTGCTTATAAAAATTCTTCCCACAAAGCCATCCAGGAGTTCATGTTTTTTGGATACAATCCATTCTTTCTCTTTGGCTGGACCTACAATAAACATTACTCTGCTCCAAATTCCAAAGTTATGGTTTGCTTGGCTTCACTGCATTAGATAAACTAACTTCAGTTCAACAACATTTAAATTCTACTCTCAGCAAATTTCAATTATACAACACAGTGGTATCAATTATAGTCACTATATCATACATTAGCTCCTCAGACTTTATTCATCTCATAGCTGAAAGTTTGCACCCTTTTGCCAACATCTTCCTATTTTTCCCAATGCCCAACCTCCCAGCCTAGTGCTGGCCAGTTTTTTCTATGTTCTGCAAATGTCAGGTCTGCCTTTTTACAAGCTGAATTTTATTCCATTGTATGTATATACCACAATTTCTTTGTCCATTCATCTTTCCACAAACACTAAGGTTGTTTCTGTATCTTGGCCATTGCAAATAATAATGCAAAAAAATACTTATGTTTCTTAATGTATTCTTTCTGAAGCCTAACTTCTTTGCAAATCTTTTACAAACCAATATGTTATTTTTATTGTCAGAATGTTTTGCTAAATTAGTTTTCATTTCCTAATGATCTAGGCAGCAATGAATTCAGAACTATTCCCCTGGTGTCATGTCACCATAGCATAATGTCCAGAGTGGCTTGAATATGTATTGAAGAATGAGTTTGGATCAGAGGAAAAGGATTTTAGGTCTTTAGGTCTTTATACAAGCCCTAATACAGTAACTAACACAGCTACTTATGGATCCCTTAAACTAAGAGAAATGTTATCAATTTTGTCTTTTCATCTCATATTAATAAATCTCATGATTAAATTTTCATAAAATGATGTACTCCAAATAGTTTTTGCTTTATGAGATAAAAACAGTGCATATTTTTCCTTTCACTATATTGATAAGATTTTAAAATTTTATGTATCCATTCTTCATGGTATTTATTATTTTATAATATTCACACCTTTACATATCATAATCCCAAGAGAATTTAAAGTTACTGATTCCAAATTCTTATTGAATACTTAATATTTAAGCAGGAATTATCATTTTTCCCTCTACCAGACTTGATTAGGAATAGTATTTCTCAAAAATAGTTTGTAATAAAGGAGTTCTGGAATCAAGGTACTGAATTGTGACCAATATTTTTAAAAAATAATATAGAATGTGAAAGAATATATTAGATTAGAAAAATGGGAACAAACAATTCACCTGATATTTCAGTAGACAAAGACTGTTTCAGTCATAAAGCCATCGGTCACTGCAACATTCTCCCAATAATACCCTCCCCCAAAGTGTGTGTCTGAGAGTAATTCAGGTTGGAGAAAAACATTTTACTGGACCTAGATAGTTCAGGTACATATCAAAGAAATAAATTCATAAGCAGACTCTTGCATTCTTACATCTTCCCACACAGAAAAACGCTAAAATCACGCTAACTTGAGATGTCTATGTTTTATGATTAGCAACAATCTTTTGATGTTAAACTGTGTGTGCTTTATTCATTTACTTATTTTTACAAAAACCCCTATATATTCTGGATTTTTCCCTTGCCTCATAGCTATATAAGAGGCTGTTTCCAGGCTACAGGGTTCAGCAGCACCCTCAGTAAAATGTAATTATCAAACTTTAAGTTGTACATTTTTTCACAGTTCATTTCAGTTTATATATGTATACACTCAAACATATACACTATGCAATACACTATCAGTTCAGTTCAGTTCAGTTCAGTCACTCAGTCGTGTCCGACTCTTTGCGACCCCTTGAATCGCAGCATGCCAGGCCTCCCTGTCCATCACCAACTCCTGGAGTTCACTCAAACTCATGTCCATTGCGTCGGCGATACCATCCAGCCATCTCATCCTCTGTCATCCATCCACTTCTCCTCCTGCTCCCAATCCCTCCCAACATCAGAGTCTTTTCCAATGAGTCAACGCTTCGCATGAGGTGGCCAAAGTACTGGCGTTTCAGCTTTAGTATCATTCCTTCCAAAGAAATCCCAGGGCTGATCTGTTCAGAATGGACAGGTTGGATCTCCTTGCAGTCCAAAGGACTCTCAAGAGTCTTCTCCAACACCACAGTTCAAAAACGTCAATTCTTTGGCGCTCAGCTTTCTTCACAGTCCAACTCTCACATCCATACATGACCAATGGAAAAACCATAGCCTTGAATAAATGGACCTTCGTTGGCAAAGTAATGTCTCTGCTTTTAAATATGCTATCTAGATTGGTCATAACTTTTCTTCCAAGGAGTAAGCATCTTTTAATTTCATGGCTGCAATCACAATCTACAGTGATTTTGGAGCCCCCAAAATTAAAGTATGACACTGTTTCCACTGTTTCCCCATCTATTTGCCATTAGTAAGACAGTAGGTGTTGCAAGAGGGCATCAGAGGGCAATCACAGAAAACTAGCCAATCTGATCACATGGACCACAGCCTTATCTAACTCAGTGAAACTAAACCATGCCATGTGGGGCCACCCAAGACAGGAGGGTCATGGTAGAGAAGTCTGACAGAATGTGGTCCACTGGAGAAGGGAATGGCAAACCACTTCAATATTCTTGCCTTGAGAACCCCATGAATAGTATGAAAAGGCAAAATGAGAGGATACTGAAAGAGGAACTCCCCAGGTGAGTAGGTGCCCAATATGCTACTGGAAATCAGTGGAGAAATAACTGATTTATAAAGAATTCATAAAGAATGAAGGCATGGAGCAAAAGCAAATCAGTGGAGAAATAACTGATTTATAAAGAATTCATAAAGAATGAAGGCGTAGAGCCAAAGCAAAAACAATGCCCAGTTGTGGATGTGACTGGTGATAGAACCAAGGTGTGATACTGTAAAGAGCAATATTGCATAGGAACCTGGAATGTCAGGTCCATGAATCAAGGCAAATTGGAAGTGGTCAAACAGGAGATGGCAAGTGTGAACATCAACATTCTAGGAATCGGAGAACTAAAATGGACTGGAATGGGTAAATTTAACTCAGATGACCATTATATCTACTACTGCAGGCAGGAATCCCTCAGAAGAAATGGAGTAGCCGTCATGGTCAACAAAAGAGTCCAAAATGCAGTACTTGGATGCAATCTCAAAAACGACAGAATGATCTATGTTCTTTTCCAAGGCAAACCATTCAATATCACAGTAATCCAAATCTATACCCTAACCAGTAACGCTGAAGAAGCTGATGTTTAACCTTTCTATGAAGACCTACAAGACCTTTTAGAACTAGCACCCAAAAAAGATGTCCTTTTCATTATAAGGGAATGGAATGCCAAAGTAGGAAGCCAAGAAACACCTGCATAACAGGCAACTTTGGCCTTGGAGTACAGAATGAAGGATGGCAAAGGCTAATAAAGTTTTGGCAAGAGAACGCACTGGTAATAGCAAACACCCTCTTCCAACAACACAAGAGAAGACTCTACACATGGACATCACCAGATGGTCAACACCGAAATCAGATTGATTATATCCTTGCAGCCAAAGATGGAGAAGCTCTATACAGTCAGCAAAAGCAAGACCGGGAGCTGACTGTGGCTTGGATCATGAACTCCTTATTGCCAAATTTAGACTTAAATTGAAGAAAGTAGGGAAAAACCACAGGACCATTCAGGTATGACAGAAATCAAATCCCTTATGATTATACCGTGGAATGAGGAATAGATTTAAGGGACTAGATCCAATAGACAGAGTGCCTGATGAACTATGGACGGAGGTTTGTGACATTGTACAGGAGACAGGGATCAAGACCATTCTCAAGAAAAAGAAATGCAAAAAAGCAAAATGGCTATCTGAGTAGGCCTTACAATACACTATACATACATACCTTTGAATGTTTGTGTGGGTGGCCTTGAATAAGCATTGTGACAACATAAAATGCTTTTCTTACTATTGACAGCATTATAATTTTTAAATGTTTGAAAATCATTTATCAAAGACAATAACATTGTCTTTGACCACAGACAGAAAATAAAATAATCTATGACATATTGACAGATAATTGTGTATTGACTTCAAAGATAATTTACAACAGTTCAGAATGAGCCAGTAATAACCACTATAAGTTTAGAAAAAAGGAAGAAAAAGGCATGAAGACACAAAGCAGAAGACTGGGAAAACAAGAAGAAAACAATCTTATATCTTAATTCTTTTGCCTGGGAAAGAAGTGTGGATTCATCAAATATAAAAATGAATAGCATGTAAATATGTGTAGGTCTCCGTCAACATTCTCATTCTCTGTACAAATATCCTGGAGGTATTTCTGCATGTCTCCATCATGCCCAAGTGACTGAGCACATGATTAGAAGAGGGTTTCTGGCAGCTTCTGGCTAACACCTAGAAAATTTAATCTCCAGGAGACTTAGACTAACAGAGGGACTAATGAGATTCAAGAGGAGGAAGGAACTTGGTTGAAGAAAGGGGGAGAGAATAAAGACATAAGGGGTGTTCATAATCAGAAAGGGTCTCACTCTGTGTGACACCCTCTTCAATAACTTCTGTCCCATCACTATGCAGCTATTCTGAAAACTACCTGGCCCTTCAGTAAAGAACTCTGAATAATTCCCTTTGCTGTTATGTTATTCTCAGGGGGAACATGGTAAGACAGATAAGCCCAACAACAGACATTCATTGGAGATAGGGGTAAAGGGATTCTAGGAAGCAGAAAGCCAGAGTCACATGCACCTGTTTGGTTCATGAGCAGAGAAGAAACTCCAGACAAGAAAAATAATAAAAACATATTCCTGAATACTTTATGGTTTAGTGAGTTCCATCTTTTGAAAAAATGATATGTTTATCCGTGATTAAATACTCATTCTTTATTAGCTTTACATAATAAATAATTGTGAAAACAATATTTCTCAAAGATGAGGAAAATGAGAAGAGTCTATATTTATGTTATCATATGTAAAATAAAGTCTAGGATATTGAGATACTATTTTACATTGAATAACTCTATTGGAAAAGCATCTGCATACATCATTTAATATAGTTAGTGTAAATAACTATACTTGTGTGAGTGC
The DNA here is from genome assembly GCA_006410935.1 of Redunca redunca. Lineage (NCBI taxonomy): Eukaryota > Metazoa > Chordata > Mammalia > Artiodactyla > Bovidae > Redunca > Redunca redunca. The sequence continues at coordinate 31,155 of SJYQ01002909.1, read as the reverse complement.
TCAGTTGCTTAGTAATGTTCAACTCTTTGTGACCTCATGGACTGTAGCCTACCAGCTCCTCTGTCCATGGGATTTTCTAGGCAAGAATACTGGATTGGGTTGCATTGCCTTCCTCCAGGAGATCTTCCCAACCCAGGGTTCAAACCCACATCTCCTGCATTGGCAGGTAGATTATTTACCATGGAGCCACCTGAGAAGCTCTAAATAACTATACTTCAGTTCAGTTCAGTTGCTCGGTCGTGTCCACATGAACACGTGGCCCCATGAACTGCAGCACACTAGGCTTCCCTGTCCATCACTAACTCCCGGAGCCTACCCAAACTCATGTCCATTGAATTGGTGATGCTATCCAACCATCTCATCCTCTGTCATCCCCTTCTCCTCCTGCCCTCAATCTTTCCCAGCATCAGGGTCTTTTCCAGTGAGTCAGCTCTTCGCATCAAGTGGCCAAAGTATTGGAGTTTCAGCTTCAACATCAGTCCTTCCTTATACGCTGATATATTTGAATGATACATTAATAAGGATTTACTAACACCTCTTCTTTACTTTTTCTTGTAATTATGAAGTATCAGGGTTCAATTCTATTTTTGGAAATTGTATATATAATACATTCTCACTGACTGTTTAAAAAGCTTTATTTTTAACATTTTAATAAATAATATTGCAAGCATTATATAACCAAACAGTTAGTTGAGAAACTATGTAAACATTACAAAAATGCAAAGTCTTGAAGGCAGGGGGAAGGTTACTGGAGACCCAACTAATATTTTCCACTCAAGCTGCAGAAGAAACCATGGAGGGAAACTGTCTGGAAACTTGACAAATGATAACCAAGCACCATAAATCTGTGATCTTGTGTGCAAAGGGAAGGCGTGGATGCTTCCAGTAAAAGTTGGTCTATCTTTGATGAACAAAAGCAAATGCTTATTCAGGACATACTTTGTGCAAAAAGCTTTTTCTAAATACTCTACATATATTAAACCATTAATATTAGTAATATTCCTCTAAAATATTTCTATTATTGTTTTCATTACAAAAATTATGGAATTAAGGCACAGAGAGGTAAAAGAAGTTGCCCAGGATCACATAGCTAATAAATGATGGAACTACTAAGGCATTAAACATATTAAAAGAATCACAACACTAAATTAAAAACAAGATGTTCATCTCTAAGTCACCTTGATTTATAAAACACAATGTTCCTGTTTAATTGTAATAGAAAAGAGAGCAACTCCACATATATATGATTACAATTTCTAACAATCTAGGTCATATAAGCTAAGAGATTTAATTTAGAAGGATAAACAACTGCATTTTTTTCTTGGACCCAAATGTCATGGAATAATTCATACACGTGAGTGATATAATTCAACAAGATTTATTATTTTAAGTGTTAAATTTGTATATTTATACAATTGACTTACAATGAGATATCTTTTTAAGGACAGAATCAGGGCAAGATTTGTTGCATAGTCACTAAGTCCTGTCCAACTCTTTTATGACCCCCATGGACTTCAGCCTGCCAAGCTTCTCTGTCCATGGGAATTCTCCAAGCAAAAATACTGGAGTGGGTTGCCATTTCCTTCTCCAGGGGATCTTCCCAAATCATGGGTTAAGCCTGTATCTCCTGCACTGCAGGCAGATTCTTTACAGCTGAGTCACCAGAGAAGCCCCAGAGGGAGGCAACCTCACAATAAAATGAATGCTCATTCAGCCTAATTAAAAACTCTAGGGGATATTAGAATCCCTCACCCCCATCCCCGGTGCTGTGAAAATGATCACTCCCAACAGGTTTTCTCCAAATCAAATATTCTGTAGATTTATTTACCACTATAGGACTTTTCTACTTAAGAATCTTATTGCAAGTTAATATATCATATGATAGAAACTTGCTGTAAGGTAGTGATTATAAATCTTTTGGATTTCTGTTCATAAATAAAGATATATGAGCAAGAGTTACATTTTTCTTTTCTTTCATGTATAAATTAGCCTTAGGATTTTATGAATAATTCAGTATGAAAAATACATCTTTCAAAGTTATGGTAAATAGAAAAGTTGTGTGTGATTTTATGCAAGGGTTTCTATGTGTATACATCTAAATAAAACAAGGTATAACACATATAAAAATTAGTAAATCTTTAATGCTTCCTGAATTTTTGAGTATTTTCTTAAAATATTATATGTCAAAATACATCTCATGGTCTTAGAAAACTACCTATAGGGTAGGATGATTTGTCAAGTAAGTATTTTAAGATATT
>SJYQ01002909.1:7616-18827 GCA_006410935.1 Redunca redunca | reverse complement strand
ATATGGAATTTAGAAAGATGGTAAGGATGACCCTGTATGCAAGACAGCAAAAGAGACACAGATGTGTAGAACGGACTTTTGGACTCTGAGGGAGAGGGAGAGGGTGGGATGATTTGGGAGAATGGCATTGAAACATGTATACTGTCATGTAAAAAATGAATTGCCAGTCTATATTCGATGCAGGATGCAGGATGCTTGGGGCTGGTGCATAGGGATGATCCAGAGAGATGGTGTGGGGTGGGAGGTGGGAGGGGGGTTCATGATTGGGAGCTCAAGTATACCTGTGGCAGATCCATGTCAATGTATGGCAAAACCAATACAGTATTGTAAAGTAAAATAAAGTAAAAAAAATTTTTTAATAAAAAAATAAAATAAAAAATAAAGTAGGTGGAGAAAAAAAACAACAGTGCTATGATATTTAGAGATATTTGCTGTAGTGATCTAGCCATCAACAGTGTCTATTAGTTTTTACTGATTAATTTTATTGTGTGTCACACACTAATAGCCTAACAAAACACACTAAAGTTCTGGTTTGGTTAATCTTGCCTTCTGTAGTGCAAACAGTAACAGGGAATAATAAGTAAAAGTAAAGTACACAGAGTAAGTGCTATGGAGAGAATTAAAGTATAGAGCCCTGACAAGGAGGTTAGATGAGGTGGGATTTTTAATAGTCAGGGAAGATTTCACTGAAAAGGTGAAATTTGAGCAAAGAACTAGAAGAAGTGAAAGAGTAAGCCATGTGGATATCTCACAGAACATTCAGGGAAGAGAAAACAAGTACAAAGATTGAGACAGAAGTAAATATGCAGTGCTGTAGGAAAACAAAGAACTGACTGGAGGCGTGTGAGAAAGGGGAAGTGTGGTTGTAGCTTAGAGATCTAGAGCTTCAGAAACAAGTCTTTTCAAGGTTTCTTACTTTCTCTAAATAGGATGGAAAGCCATTGGAATGTTTGAGTAGAGATTATAGATGTGTTCTAAAGATAAAATATTCATTCCTGTGTATTATATAAGCATTAAGTATTAGTTGCTCAGTTGTGTTTGACTGTTTGTGACCCTATGAACTGTAGCTCACCAGGAATTCCATGGGCTACATGGAATTCTCCAGGTAAGAATACTGGAGAGGGTAGCCGCTCCCTTCTCTGGGGGATCTTTCCGACCCAGGGATCAAACCTGGATCTCCTGCACTAGCAGGCAGATTCTTTATCATCTGAACATTAGAGGGTAAGAAATGAAAGAAATAGAGCATAGGAAGCTACTTTTAAACCAGAGGTGAGGAGATGGAAACCTGGAAATACGTGAAAGTAGTGTTAATGATGAGAGGTTGTATTGCTATATGCGTTTTGTTAGTAGAGATGACAGGATTTGTAGACCAGTAGGACATGGAATATGAAAGAAAGAGTAGAGTTAAGGATCAGTGTGTTTCTGGCCTGCCCAAATATAAGACAGCATGGCCATTTATTAGGGTGGGGTAGGAGTAGGAATGTGTGTATGGGGGATGAAGGGTTAAGGCAAGCAGATAAGGATTAAGTTTCATTATGTGAAACATCAAAATGAAGTTTTTTAAACCAGGGAAACAAAATTTTGGGGTCTTTCCTGGACAGAAAACACTGAACCCTTAAGACAACCAAGCAAGTTAAGTGTGAACAAAAGACAGAAGTTCAAAGTATGAGAAGTAAAGAATCTCAATCTTTAAATATTGTAAATGGAAGAGAAACCTTTAAAAGACACTGCAAATGAGTGTATGCCAAGTTAAGCCAGGAAAGTGAGGCATCTTGAATTTCAAATAAAGTAAGTGTTTTGAGAAAGTGAACAATTGCAATAAACAATGATGGGTAAATTAAGATGAGAATCGCAGTGTATTTAGCTCTATGGAGAGTGGCATAGATTTTTTTTTTTTTTTTTTTTTTTTAGAAAAAGAATTGGTTAGAAAACCACAAGCATTGACAGGTCTTTCAAACTTCTTTTTTCCCTTTGAAAGAAAGAAGAGAAATGGGTGAAACGGGATCGCTAGGAAATAAAGAGAAGCTTTTTCTTTATGAATGAGGAACTAAAACTCAATTTATGGGATAATAAGGAAGATCTAATAGAAAGGAAAAAAGTGTCTAAGAAAGAGAATATAGGGAAGATTGGAGTGACTCCTCTAGATACAAAGTACAAGGAACGGAGCGGGCTTATGGCAGACTTTGTCAGGTCCCAACCCATATACCTCAGAATAACCTACCTCTATATTCAGAAGCAGAGACATTACTTTGCCAACAAAGGTCCGTCTAGTCAAAGCTATGGTTTTTCCAGTGGTCATGTATTGATGTGAGAGTTGGACTTTGAAGAATGCTGAGCACTGAAGAATTGATGCTTTTGAACTGCGGTGTTGGAGAAGACTCTTGAGAGTCCCTTGGACTGCAAGGGAACCCAACCAGTCCATTCTAAAGGAAACCAGTCCTGGGTGTTCTTTGGAAGGAATGATGCTAAAGCTGAAACTCCAGTACTTCGGCCACCTCATGCAAAGAATTGACTCATTGGAAAAGACTGATGCTGGGAGGGATTGGGGGCAGGAGGAGAAGGGGACAACAGAGGATGAGGTGGCTGGATGGCATCACTGACTCGATGGATGTGAGTTTGGGTGAACTCCGCGAGTTGGTGATGGACAGGAGGCCTGGCATGCTGCCATTCATGGGATCACAAAGAGTCAGACACGACTGAGCTACTAAACCAAACTGAACTGATGCCCCCACTAAACAACTTTCATCTCTCCCAATATTCGTGTCTATGCCTAAAGACTTTCTCCTATGGTTACATCCGATACTTTCATTACCAATAACTTCCCTTCCACCTTAATCTCAACTCCAAAGTATCTCATTCTCAGACCAACATCCTTAATTCCCACTCCCACCTCACTCTAGTCAATATTCCTACTTCTGCAAGTTATTCAACACCAGAGACTATCAATCTTACCACTTTTTTTCTTTTACTATTCATCACACTTTGTTTGTCATTGTTCCTTTTCTATTTTTCTGAAATCCTATGATTCTTTACTATAATCAATTCTTTATTTGCAGCCTGAATTCTATTCTCTCTGGCAATTAGTCATGCTTAGCTTACAGGATTAGTCAAGGTAAAGAATAATAAAGAAATCCACAGATAATTTATGTGTAAGTTGATAAAGATAAAAATACAGAAAAATAGTCTTCTGTGTATTAACCTGTCTACCTATATTTTAAAGAATGATTGGGTGCGTGCACCATCCTAAACTCTGTGAAAAGTAATAAATACGAGAGGTAAATCTTCCAAGGAGAAGCTTGCCTTTGGTTTGTGTGTAGGTATGGGTTATTGACATATTTAAAAATATTTTTATGAAAAACTACCTGTTTACAAAATTATTCTTATGAAAATGTAAAATATGAACATCAGTAATTTAGTCTGTGTATATAAGAAATTACTTTTTGAAAGCTTATTGTTGGAACAAGACTGTGAATACAGAATATCACCAATATTAAAGAAGAAGCAGAGGATGAATATTTTTAGTAGGCTGAGAAAATTTCGTCAGAGAAACAAGAGGAAAACAGATGAAAAAGAATGGAAAACGGAGAAAAAGCAGAGGACAGTTTTAAGAGTGAGAGAGTATTAGACACAGATGAAATGATGCACATAAATACAGAAGAATGTGTATAAATTTTAATTTTGCAGTAGGAGATCATTGATGAGTTCTGCAGAAAACTCTGTTGAAAGCTAATGGTGGAAGTAAAATTGTATTGAGTGATGAAAAAATGGAAAGAAATGGGACTTGCAAGCATATCAATATATTTGACCATAAGGAGGAGGATCGTATTTATGGGCAGCTAAAGAAGGATGAAGGATATTTTATGATTGGCAGGAGTGTCGGCTCAGTATCACCAAATAGGAGCCTTGGTGAAAAGCAAGAGATTAATGTGTAAATGTTTTTTGCTTTGCTCATTCCCTGGAAGCCAGATGATGACACTTAGTCATTTAATGTTGCTAGGGACTGCACTGTTAGACAACAATTTTTTTTTTTTTAATATGCAGACAATTCCTCTTAAATCCCAGTACTTTCACATTGCCAATGTTAGGGTTTTTAATCTTCTCCTGGGAAGACACGTGTTTGATAGGCTGTCACATTATTTCTAGATCTTGCCACAGCAAAATCCTTACAGTATTATCACAAGAGATGATTTATATAAGTTACCACAAGGGAAAATAGAAAGTACAAACTTATGCCTCAAAAATTTCTTGCCTTATTTTCTGCGTGGGAGGTGGGATACGCATGGTTATTTGTAACGGCTCTTTCAATTAAAAGATAAAGTTGACCAATTGTATCCTAATGGGGAGAAAAGTTTCACTGATATGTTATAACTTCAATCATCTACATTATAAAGGAGAGTATCAGAACATTCTTCAGTTTAGGAGGAATTACTAATCACATCCATATAATATGGAACTACTCATATAACACAAGCAAAATGAAGTTTTGCTTTCTTCACAGAATTTTTATTTTGAGATTAAAAAAAAAAAAAAACCTGTTTAGGTGATACCTGACTATCATTTAATATTACATCTGTTGTTATTGTTTAGTTGCTAAGCCGTTTCCAACTCTTGAAACTCCATGAACTGAAGCCTGCCAGTCTCCTCTGCCCATGGGATTTCCCAGGGAAGAATTCTGGAGTGGGTTACCATTTCCTTCTCCAGGGATCTTCCTGACCCAGGGATTGAACTCAGGTCTTCTGCATTGGCAGGTGAGCCACCACAGAAGTCCCAATATTATGTTTAACAGAAAATAAAAAAAGGGATTTGTCAAGTAAAATCTAATGGAAACTAAAATCTCTTTGGACTGGTCTCTGTCTCTTTTTGCTGTGGATGTCCACGTCATGCTTTATATACCAACTTATACTTTATATACCAACTTATACTTATACTTTGTCTTAGCAAAGTAAAGGGATTTATTTTGGTACTTGAGCAAAGTTTTTTAAAATAAAATTTAGTGTGTATCAGAAGCAAACAAAAATAATGTAAGTGGTCTAACAGCATAACTTTTTAGACAACTCTTCAGCTGATGCCTTCTTTCCTTCTTCATTGTTTCATCAAGTGTGTGACTCTAAGAGAGTAAAACTCTCAGAAGCACCATTCTCTCATCTTAAAATAAAGACTATTACAATACCTATATCTTAGAGATACTATATACAACATCACCAGCTCATGGTAGGCATTTATAAATAGTTGTTCCTATCATATTTCTTCCATCTTTTAAAATAATTTTATAGACCTTCTTCATACATTATACATTGCATTACACATTGACAGAAACCAAAATAAAATGTCCATTCAGCCAAGAAAAAAAGATGAAAGTACCATGTAGAACAGCATGAGGAAGAATTAATAACAGCTTTCAGATCTAAGAGCTTACCCTAAGAGAACCTAAACTTATTTCTTTTTTTCAGGTTAATAGTGTTTGCATGGAGACAAAGAAGAATGCTCTAATTTGGATTCTTAGCATGCTATTCTGTATTAGATCACTAATGGTGTGGTTTGCCAATTTAGCATTTTTACTTCATAGCTTCCTTGAATAATTAAAAAGTGAGACATTGAGGACATATAACCATTTTGTTAATACACATCCTAATAGCATCTGCTGATTCTAATTGCCAAACAACATCTTTACATACCTACTACATTTCAGAGCTCATCATCTTCAGGAAGTTTTCTGCAATTATATTCACCCACAATTTCAGTCACCAGACACATAAATCTCCAAGTTGATTTAATAAACTAACATCATGCATATGCTCTTTCATTTCATAAAAGTAAAAAAAAAAATACTGGAAAAAATGTAAAGAAGTAATTAATACACTGGAAAAGAAAAAAAAAAGTTACAAAGAAGATAGTAAAATTTTCCCTTGTCTTACCCCAGTGGATGTAGACAAGGAGCAGGTAAAAGGGGATGGAGAGGATGGACATTTATGTAACAACCACTAAATGCCAAGCTTTTTATGAAGGGCAGGTCACTTTAGCATCGCCACTCGGCTGGAAGGTATCACTTACCTCACTCCCCGTTTTAAAGATGTCAAATGTAGTGTTAGTGAGATTAAGCAGATCAAAGTGGTAAGCTTTAAGTAGTGGAGCTGAGAGTCAAACCTCAAGCTATCTGACCTTGGTGAATCTAAAGTACAATCTATTTTACTAAACTGGAAAGTGGTGGTAGGAGCAGTAATATGTCACTAATGTAGGACTTACAGATAGTATACACTCCCCAACTATTACTGCTTTATTGTGAGGGGAAAAGGCATGAATAAGTGGTCAGGAATAAATACATTTTAGCAGCACATTACTGAGAACAAATTATTGATCATATTTTAATGGATCTAATGTTCATTCTTCTTTTTTCCACAGGAAACTTTGCATCACTTATAAAACCACTCTACGTATCACCATTTTGTAATTTTTTTTTTATCTTATTTGTCTTAGGATAAGGGATGAAAATGTGACCTCTTTATATAACTTAACACTTGGAAATTAATATACCTTAACTTATTTCAAGTTACACCTTAATTATGTTTAACCAGGTAAATTATACTAACACTTTTTCTGTAAAACAGTATATAGCAATTTTAATCTTATGCTTTTCAGACAATAATATCAGATGTGACAAGCATCCTAATAACTCTTTGAGTGCAGTATATTTTTTTGTTTTGAAACATGTTTCATTCCAGCAATATAAAAGGACTAAAAAGTTCCAAACCGGTAGTCAACAGAAAAGACTGAGAAAAAAGGACAATGAAGTACTACTGTAGTTGGTCTTTCATTACAAAATTCAGAATACCCAAGAGAGTTAAATTCCACCTGAGATTCAATAGGTATGATTCAAATCAGATCCACATTTCAGTACAAAACAAACAACATTTTAAAATATTTTTAAAGTTTTCAGAATGGGAAAAAGACAAAAAAAATATTTCAGCTTAACTTCATAGGAAAAATAGGCTGATTTTAGGCTTCTCATCTGCAACAGAAAATTGTGAGACGTAAAGGGAAAGTAGTTTCAAATAAAAAGGAAGAAAATTACATACAAAGCCTAAAAGTTATATATGTGAGACCCAAATAAACCATATTGGCCTTTAAAGCATTTAGATATCAACATACATAGTTGGAAAAATATTTTTAATTATTTCAACAGAGTAAAAAGGTAAAAGAGGATGATTTAGGAGATGAGAAACCATTTTAGATGATTACTGTCCACATAAAGTAAAGCAATATTAATAAAGACTTGGTTTTCCGCAGAGTCTCCTTTAAGAAAAGATATAATTACACATGATAATATATGGCAAATATAGTAAATAATAATCATCAGTTCAGTTCAGTTTAGTCGCTCAGTCGTGTCCGACTCCTTGCGACCCCATGAATAGCAGCACGCCAGGCCTCCCTGTCCATCACCATCTCCCGGAGTTCACTCAGACTCACGTCCATCGTGTCCGTGATGCCATCCAGCCATCTCATCCTGGGTCGTCCCCTTCTCCTCCTGCCCCCAATCCCTCCCAGCATCAGAGTCTTTTCCAATGAATCAACTCTTCGCATGAGGTGGCCAAAGTACTGGAGTTTCAGTTTCAGCATCATTCCCTCCAAAGAAATCCCAGGATTGATCTCCTTCAGAATGGACTGGTTGGATCACCTTGCAGTCCAAGCGACTCTCAAGAGTCTTCTCCAACACCACAGTTCAAACACATCAATTCTAATCATACAATAATACATAAGTATTGCTTTTTATATTCAATATGTAGAATCAAGCTATAGTAATAAACTACTATATTGTGTATAACTAACACAAAGTAAATAAAGTTGACAAGGTAAGGCAATAATACAGGTAACAAACTTTGTTAGTAAGAATGGATGAATTCTGGAAGAATAATCACCATGTGTTTTATATTATGTCTGTTAGAGAGCAAGATATTGACATAGTTTCCAATACAGGAAATGTCAAAAAAAATTAAACACTCTTTTTTTTTTTTTTGTAAAATAAAATTGCATGGTTCAAATTTTAAAATTGAGAACTCCTTAATATTCAGCAATTTTATTACCCATCAACCCCACTAAAGTACAAGAAATGTTATCATCACCTTTTCAGTTCAATCAGTTTAGTCGCTCAGTTGTGTCCAACTCTTTGTGACTCCATAGACTGCAGCACATCAGACTTCCCTGAACCAACTTCCAGAGCTTACTCACATTCAAGTCCATCCAGTTGGTGATGCCATCCAACCATCTCATCCTCTGTCATCCCCTTCTTTTCCTGCCTTCAATCTTTCCCAGCATCAGGGTCTTTTTTTAATGAGTCAGTTCTTTGCATCAGGTGGCCAAAGTATTGGAGCTTCAGCCTCAGCACCAGTCCTTCCAATGAATATTCAGGACTGATTTCCTTTAGGATGGACTGGTTGGATCTCCTTGCAGTCCAAGGGACTCTCAAGAGTTTTCTTCAACACCACAGTTCAAATGCATCCCTTTTTACTTTTCAACAATAAAAGTTAACAAGAGTTGAGACCTTTATGTGGACTAGGTACTGTTCTCAGTACTGTACATGTATAAATTCATTTAGTCTTCACATCATACTAGAATAGTACCTGAAATAAGTATTACTATCATTCCTATTTTGGAGATGAGGAAACTGAAACACAGACAGGTATATTAACTTTCTCAAAACTGCACAGACGCCAACTGAAAGTCAATGTTTTGAACACAGGCAGTTTAGATTCCAAAGCTCATACCTCTAATCAAGATATCAATGTCTGCCATATATGGTAATTAAATTTATCTATTCAAGTAACTAGATAAAAATGGAAGAAACTGCACTGAAATTGGCTAGGAAGAATCCATAAATGAGAAAACCAATGTGAATCACTACAAATGGTAAGTGGAATCAGCAAGTGCTGGCCAGTCTAATAATCATGCTATAAATAGTCTTAGGATGTTTCAGTAAGAATTTGGCAAAGAACTGAAGGAAAAAGAGTTATTCATGTGATAATGTGAGAAAACCTTTGTGGGCAGAAGGGAAAGCTGAAATGTGGGCCTCCAACTGGAGGATGGAAACTTCTTGACATGTTTATGAATATGGATGTCAACCTTTGGTTAGAATGAGTGGACGTGAGCTTTTATTATTATTAAAAATAGTCCATTACAAGAATTTGGAAAGAGTTGCAACATGACTTACACATTTATTTTTTAAAGACCGCTCTTGTCAAATGTTTTGAAAACAGACCATGCAGAGGCAAAGATCTCAGTGAGGAACTAACACATTAATCCAAATGGGGAAGGATGGCAACTCAGAGCTAGGATACAGAGGTGAAATGCTTGAATTCTAGGTAAATTTTAAAGATAGCTAACAAGAATTTCTGCTAGATTGGATGCCAAGTAAGACAAGAAATGCCTAATCAATAAGATCACACGGATTTTGTTCTCAGAGACCAACAGTATGGAGATGCCATTTACTGAGATATGGAACTGGGTAAAGCAGATTTGGAGAGGATGAATGCGAGGTTGTGTGTGTGTGTGTGTGTGTGTGTGTGTGTATATATATATATATATATATATATCAAACCAGTCAATCCTAAAGGAAATCAACCCTCAAAATTCCTTGGAAGGACTGATGCTGAAGCTGAATCTCCAATACTTTGGCCACCTAATGAGAAGAACTGACTCATTGGAAAAGATCCTGATGCTGGGAAAGATCGACGGCAGAAAGAGAAGGAAGTGCAGAGGATGAGATGGTTACATGGCATCACCGACACAATGGACATGAATTTGAGCAAACTCTGGGAAATTGGTGAAGGATAGGAAAGCCTGGCATGCTGCAGTCCATGGGCTCACAAAAAGTCAGACATAATTTAGCCACTGAACAACAACATGTGTGTGTGTGTATGTGTGTGTATATATATATATATATGAACACATGTATGTATATATATGTGTGTGTGTGTGTGTGTGTGTGTGTATTCACACATACTTACACAGGCATTCATAGATGTTTATTGTATCTACACTGTAGTTGGTTGTAGATAAAAAATCTAGAATAGATGTAGAAGTACTAATGTCATATCTTTATCTAACATTATCTGATGTGTTTGAAGATGATCTGGCCTAACTAAGATAGAGATGATAGCAATGGAGAGAAAGAGAAATGATAAAATATTTAGAAGATATAACTGATGGGTCTTATGGATAGCATATTGAAAAGCAGAGGCATTACTTTGCCTACAAAGGTCCATCTAGTCAAGGCTATGGTTTTTCCATTGGTCATGTATGGATGCGAGAGTTGACTGTGAAGAAAGATGAGCACCGAAGAATTGATGCGTTTGAACTGTGGTGTTGGAGAAGACTCTTGAGAGTCCCTTGAACTGCAAGGAGATCCAACCAGTCCATTCTGAAGGAGATCAGCCCTGGGTGTTCTTTGGAAGGACTGACGCTAAAGCTGAAACTCCAGTACTTTGGCCACCTCATGCGAAGAGTTGACTCATTGGAAAAGACTCTGATGCTGGGAGGGATTAGGGGCAGAAGGAGAAGGGGATGACAGAGGATGAGATGGCTGGATGGGATCACTGACTCGATGGATGTGAGTTTGAGTGAACTCCAGGAGCTGGTGATGGACAGAGAGGCCTGGTGTGCTGAGATTCATGGAGTCGCAAAGAGTCGGACAAGACTGAGCAACTGAACTGAACTGAACTGGTGATTGATACTAAGAGGAGGAGGAAGGGATGAAGAAGAAATGGGGAATCACAAGTTGGATTAATTTGATAAACATTTTTATGGCAGGTTTATAAGTGACCACAAATTTTTAGGGTGAAATCAAATTCTGTTAGTTTTATCATTTTGTTAATTTTAGTCCCAAAATACTTTGAAGAGCATAAGTAGTTCTGAGACTTTGATTGCCTCAGAGAACAGCATCTCTCACTTATGAAGCCTTCATAGAAAATGTATACTGCTTACTTGTTTCATAGTATTCTGAGTAAGAAAATCATGTTCTTCTGTAATACAGATACTTATTTTTAACAGACTAGAATATAATTTATAAAATGTTAAGTTTTTTTATTTCAGCACAAGGAGTACAATCAAACTTTCTTGTGTTTAACACACAAAAAATAATAATTTAATCTGTACCAGTTTATTAGTATGACATATTTTATAGTTATAAAATGCTATATTTAGATTACTCAGTATTTGTAA
>SJYQ01002908.1:570620-582981 GCA_006410935.1 Redunca redunca | reverse complement strand
CAACCTTTAAATTGGTCTCAAAATATGTAAAAAACAATCTACTTCATCCTAGAGGGTGAAACATCAATGTGTTACTCAATTATGAAAAATTATGGAAATAATATCAATATATGATATTTGAACCATTAAAATAATTAAGATAAATATACAGATAACTACAATTTTCAAACACACAAGGGGTTGGTAAAAACTTGACATCCACAAGGTCATAAAACAATTTAAATTTCACAGGATCGGATGGAAATTATTGTTTCTATCTAAGTAGTAAAGAAATAGCAAACGTACCTCAAAAAAATCCTAGAGATAGATATAAAAGGTACTAAACAGTGGTGTAGTGGTAAAGAATCTGCCTGCCAATTCAGGAGATACGAAAAGCCTGGGTTCTATCCCTAGCTCAGGAAGATCCCTGAAGGAGGAAATACCCACTTCAGTAGTCTTGCCTAGAAAATTCCATGAATGGAGAAGCCTAGCAGGCTACCTTCCATGGAGTCGTCACTCACTTAAAAGTCAAAGAAACAATGCACTGAAAATGGCTGCCTGCATATATTGAGAGAGACAGTAACCATTTAAGTGATGAGTCAATTCCACAAATGCCCTGATTTTGACTTTCTTATTACATTAACTCATAAATGCCTTTATTATTTAATAACCGTTGTAGGTAATTACTATAGCTGCAGCTCTAAACAAACTTTCTTCTTTGTCTACCTATAAAACATTGTTTGATAATTCTTATATTGGTAGTATTGAGGAAAAAAAGCACTTGCCTTCATGTTGATAGGTACATACATTTGCACAGAAATTTAGAGAAACAGATAGGTAACTAAAATGTGAATGTATACTTAGTTATTTGTAATTCTATAAATTGCTATTCATTGTCATTCTCTACTCCTGGTTGCCATATGAAAAAAAAAAAAAAAAACTCCCTAAATCCTTTTCTTTTCTTTCCGTACTTCAGGAAAAAAGAAAGAACACATAAGATTGGTATGTTTGGGAGAAAAAAAACTGGGCACATGCAGCTCAGCTCCCTATTTCCTTCTCTCTTGGATACCAGCCTATATGTGGACTTACGATTTTCTTCTGCTTCTCTGTGCATCTGACTGGGGATGGCAGATGTGCTAGTTTTAGATACAAAGTTACATTTAAACAAGTGATCAGATTCTTTGAGCCAAAAAACATTCAAAGAAAATAAAAGTTATGGAATTTGGGGCAGTGAATTTTAAACAGAGATCGTAACATTTGGCATGGCCACAGTTAATGGGTTTATATTCCAATGCTGTTTTAAAAATGAACATCAAGCAACTTCTTGAATTTGGTGACTTGCAGTGTCTTTCTTTGTGTAGCAGGACTGGTTTTACAGTTGTATTGTTGGCAGTTAATGGCTGAGACCCGGGAAATGTTGATAGATAATTCTCCACGGATCTTTTGCGTTTCTGCACATCACTTGACAGTGTTTGTTCCAGACAGTCTGTTCAAAGTTGCTTATATAGCAAATAGCTTTCCAATATAAAGGTAGTTTCTTCCTTTAGGACAGAGCAAATTTATTTTCTTTTCAGGATACTAAAGACCATGTTTTCCTCTGGGACAAAGATAGAGTGCAGTTGCTACTAGTCTTCTCTGAGGTTGAGAGTGTTATAAGTTTTGGGATCCTCAGCTGTGACACAAATCTACTGTGTGCAGCAGCTACTAGGACCATTTTTCATTTCTCATCCTCCCATGGGAGACAAAGTGATGTAAACAGGGAGCTCATACTGTATGTGCCATAAGTAACAAAGTCCTTTGTTTATGACCCAGGACTTTTGTTTCTTCTGCCAACTTGCATTAAACCATGGCAGATCAATTTGCTAGCTTGCAGGTAGAATCTCAGAAACTCCCATATCTTTAGGAAAAAGGCATTATCTTAAGTCATATACTATTTTGATTTGATGATTATTGACATTTTGGTGTCTATTTTTACAGAAAAAATGCATTTAAAAATTTTTACTGGGAAAGTCATAGTTCAATTAAAAACCCTATGGATTTCAGCAAGAGAAAGCCCTTAAAGTTCTTTGAAAAGGTCTTGGGACTCAAAACCTCAGGAATGGTATAAAATTCTCAAAAATAAAGGAATCTTGCAGGGCTCTAGGTTGCAGAAAAATGACAGTGTTTGGGTTACAGTTTACGTCAGGTTGATTTTTGTTAAACGGAAATCCTGGCCTGATTCGTAAATGAGGTTGGGGCAGGATCAAAAATCTCTAGCCTTGGTAAAGTGAACCACCAGTGTAGCTTATAATTTGCAAGGCAGCTGAACTCCACTGGTCTAGTGAGCTCTAATTGAGGTCTAGCTTTAAATCATTATTCTTAATCATATAGCCAGTGATATAATAGATCTTCATCCCAAATATTCTTTAAAATGTCTTTTAGAATCTAAAGGGAAAATTCTGAAATGACTACCACTGAAATCATGTAATTTGTCCACATTGACTCTGTATTTATTCATTACAAGATCTATAAACATGGCTCTAGTTTTCTGAGATATAAATTATGACTTTAACCAAAGAAGTTGGGATATATTGTATTAATAAAAATATACAAAAATAGGAGCCAGGTTGGTAAGAAGAAATTATCATCTTTGTAGGTTGAAGAAGGTGTTCTTGCTATTAAACCTTGCTACTAAAAGTGTGATCCACAGACCATCAGCATTATCAATCAAGGTGTATTTTTGCACTTTGATACATTTTTCACAACTTCAACCTGTGAATTGGAACTTGCATGATATGGAAACCTAGGGTGATTTTTACTTGTGTTGAAGTTTGAAAAATACAACCTTAAGTGATCTAAAGATTGTCTCTGGAATTAAGTGAAATTAAAGATAAACCAGAGAGATTTTAAAAATGTGCTTCTTATTAGATAGCATCACTGACTCAATGGACATGAATTTGAGTAAACTCCAAGAGACAGAGGAGGACAGAGGAGCCTGGTATGGTGCAGTCCATGATGATGCAGAGAGTCAGACATGACTTAGCGACCTAACAACACAAACGATGATCAGCACAGGAACAGTGAAGACATGAAAGCATGAAGGGAGAAAGGCTGATTAAGCTGGAGAATAGAATACTTTCCTTAGAGAGAACATGAGCTCTTTAGTGGCAGACTGTATAAAGTAAAGAGAAGAGATGAAATCTTAAAAACCAGAGTTGTTGTTTTGTCACTAAGTTGTGACAGGCTCCTCTGTCAATGGGATTTCCCAGGCAAGAATAGTGGAGTGGTAAAAACCAGAGTACATTGATATAAAAAGGCAAAATAAATGTCCATGCTTGTAAAACAAAAAAGAGACTTTTGTCCTTATGAGGTCACGAACAGTGCCTGGGACCCAGTGAAATTAATGTAAGACAAGATTCAGGTCTCAAAGGGCAAATTGGAATGGCATTCTTAGAAAAGCCCTGGGACCCAGGAAATTATTGAATAAAAGTGTCTCTAAGCTACAGATTGAGAATGTAAAATAAGAACACAGTTACATACACGTTTCTATAAAATTTGTGCAGTTTTAAGTGGAAAAAGTCAAGGAAATAGTTCAGAATACTTAAATAATCACTAGGTGAATTTCATAATGACACAGTTGTTGTCTTTGTAAACCCCTCCCTATTATTATCTGAGAATCCTAAGGAAATATAGTTGGCCCTCTATATCCTTGGGCTCCATAACCGTGGAATCAACCAACCAAGGATTGAAAATACTTTTTAAAAATCACATATTTATTTATTTTTGGTTGTGCTGCATCTATGTTGCTACATAAGATTTTCTCTAGTTGTGATGAGCAGGGGCTGCTCTCTAGTTGTGTTGTTCAGGCTCTAGGGTGTCTGGGCTTCAGAAGTTGCAGCACGTGGGCTCAGTAACTGTGGTTCCCGGGCTCTAGAGCGCAGGCTCAATAGTTGTGGCATATGGGCTTAGTTGCTCTGTGGCATGTGGGATCCTCTGGGATCAGGGATTGAACCCCTGTCTTCTGCATTGATAGGCAGATTCTTTACCACTGAGCCACCAGGGAATTCCTGAAAATACTTTTTAAAAATTCCATAATGTTGCAAAAAGCCAAATTTTAATTTGCTATATGACCGCAGCTATTTCCGTAGCAGTTACATAGTACTAGTAAATCCACTCCAGTATTCTTGCTTGAGGAATCCCATGGGCAGAGGAGCCTGGTGGGCTACAATCCATGGGGTGGCAAAGAGTTGGACATGACTGAAGCAATTTAGCATGCACACACAGGTAATCTGGAGATGATTTAAAGTCTGCCAAAGGATGTACGTAGATAATACGCAAATACTAGGTCACTTTATATGAGGAACTTGAGCATCGTGGAGTCTGGAATCCACAGAGAGTCCTGGAACGAATCCTGGCAGATATTGAGGGATGACTATAGAATTAAGAAAAAGCTGAAATTTGTAGGAGTGGCAAAACTTTACCTCTACCTATCTTAAGTTTTCTGCTGAGACTCTTTAACTAAAACAGATTAATAAGAGAAAATAAACAACACTTTATTAAAATGTGGGATAAAACTAAACCAAAAGAGAAATTCAAAACCATAACTTGGAACTACAGCTTATATGAAAGTGAAAGTGAAAGTCATTCAGTCATGTTTGACTCTTTGTGACTATATAGTCCATAAAATTCTCCAGGCCAGAATACTAGAGTGGGTAGCCTTTCCCTTCTCCAGGGGATCTTCCCAACCCAGGGATCGAACCCAGGTCTCTCACATTGCAGGTGGATTCTTTAACAGCTGAGCCACAAGGGAAGCCCAAGAATAGTGCAGTGGGTAGCTGATCCCTTCTCCAGTGGATCTTCCCAACCCAGGAATCAAACCAGAGTTTCCTGCATTGCAGGCAGATTCTTTACCAACTGAAGTATGAGGAAAGCAGCTTATGTAGCATCTTCAATAAATAACCATAAATTTTTAGAAAAATGGCAGCACAAAGAAAAGCAATTTTAAGTTTACTAAGGCAACAAGCTGTGAGAAACATGTGGGAGTGAGCTAATGGAGTATGGTTCTTTTGCAGGTTCCTTGGTGCCATCTCTATGCTGATATGGGTCTGTATACTGTAAGCAAATAATTTATATCTTGACTTATGTAAAGAGAAAGATAGAGAAAAGTTTCTCTGTGTTTAGTAGTGTGTGCATGCCCAGTCCTGTCTGACTCATTGTGACTCCATGGACTGTGTCCTGCCAGGCTCCTCTGTCCATGGGATTTTCCAAGCAAGAATACAGGAGTGGTTGCCATTTCCTATTCCAGGGGATCAAACTGGAGTATCTTATGTCTCCTTCATTGGCAGGCAGAGATTTTATCACTATGCCACCTTGGAAGCCCTGTGTTTGTTGCTTCTCAATTGCCTCCAGTTTGAAACAATTTTTATGTCAAAATGCATATTTTGAGGTGATATTCTGGTTTAAACTTTAAGAGAAGACATAGGATAAAATATATTAAGAGGGAGCCAGACAGAAAAATAATGAATAGAGACTAGGCTGGTGTTAGTCTATTGAGAGAATAAAATATGTATAGAATACTTTCCAGGTAGAATTATTCAATATGTATATGCAATGAATGTAGACATAATTCTTTATTAATAACAGATGATTTAGTCAATGTGGAGGTCTTTGATTATAAAATCTTACTTGAATTATTAGAGATCTCATAATTCAAAACCTAAAATAAGATGCTAGTGAAATATCTGAGACAGGAAGCAAATGTGAATTAGCAATATTTTTGATTCAACAAAATATACTGATATTATATTGAGTAGAAGAGGAAAGAATCAGGCTACAAATGGTTTAAACTGTTATATATTTCAAATAAGCCTTCCAACAGGAAAATAAAAACACTACAGACATATTCCACTGCAGAGCAATTCTCAGTGTAGAAAAATGTGTTAACTAAAGAAATGCCATCAAAGTTCTCCATTATTCCAAAGGAAAGACAGTGTATCACTAGCATATGGCAGATGTGCCAATAGTGGCTTTAGTTCAGAAAATTCTTGTGTATAAATTTCTAGTTGAAACACATACGGGATTGAGAGAAACCTGCCTAGTAGAAGGGGAGTCATAGGCTTAAGCTGCCATTATGCCTAGGATGGATAGGCCTGCTCACAAGAGATTATAAAAGCTATGCTACTAACAAAGACTGCCTCCTTGTAGTGTTGCTCTGCCAAAAATGTGGGCACCCTGGAGCATTTTAAATTAAGAGTTTGAATATGCTGGATGGGAAGAAAGGCTTGCCAAAATAATACCTGATGATTAAGGCTGTTACCATTGCAATCTTCTAACCTTTGCTAGAACGTAGGAATATATCAAATGCTGTTCGAAGAGAGATTCCACTTCCATAATGGAATCTGCTCCCAGATATCCTAAACATAGTGGCATTATTAACTTCTTTATGCAACATTTTTCCTAATTCAGTCTATTCATAAACCAGGAGATGTGGACACTTGGTATAAACTGACTGATACTTTGACAAAGCTGAAACCCAGATCTTCCCTCTATGTCCCTTTGTTTAGACACAGTTGAGTTTTGCTATAGTCTTTGGCAGGCCTGAGTATGGGCTTCTGAAACAAAATTTTGCCTAGTTTAACTACACTGGTGACCAAGGTTTGATATGTTTTCTAAGTTTATTAGAAGATATGCCAGTGCTAAAATGATGTTCATATCTTATTAATGCTGAATTTCCTTAAATGTCAGACATATCAGAGATTTGTCATTGATCTTCTACAATTTCTGAAGGAGCTCACTCATCCCAGTGAGACATCAACACCATAGCTGCTTAAGAACATGTACACCCATGGCTGATTCATGTCAGTGTATGGCAAAAGAAAACCACTATAATATTGTAAAGTAATTAGCCTCCAATTAAAATAAATAAATTTATTTTTAAAAATTAAATAAATTAAAAATAAATAAGTAAAAACCTGGAAAAACAGAAACCACAGCTCCATCAGCTTGGAGAAGTTTTCTGATTTACTCAGATAGAATGGTAGATTAAAATGAAATAAGAAACTGAAGAAAAAATAATGTGACAATTTTAGACTTTAGATTATTATTAGAATATTATTTGTAGATTAAATTCCTCTGGACAATAACTTGCAAGAACAATTAATAGCTGAACTTGAAGTTCTCCTTCAGAAATTAATAAAGCAAAGGATTTATATTCAAATTTGGAAAATCTCCATTAACTCTGTGTTCTCAAATAATTTTAATGTTGTTATGTAGCCATAGAGCAGACCCTCTGAAGTTTTATTGGGCGACATGGATGGAATAAATTTGAAATGGAAAATAAAATAGTGAATTTTGAGCCTTGAGAAGATATTTTCAAAGTTTTAATTAATGTTCTGAGCCTTTTCATAACCTTTTGAGGGCAAAAATTGACAAATTGACACTGTTCATCAGTAATCCTGAGCAGATGCACAAAAGATCAATGGTTGATATGGAGCTAGGAGTAGTGATCTTCTGCTGTTCTTTCCTCCAACTCTGGATTAACTGTAGGCATAGTGCTTAAGTCCCTAAATTCAACCATTCTTTAAGAAATTTGAAAATATCAGAGTGTGAATATAATTAAAATATGAGATTATTTCTGACGCTTTAGGAAGAGTGACTTTCACTATAATCTTCCAACAACTTTTTACCACCTTATTCCTTATTGTCTGGAAAGAAACATGACTAAATTTGATTCAGAAGGAGAAACTGACTTATATTTCCCACTTTTTTATGTTTCTTATTTTGGGAGAAGCAAGCTGTCATGTCTACTCTGTTCCACTATACTTTAATTTTAGAAGCTATGTTCTGACATTTCTTAGGAAGCCTCACCCTGGACTGTGATGGGGAAGGGCAGAATTGTTATTCTGCAGTTCACTATTATTAAGAATTTACTTGTCTGAAGAGAAAAGCCACCCAGCAAGTCATAATTGGGTGCTTGTATGTATAAACTCCTTTATCATTTTTTTCAGTAAGTTGAGCATTTTTATAGAGAAAATGGATTTTGTTTACCATGCTCCCTCCATCACTTAGAGCAAGTTTTTTTTCTTTCTTTCTTTGAAATTATCTCTTTTAAATTATCTCTTTAAATTTGTGAAAATGTTGCTTATACAGTACTTTTCATTATTTTTGTCAAATGGATTTCATTTGCAGTTCCAGGTTTGGCTTTCCAGAAAAATTCCATTTTGAAATATATCTGTCACATTTATATTGTTCTTAGACTGCTTCACTCTTTTCATAATGCTTATATGAAATTATACAGCACATCAATTTACACACTTACTATCTATCTCACTCAAAGGAATGTAAAATTAGTTAGGGAAGAAAGTGTTTCATGTTTGTGTTTATAACCCTACCTCTTAGTACAGTGTCTGATACATGATAGGAAAATCTATAAATATCTGTTGGTGAATGAATAATTTAACTCTAGTGTTAAAATTACATTAACAAAGAAAACCTCAAGCATCAGTACATATTAACCATCTAGTGATGAAGCTGAAACTCCAATACTTTGGCCACCTGATGCAAAAAGCTGACTCATCTGAAAAGACCCTGATTTTGGGAAAGATTGAAGGCAGGAGGAGAAGGGGAAGACAGAGGATGAGATGGTTGGATGGCATCACCAACTCAATGAACATGAGTTTGGGTAAACTCCAGTGGTTGGTGATGGACAGAGAGGACTGGCACGCTGCAGTTTATGGGGTCACAAAGAGTTGGACACGACTGAGCGACTGAAATGAACTGAACTGATCTATGGCAGAGCATAGCATTAAAAATCATTCGTTGGGCAAACGAGATAGCCTTTCAGGATTTGAAATGCCAAGGAAAGGATTTATCAATAGGATCCAAATCTGAAAAAATGCTTTAATGTAGACTTAAATCTCTGGGGTATCACGGAAGGCTAAATTTTTATATTAATCCAATACTGTCAAGAGAGTCATGAAGCATTGAAAAAATTTACATATTAGAGGAGGGACATGCTATTCTGTATCAAAGAAAGATAGGAATAGATATGCAGAGATTTTACAACAGAAATATCCTATGCTATAGATGAAAGTATGTTAATGATATGTGTACATGATGCATAACATAGATAAATATAACTTTTTCCTGTACTTGTCCTAGTTTCTTACAGGTATATATTTCAAGGTTGGCAGAGGCATCAATGCATCAATCATTAGTACACAACAATGTACTCTTGAGATGAGTACATATTTTGTTTCTTGTCCAAAAAAGTACCCAATTAGAATGAAAGTATTTGCTAATATATTTATTTTGAATCTTAAAATCTATATTCATAAATGGAGATCCAAATTTATTTTTTCCATTTATTTAGCATTTTTTAAATTAAGGCTGTGCTAGTAACATGAAACAAGATATGCCAGAGAAGCATTTTTTTTGATCTCTTTATCCTGGAAAATTTAAATAACATAGAGATTATTCTATCCCTTGAAAATTTGAAATAATTTGCTCATTAAATCTCTTTTCAATGATTTACTGATAGTATTATGCATATTTCCTCAATTTCTTATGCACTTAGTTAATGATTCTACTTGAATTAATTGTACAATATTAGAGTAACCTAGGAAATTATCCTTTTTATACACATGTTCAAGTATAAATAATACAGTTTAAGGAAAAAAATGTAGACTACAAAGTTTGTTTAAGCACTTAAAATCCTAGCAAAATGGAGATAGTACACTCAAAATTGTGTTAATTTAAAAGAAAATTTGCAAAATTGAATTATTTACATATGTGAGCAGAGTTGAGGGAAACCATCAAGGAATGGTGAAGTCTGCCAGAGCTGGAAACCACAGGAAACCAGTGCCACCCATAGAAGGAAGAGGCAAAGAAACTTTAATGGAACCTGGAAAATGTAATTACAGACATAACCTAGGATGACATACAAGGACCTGTAGTGTTCTATGATGGTGTGCATTCACCTCATGATGATCCAGCATGGCAGAAGAAACTGAAGACTAAGCTGTTTTCTTGCTCTTTTGTTTAGATATATCTTCTATCTTAAGATAAAAACATTTATAGTAATCCATGCCCAGGCACTACTGTGTAAAGAAGTTAAAAAACACAAAATGTCAAATAATCTATCCATACCAGATATCTTTTATTTCATATTAGATGTCTTTTATTTCTTCCAACTTCTGTTGAATTCCTTCCAAAGAGGCTTCTACATAAATTCACTCTTGAATTTGCTCTTTTCAGGGTCATCAGTGACCTTAATATTGCTAAGACCAACAGACAGTTTTCAGTTTCTATCCTACATGAACTTTGGTCTGCATTTAACACACTTAACCATGTCTTCCTCTTTGGTACACATTCTTCATCTGGCTTTGCAGACGTCACACTCTCCTGTTTTTTCTCCTAACTTGCTGTTCTCTCCCTCTCCTTCTCTTTTACTGATTTCTGTTTATTTCCCAATATCTAAATGTTGGGGGATACCTTGGCTCTGTGCTAGAACCTCTTATTTATACTATTTGCACCCCTTTAGATGTTGAGTCTTGTGTTTTTAAATACCATCCAGATATCAATAACTCAAATTTTTAAAGTTCTGGTATTTATGCAAACATCATACTTGTGTATTGAAAAAACTTACTTAAAGTCAACGTGATACCTAACAGAAATCTCATGCTTAACATACTCAAAACTGAATTTCTGTTTTTATTGCACTCTTTTTTCACAGTCTTCTCTATCTCAGTAAATTGTTATTCACATCCAAAATGAACTCAGGCCATACAAAACAAAGCAAGCAAATAAACCCCAAAGAACTAAAAACTGAAAGCTTGATGTCATCTTCAATTGTTATCTTTTTCTCTTACCCCACATCTAGTAAGTTTGTGAATACTCTTCGCCTCTCAAAAAATATATATAGAATCTGACTATAATTCACCACTTCACCTCTTCCTGAATTGTTCAATGATCTCCCTGATTCTTTTCCTGAAGCCCTGAAGTATATTCTCAAAATAAAAAACAGCATTTAAAAAAAAAATGAATCATTTCATGTCATACTTCTGCTCCAAACCTTTCAAATGTAAGATATCTTTCACATGTAGGAATATACTCAGCGATTTACATATACATGTAAGTCCCAGACACAAGACACAGTGGAATCTGCTCCCCTTCCCACGGTCTCATCACTGATTGTGTTTACTACTTCTCTCCTTTTTCAATCCATTCCAGCCACACTGACTTCATTTCTATTCCTCCAATAATCCAGGTATTCATTTGCCTCATTGACTTTTTACCTGCTCTTGCATTAATCACTTTCTTCTTTATAAGTAAAGCCTTTTCTTCTTCACATCTTTCCTCAAAGTTATTGTTCAATGAGTTCTTTCTAGCATACCTTCATATTTTTTCTCTATACAAACTTGACATATATTGTTTTGATACATTTTGCACTTTATTTATTTATTTATGTATCTTCACTCTTGAATGAAAGAGCTACAGAGGGAGAGAATTTTACTTTTTTTTTTTTTTTGGCATAACTCAATAAGAATGTTCAGCATATGCCTATCATGCAATAAATATTTCTTAAGTGAATGTTTTTATTTTTCTTTTAACTTTTGTTAATCAGATTTACTGCACAAGATTAGTTTGGTTGGATCTAGAATTTTATATAAATAGAAAATACAACAGATATTCTTTTGGATTCAGATTTCTTTTTTGACTCAGAATAAATATTTTTAAAATTCACCCTTCCTATTGAATATATTAGTAATTCATACATATTGGTGAGTAGAATTACTCTCCTGTTAAGGAAGGAGAATGTGTTATTTCCATTTGAGTGTATTGTGAATAAAGCCATGTGAATAACACATTTATGTTCACAGTATTTTCACCATATACATCTATTTACCTGTAATGAATCCCTAAAAAGTAGTTCATAAGAAACTATAAAAACTGTTTCCAAAGTTGTACCAGTTTGCTTCCCTTCCGGCAATGTGTTAGAGTTTGGTTGCTTCATATTATTATATTATCACTGTAACTGGTTCCTCTGTCCAGGGGATTCTCTGGAGTGAGTAGCCATTCTCTTCTCCAGGGGATCTTCCTCACCCAGGGATTGAACCTGGATCTCCTCTATTGCTGGTGGATGCTTTACCATCTGAGCCACCAGGGAATCTCAATGTAGTTTTATAGTAGCTTTTTAAGTTATGGTAGTGTTATTACTCATTTATTTCTCTTAAATATATGTTTGACTATCACTTAAAATTGATTATTAATTTGAATTTTTTATTTAGCTTGTTAATTTTTATAGAAGAGAAAACTGCTAAGACTTTGGATTGTATTAAAATTTTAAAACAATTTAGGAGAATTAACAAATCTTAATTTTGAGTTTTTAATTTCATAAACATAG
>SJYQ01002908.1:547977-563393 GCA_006410935.1 Redunca redunca | reverse complement strand
ACTATTTAAGCTTGAAAGCAAAAATTTGGTCCATCTTACCAAGTTACATGTCACCTAGAAGTTGAAGCAGATTTAAATCACTGCTGCACACAAGATTATTGGTGAGTAGAGACAAAGAGTAGAATCCAAAGATGGCTAAATCTAGGTTCACTGACACATTTAGAAACCAAGAAACTAAATCTGAAAGCTTATCCAAGTATGAATTTAATTGTAAATACAGAAGATGTGTAACTAAAACTATAGAATTTGATGGAAGAGCATCAGTTGTAGAATTTAATGTGTCTGTAACTGAGAAATCTCAGCTAACAGAGTGATAAAATAACAAACTGCCAGGGACAGGAAAATAAGAGAGTGAGGAGATGAGAATACTCCTGGAGAGAGTTCTCACTACAGATATTTTTTAAAAAGCTTTTTCTTATTACTGAGTATATAGTCTTGTCAACAGCATTTAAACAGCAGATGAAAGCTATTCTCCAGAAATAGCTGGGATACAATATAATAATAGAATATACAATAAAGAGATGAAATTGGAAAGCAAGGTATGCTGAAAAATCTAAATATATCTAGAGAGAAAATATATCTCTGAAGAGAATTGGCAGTGGCTCTCTGGCCAGCACAGAAAAAAAGTTATTTTTTAAAAAGTGAGAGCAGGAAAGTTGTGAATTCTCAGGGGAAAATATACTTTCCCTTCACTTGGCAGGATTAGAAGGAATTTTGATGCAAAGCCACAAGTTGAGAGCTGGCTAAGGAGCTTGTGATGACTTCATGGCCCATAAATTCTCAGAAGGCAGCAACTATAACGGATCACTAAAGTACAAGCACCAGGCCAACAGGCGGGTGTTAGTGAGGAAATAGCTGCTCTTCTGGGATGTAATGGAGAGGATTTTCAGCCCATTTCTGAGATCCATTACCTACTGTATGTGCAGGAAAGGAAGAGGGCAGAAGTACTCACTAATGAAAAATTGTTCAGTACCAACATTAAAGAAGCCCAGAGTCAGTTTATTTACTGAGCAGATAAAGTGAAAGTGAAAAGTCAGAGTCACTGTCCAACTCTTTACCACCCCATGGACTATATAGTCCAGACCAGAATACTGGAGTGAGTAGCTGTTCCTTTCTCCAGGGGAATCTTCCCAACCCAGGGAACGAACCCAGACCTACCATATTGCAGGCAGATTCTTTACTGTCCGAGCCACTAGGGAAGCCCAATAATACTGTAGTGGGTAGCCTGTCCCTTCTCCAGGGTATCTTCCTGACCCAGGAATAGAATGCAATGCCAGAGTCTTTGGCATTGAAGGTGGATTCTTTACCATCTGAGCTACTAGGGAAGCCCACTGGGTAGATATGAGATTGTTAAATCTGAATCAAAAGCAAAACACACCTCAAAATTCCATAGGTATGTGAAAGGATTTGACATTGCAAATGTGTGATGACCCAGGATACTGCTGTATCTCTCTGTACCAGCACAGTTAGTGTCTACCTTGGGTTAAAAAATGTTGTTTTACAGATCATCAAATTTCTTAATGAAAAATTGTGTTGCCTTGTTATCCTAAATTTCAGATATTCCAAGTTTTACTGGGAGAGAAATTACCATGAAACAACATTCTATGATTTTAATTTCATGGAGAAATTCATTAAAGATAGTTTAAAGCTTTTAAGAGCCTTCCTATAGTATATAGTTTAAATACTCACTCACCTTGAAATTGAGACTTAGAGGAATGATCCTATTAAGAGAGTCAATTCTTAGGTAGGTGGATAAGAAGTCCGGGGTCCCAGAGGAAGAGAAAGAGGTCTAGGGCTCTCTAGGAGGATATAGGGGTCTGGAGTTCTCAAGGAGATAAAAAGGACAAACTTTTTTCTTTAAGCCCAGAGCTTATGATTGCACAACAAAACAACTCATCTTGCTCAAGGATATGTTTTTCCTTAAACTCTGTACCAATGATTATATAACAGCAATGTATCCTGCTTGAGGACATGTTTCTCCTTCTTAAGAACCTTCTGAATAATCCTGTCATCTTCAAGTATAAGTTGTGGGAGTGGGTCTGGTAAGATCTTTCTATTATTAGCTATAATCCAGTTATCTTAAAATATATATTGTGGGAGCTGGTCTGGTAAGACCTTTACAACGTTGAAACATTCTTTTGATTTACTATAATAACCAATTGAAAAAGTATATAATTTCCTTGCTAGGACTAGTGAGGGGGGCATTCTCCATCCCCCCTTCTGATGTCTATGTCAGAAGCTTTCTCTGTCCCTTTTTTGCCTTAATAAAACTCTGCTACACAAAAGTTCTTGAATGATCAAGCCTGGCCCCTGGTCCAAAAGTTAATTCTTCAGAGATCATGAATCTGACACTGTTCATCATATTATTGCTATAGTATTCCATTTTGCTCTGTAATGTTGTTAAAAATTTAAGATGTAAGTTTATGAAAGAAAGACTAGATATAGTTCAAAGCAATGCAAAGTGAAAGGCAATATCCCAGACTGTATTATAGGTGTAGTACAGCTAAATGTAGGAACAACTAAACCTGAAAGCTTATCCATGTATGAACTAAATCTTAAATGCAAATGGTGTGTAAATGAAAGCACAGAACCTGATGAAAGAGCATCAATTGTAGAACATGAGGTGACTGTGTAACTGAATTTGATAGATGTTGATGGACATAGAAAACTGGAGGTCAGAATTTCAAAATTGTAAAGTAAAATGTCATGTTTTACTTTGTGCCACACATCTAAACTAGAGTTGAAGTTTCTTGAAAGCTTTCACCATAGAGAAATTGATCTTGTATTCTAACATTTAAACAAAGAACTACAATGGACTTAGATGGTTTTCTCAATTGCAGGATAGTCATTTTGATCAGATTACTCTTTGATGTAGGGTCTGCCCTGTACATTGTAGGATGTTTAGCGCATCTACCCTCCAGAGGCTAGTAGCATACATTTCCCCAGTTGTTAGAAATGTTCCCAGCAGGACAAAATTGCCTTCCATTGAGAACCACTACTTCTGGAAAGAGATATTTGACAATGTCTGGAGACTTTTTTTGGTTGTCAAAATTTGGGGGGTGAAAACACATGCTACAAACATCTAATTAAAATAGGACAGGGTCACTGCTCCTAAGCATCCTATAGTGTGCAAGAGAGTACCTTATAATGGAGAATGTGAAAGTCAATCAGCGTGTCTCTGATGGACTGTAATCTGCCAGGCTCTTCTGTCCATGGACTTCTCCAGGCCAGAATACTGGAGTGGGTGGCCATTCCCATCTCCAGGGGAAGTTCCCAACCCAGGGATTGAATCCAGGTCTCCCTCATTGCAGGCAGAAAGCACTCCAGTTGAAAATGTCAATTGTGAGGTTGAGAAACCCTCATTAAAATCCTTTCTTTTACAGTAGATATCTATGAATAAACACATTTTTAAAAATGTAAAACAAGCAAGCACAATTTGAGGTGTAGAGGTCTGAAAGGCTAAAGAATCAAAATTGGATCCTAAAATTATCATCACATCTGAAGGACATCAAACATCAAACCCTGAAGATATCAAACATCAAACCCTGAAAACATCAAACATAAAAACAAATATTAGATCAAAGTATCTGAAATACCATTGAGTTTTTCTGAGGTCCCATCTTAATTAAACAAGACATACAAAACATTCCAAAATGATGCATAAGGAAAAGATCCGACCAGATTTCCCAACAAGTATAAAGCAACCAGGATGCAGTAAATATTAACTTCCATTCTCTTCATGAATAGTTATTGAAAATGCAGAGGGAGAAAATTTGAAAATGCAAATTCTTTAAAAAGCTTGGAGGGCAAGTGTACAGCTCCCTCCTCATCCATCTCAAGGGCTCCAGAGGTTGTCTCTGACACACTGTTCAGTGCTATCAATGGACATTATAGAGAATGATTTTCCAGAAATGGAAATTCTACTAAACGGTAAATGATCATTTTCCTTTCAACATAGGATGCTTCCTGATTCTTGCACAAGTTACTTTAAAATTCCAGCTATTCTAGTAACTGTTACCAAAGATTACAGTTTTGTCCAACACAACACAGAGACCCCCTGCCTCCTGTCTTCTGCAGCTGAAGTATATTCTAACAGTAGCTGTCCCTTCATTCCTAGTTATGCTCACATTTGGCAAAAAAAGAACCTCATGAAAGTAATTATTTTACAGTACTGTGTCCTTGTATACTAAAACTGGTACACCATTGAGAAATTTTCTCTATGTGTAATAGCTATATAGAGCATATTAACAAAATGATCAGACTTGGGCTGCATGATTCAACGAATTCTAAATATTTGGCAAAAACATTTTACGCTACAGTTGAAGCCATAACTTGTTTTAGTTGCTAAGTTGTGTCTAACTCTTTTGTGATCCCATGGACTGCAGCCCTTCAGGTTCTTGGTCCATGTGCAAGACACTAAAATGTGCTGACATCAAAGGGAATACAAATATTAGACCTTTGATTCAGAAGCTTTGGTCCCTGACCTGATGAAAGGCACTAATTTTCAAACATGATGTAGAAGATCACATCTGAAAAAAATCAGATGACCTGCCTTTTCACCCCAACTGTCAGGTATTTGGTACCTACATGTCTCAAGCATGTTAGTTACCTTGTCTGAATTCAGTTATCATATCTATAAAATGGCAATATTGGAATATGTCCTGTCTACTTAAGCAACTGTTTATGAAATTGTTAATGTAAATACCCACTTGAAATTAATGAGTAGAGTGAAATATTTGAAGCATCTATTCACTTTTAAGAATAAGATGCAAGTACCTTCTTTTCCCACTGTTATGCAACACTATATCAATGTTTTAAATTAGTATGTATAGAACCAAAATTTAGCATACAAATTCTGATCTTTCCTGAGTTCTCATCTTAATATACAATATTTTAAACAAGTAATGCATAGAGAGAAGGTCGGATTTGAATTCCTAGGAACAAATATAAAATATAGAGGTGAATGTAGTATATTAGATACGAATATTAGCATCCATTCTTATTAAAAAGTAAGGAAAAATGTCATCGCTTTTAGGTTATGCATTTGTAGGTGTAAACATACCAGATTATAGATAAAATTGTTAAAACAGTATCACAGTTGCTAAAGACAACATACCACAGACATGAACAGAAGTAATGGCCTTCTATTCTAATCGAAACAATTGGCTAGGAATTATAATGAATATTGATTCTATCAACTATAGAGAAAATATTTTTTAAAGAGAAAAAGGTTTAAATTAGTTGGACTAAATTTTCAGAAAAGTTTAGCCCAAATTATTTATTTAATTGAATGTATAAATGGGATATCATAATGTGTTNTTGAATGTATAAATGGGATATCATAATGTGTTCCTAGATGTAACATTTATGAAATATCAATTTACATGCTCTCTTTTTCTGTAAAATTTTGCAAGCGATTTTTACTTGAAGAAAATATGTCACTTTTGCTTAATTACTATCTTAGTCACTATCAGCACAAGGTTTTACCATAATAAAAATGTGGAAAAAAACATTTCATGGCTAGAGGACATTGTATTCTGAAATAACAACCCACTCCAGTATTCTTGCCTGGAAAATCCCATGGACAGAGGAACCTGGTGGGCTACAGTCCACGGGGTCACAGAAGAGTCTGATATGACTTAGTGATTAAACAGTAGCAAGATTAATTTATATTTTTGCCTATCTTCTGTGGTATTCAAAATAGAATTCCTTATATAGCATCTAACATTTAAAATAATATGATCATGTTTTATATGTCTACATATAAATATCTAAAGCTAACACTCTTCAGATTTCATATATAAAACCCTTGAATGATATCACAATTTACATTTTGTCTAAATCAAATTTCTATCTCTACTCCTCAAACTAATTCTTTTATCTTCTATTTACTCACTATCTTCATATATATTGTTTTATATCCAAAAGTGGTAAATATTGATGGATTGATTTCATAATTATATGAGAACAGTCTACTTATGTGCTGACTTTATCATGTTATTAATATAATCCCGAAGTTAGTCTTACTGAGAAAAGTGGCTCACTGACTACTCAAAACAAACAAACAAACAAACAAACAAACAGTTGAAACAAGCTACATACACCCTAAGTCACTTCAGTCGTGTCTGACTTTTTGCAAGCCCATGGAGATTCTCCAGGCAAGAATACTGGAGTGGCTTGCCGTGCCCCCCATAAACAACCTAGTCCTAAATAAATAGTGAGTGGAGTAAAGGTCATATTATCATTGATTTAGTGCTTTCATCGCTATTGGTCAGTAATTAATGCAAGTTCTCAAAGGATCCCAAATTTCAAATTACTATATAAAGTCCTATGTTCTTGGAACTTAAAGAATGAAAAACTGTTAAGTGGAAAATATATGAAAGTGAAGTCGCTCAGTCGTGTCCGACTCTTTGTGACCCCATGGACTGTAGTCTACCAGGCTCCTCCGTCCATGGGATTCTTCAGGCAAGAGTACTGGTGTGGGTTGCCATTTCTTTCTCCAGGAGATCTTCCCAACCCAGGGATTGAACCCGGGCCTCCCACATTGTAGGCAGACACTTTACCATCTGAGCCACCAAAATATATGACTTAACCAAAAAATCCAAGAATACAATTAGGTAACTGTTAGCAATCTCCCTTCCTAATCTCTTGAATACATTTCTTTTCCTTAAAAGGTTCTGTTTATATAACTGTATTAATAATACAAAAGAGCTTAAAGTATCTTAAAAGGTTAAATAATCTATACTTTTATTACAAAGGATATCCAGCTAGTTCCAAATAAGGAACAACAATTTTAAAATATTTTCTCCTAACTGTGTCTGTGCTATTTTTCTCTAGTCTGTCATCCTGCTTCCCTGTCTTTTGTGACAATATGTTGATTGACTCCTTTTTTAAAAAGTTTGTAATGGAAAACTATCTTAAAAATAGGAGTTTAATTGGTGGTACCACAGATAAATTCAAGAGTAATATTTTATGAAATAGCGATCATGACCTGAATCTCTACAGACTTCTTGCCCCTTTCCCAAAGCCACAGTTTTTCTCCATACTCAATGTCTACTTATTAAGTAAAGCAGATTTTATAGAAAACTATGTTGTTTGTTGCACATTTCTTTTCTTCTTTCTGACTTCACTGTGCTTGTTTTATGTTGTACAGTTAATGCCACTTGTAATTATGAAAGTGAAAGTGAAGTCGCTCAGTCGTGTCCGACTCTTTGCGACCCCGTGGACTGTAGCCCACCTGGCTCCTCTACCCATGGGATTCTCCAGGCAAGAATCCTGGAGTGGGTTGCCATTTCCTTCTCCAGGGGATCTTCCCGACCCAGGGATCGAACCCAGGTCTCCCGCAATGCAGGCAGATGTTAACCTTTGAGCCACCAGGGAAGCCCAGGCAGACGCTTTAACCTCTGAGCCACCAGGGAAGAAAGTAAAAATATAAGTAAGTAAACCTCCTTAGCAAACTAAGGAAATTCTTTGTAGAATAATAGACTGTTTTTTTCTGAGTAAGACTGGGAGGAAACAGAATTGAAACAGTTCACATTAAACGAGGTAGAAGAGATGATCCTCAGTCATACTGGACAAGAAAGCAACTAGCAAAGAGGAACATGTCACTCAGACAAATTCATTACTAAACCCCAACATTTCTGTTTTATGCGTGATAGGCTAAAGGAGTCAAACCAGATAATAGACAGGCTTTAAGATACATGTCTTCTAAAAGCAGAATAATTTTTAAAGATTGAATCCCTGGCCCCATAGAGCACTTTGGAAGGCTATAATGTGGAAAACATCAAGAGATTGAAATTTGCGGTTAATATGAAGTGAAATAAACCCTAAAAATATTGGAGGAGGGGTGATGATTTTATCCTTAAAAAATCAAAGAGTGTACATTATACTTCTTGTATTAAAAAGGTATTTATATATACCTATGGCTGATTCATATTGAGCTTTGACAGAAAATAGCAAAATTCTGTAAAGCAAAATTCCTTCAATTAAAAAAAAAACTATTTGCCATGAAATGAAGAAGGGTCATGACAATGGGGAAAAGCTGTAGTTTGTCTAACAGGTTGTAGTGTCTGGTATAAGAGTTTGTGCCAAGGTCTCAAAAAATAGCCTGAGAAATAATATCTTTGGAAGAAACTTAAAATATTTGAAAATTGGGCAAATTTACTAATCTATTGGATTTTCTTTTTAAGAAGAGAGAAATAAAGAAGGTAGGATTCATTCATAATTTAGTTTGGGGATCTGAGATTGTTATTATCATGCTTTGTAATGGAGAGGTTTTGAGGAGACCTCCATAATCCTCTTCCTGATGTTCATATTCCTGGATAATACCTTCCCTTTTAGTGTGAATGGGATCTATGAACTGCTTCTTATTAACAAATCTTGGTAAAGGTGATGGGACATAAATCCTAATATTACATTTTATAAGATTTCATCCTAGAAGACTCTCTTTCTGTCTTTGAAGCGGACATGTTGTGAGAAGGTGTGTGTAGAGATCCACATGGCAAGGAAGTAAGTGTGGTCTCTAGAGACTGAGAATGGCCTGACAGCTAGCAAGAAGCCAGGGCCTTCAGTCAGACAGCCACCAGAAAATTAACTCTGTCAACCACTTCAGTCAGCTTGATAGTAGAAGCTTTGCCAGTTGAGTTTCCAGATGCTAATTGAGCTCTTCTCAACATCTTGATTCTAACTTTGCATAGGGACTCAATTAAGCCATGACTCAGCAAAACTATGAGATAATAGATATTGGTTGTTTTAAAGGGTTAAATGTGTGGTAATTTGTTACTTAAATATCTAATGCATTGTTAAAGAACAGTGGGAAAGAATGGGCAATAGTTTGTATATCTGAAAAACAGGAATTGTTATACACTGGGCTGAATTAGGTGTTTATTTTTACCCTCTAATTCAGCAAAACAATCTTATAAGGTAATTTATGCTTTATTTTGGTATAATTGTTCTCCGGTTTGTGGGTCATCTGCTCAGTGGCTCTACGATGGGGCTAATGGTAACCTTCTCCAAGAGGGCTTTTGCCACCTGCTGTGCCCCCCAGGTCTGCTTCAGCCAGAGTCGCTATTCCCCTGGCAGGCCACTGCTGATCCATGGCTCTGCAGGGGGCACTCAAACACAAAGGCAGGTCTATCTAGCTCAGTCTCTTGTGGGTCCTGGTGTGAACAAAGTTTTTTTTTTTTGAGCCCTCCAAGTATCTCTGGCATGTATGAGGTTTGATTATAAACATGAATTCACCCCCCCTACCATCTTGTTGGGACTTCTCCTTTGCTCTTGGATGTGGGGTTTTGTTTGCTTGTGTGTGTGTGTGTGTGTGTGTGTTTTTAAGTGGGAGCCAACATCCTCCTGTAAATGGTTGTTCAGCAGCAAGTTGCAATTTGGGTGTTTTTGCAGGAGAAGCTGAGCCTATGTCCTTCTACTCTGCCATCTTGAGGGTAAATCCCTGCAGATGGTGACTGCAGCCATGAGATTAAAAGACACTCACTCCTTGGGGAAAAAAAAAAAAANTATGACAAACCTAGACAGCATATTAAAAAGCAGAGACATTACTTTGCTGACAATTGTCTGTATAGTCAAAGCTATGGTTTCTCCAGTAGTCATGTATGGATGTGAGAGTTGGACCATAAAGAAAGCTGAGCACGGAAGAATTGATGCTTTGAACTGTCATGGTGGAGAAGACTCTTGAGAGTCTCTTGGACTGCAAGGAGATCAAGTCAGTCAATCATAAAGGAAATCAGTTCTGAATATTCATTGGAAGAACTGGTGCTGAAGCTGAAGCTCTAATACTTTGGCCACCTAATGGGAAAAACTAAATCATTAGAAAAGACCCTGATGCTGGGAAAGATTGAAGGCAGGAGAAGAGGATGACAGAGGATGAGATGATTGGATCACATCACCAACTCAATGGACATGAAATTGAGCAGACTCCATGAGTTTGGTGATGGACAGGGAAGCCTGACATGCTTCAGTCCATGGCTTCACATGAGTCAGACAGGACTGAACTCAACTGAATGTTTTATTTTATTCATGAAAATACTGGTACACAGAGATATTAATAAACTTACCTAAATTACCTACTATATACAAGGAATTGCCAAATCATATTCATCCCATCTGTATCATGTCCTGGTTCTTTCTCTATATGGATCTTTATAACAGGAATAACCTTTCTTCTCTTCTGTATGGGAAGAACACATTTGTTTATTCTCAAGGCTCAGTCAAGTATCACTTGCAGCAGAAAACCTTCTCTTGACCCTTAATAGATTAAGGACATCTACTAATTCTTTATTTATATATTCATTCATTATTTTAACCAGTGTCAGTTAATCATGAATTAACTGCCTTGTATCTTGGCTATGGATGATAGTAGTGAATATATCATGCAAGTTTCTTGATTTCATAAAGTTTATATTCTAATGTGAGATGCAAATAATATATAAATAAGTTAACCTTTAAGAACCACGCAACTATGCAAAAAATTGAAATAATTGACAGAAATGAACTGTGGCTCTTTTTCTTTAAGCAGGTAGAAAAAATCTAAATGATGTGACCTTTAATTTTGATCTACATGACAAAAAGAATTCAGCTGTGGGAATTTCAGAGAGAAGAAAAGTCCACAGAGAAGAAATTGCCCATGCAAATGTCCCTACAGCTTAGGTGTTAAGAATCTGAAGGAAGGCAAGAGTTGCTTGATAATAGAGATTAGGCAGAAAGGTGGTCATAAATAAAATTGCATAGCAAGATGGAAAAATGTTCATAAAGTACTTTTAAACCAATTTTCACATACTTGAATGCTGTCAAGAGGCCACTCATATTAAGAAGAATGTGCAGGAGGTTATTAAACTTGACAAAAGAATACTCTGGAATCTGGAATCTTAGAAATGAAAGGCACTTTGAATGGATTAGGAAGTGATAATGGTGAGAACATATATAGATTATTAATGAAGACAATTTTTCATTACATTTTCCTTGAAGGAAAGGAGACAGATGTAGCAGACAGTATGTGGATTAAGATAATGTATGTATACTTTTGGAAATAATGTAGTAATAAGAGAAAAAAATAGCATTTATGATGCAGCAGAGAGGACCCATGATAGTAGAAGAGCCTTTGAGAAAAATAGAAGGAATGTAAAGAGCACAACTTCGAGTCAGAGGCTACATCAAGAGCCTTGGAGAATCTTGGAGAAGGCAATGGCACCCCACTCCAGTATTCTTGCCTGGAAAATCCCATGGACAGAGGAGCCTGGTAGGCTGCAGTCCATGGGGTCGGGAAGAGTCAGACAGGACTAAGTTACTTCACTTTCGTGCATTGGAGAAGGAAATGGCAACCCACTCCATTGTTCTTGCCTGGAGAATCCCAGGGACGGGGGAACCTGGTGGGCTGCCGTCTATGGGGTCGCACAGAGTTGGACACAACTGAAGCGACTTAGCAGTAGCAGCAAAGAGCACAAGGAGAGATTTTTAATGGGAAATTAAAGTACAGATGTTAGAAAAGTGGAAATTCAGAGTGTAATATTGTCCTTGCACTTACCTCAAT
The DNA here is from genome assembly GCA_006410935.1 of Redunca redunca. Classification (NCBI taxonomy): domain Eukaryota; kingdom Metazoa; phylum Chordata; class Mammalia; order Artiodactyla; family Bovidae; genus Redunca; species Redunca redunca. The sequence goes on along the minus strand of SJYQ01002908.1, from coordinate 551,854 downwards.
CGTAACATTTATCAATTTATGATTACTTTCATTTTCTATTTTCAGTTTCATTTTCTACTGTAGCAATCAAAAGTTAAATTTCATGAGAGCAACATTTAGGTTCTTGGCCTATTAATTCACAAAACTTAATACAGTGTCTAACACATTAACTTGATTTTTACGTAAATGAGTACATCTGTAACCATATATACTTTTCACTGGGTTCAACGGACTCTGAAAAGTTAAGATAGAACTTTGAAGCTTGCTTTTCATATTTCTACTGTTTTTCTTATTTCTTTCATTTAATTTTCACTACTTCATATTTATTAAANACATACCACATATGTTTTATCCATTTATCCTTTGGTGGACATTTAGATTGTTTCCATATCTTGACTATTGTAAATAATACTGCAGTGACATGGGGGTCCATATAAATTTTCATGTTAATATTTTCAATTTCTTTAGTATGTGAACTACTTTTGATTCCCTTTTTTGATACAATGCATTCATTAGACAATGGTCACAAATCACATATCTGAGATTCTGGTAATGCATATTAGTAAAGATACGACTTTTAGCTCAGGAGCTACAACTGGAGCTACTTTTTAATTGAATTTCCATTAGTTCACTTTTCATAGTCTTTCGTTTTCCCTAGTTTTTCCCAAGTTTGTAGGAGCTATCCTAGCACCATGTTTGGATTTGGTGGAGCGGGGGGTAGTTTTTAGTAGAGTACTAAAATACGTATCTGAAAACGTGTTCCCCGTATTGATAAATTATCCATTATCAAACTTTATGTTCTGTCCCCTTTGATTTAACATCTCTGTCTCCTACCTGAATACATTCTCACTCCTCCTGGTACCAGCCTAGCATTCACAACCTCTGTACTCCATTAGCAAGATTTCCCTGATGAGTTAGGTAGTAACTTAATTCTGGTTGTTGATTTAATGGCTAGGGGGAACTTTGGGATAACTCTTGTGGAGTGGGTTGTTTTCTGGCAGGGTAGAGACCTCAGCATCAATTTTAAGAAAAGGAATGCTTATTAGTCCTTAAGAGACAGAATTGTACTACCACTTCTACAAACCTGAAAACTCAGGTCAAACTGTTTAGTGCACCAATCAAAGATGTTCCCTTTCAGCGACTTTGGCTGCATATCCTTTCGATCAGAGTTCTGATCTTGCACAGTAGACCTGCTCAGTCAAAAATTTAACATTCATTGAAGTTCTGCTACACAAAATCTTAAATCTGGATGTGATCCTCAGTTTTCTCTGCCCTTTAACTATACAGTATCTTTACATGCTGCCAAGGAGCTTTTTGGCTTTCACATTTAGGCTTTAATTACTGATTAATTACCTTTCGCCTTTCATTATCTTTATCCACAAAGTTCATGAAAGTGCTACTAGCAAAAGCCATCCAATTCAAAAGTCATCAGTTTAATTCCTTATATTTTTAAAGTGAATAATGCATTGTGCCTGCTAGTGTATTACCTCTTACAGAGTAAATTCTATCCCAGTTCCCCATTAGGTAAAATTCTTAACAATTGCCCTGCCATCTTATGCTGGGGCTATCTGTGTTCCACTACAGCCAGTTGAAGTGGTCTTTCCAAACTCTAAAATCCCAGCTTGATGTTCTCTTTCTCTGCCCACATTATCATCAACTATTACAGGTCAGTTACCTGAAAAGCAGTCACTGAGATAGAAATTGACACACAAGAAATTAATTTGGGAATGCCTTCCTTTGAGAGGAGAATGAAAAAGAATTTAGTTTAGATGCTAAATTTTTAGGTTGGGTGCACAAAAAGGAATTTTGAAACTGAGATGACCCTTATGATTTATCTCTAATTGGGGAAAGGGTCAGAAATATATTTATAACCCAAATAGCCAGTCATTGATTTTAGGCTTACTCAGGAAGAATGTGTGATTTCCTCAGTTGTCTAAAAAAGGCTGACAGTTGAAAGTTGTCAGTCAGCAACACTCAGAAGCCGGAGTGAGGACTTGAGTGAGGAAAATATCCATTTCCTTGAGGTTACCTCTATTTTGTCTCATTTCACATAAATTTCCAGCAGCATTTGTTAGTCATCAGTTCAGTTCAGTTCAGTCACTCAGTCTTGTCCGACTCTTTGTGACCCCATGAATTGCAGCACGCCAGGCCTCCCTGTCCATCACCAGCTCCTGGAGTTCACTCAAACTCACGTCCATAGAGTCGGTGATGCCATCCAGCCATCTCATCCTCTGTCATCCCCTTTTCCTCCTGCCCCCAATCCCTCCCAGCATCAGAGTCTTTTCCAATAAGTCAACTCTTCGCATGAGGTGGCCAAAGTACTGGAGTTACCATAAAATAGATAATACTAGTGATACTATGCCCTTGATTCTTCTGTAGATACTCTTTATATTTACATAAGGCTTCTTCTTTTCTCCTCTACAAACTTTCTTTTTAGATTATCTTATCCATTTCCAGACTGAAACATCATCTATGTATTTAGGACTCCATAATTCATGTCTCTAGTCCATATCTTTCCTGAGTCCCAGGGTTATATATCCATCAGCTTGTTGGATAAATCCACTTTAAAGACTAAAAGTAATTTTAAATTAAACTCCAAGCAGTAAAAAGAACAAATTTTGATTTCATTAGTTATCCTAATCTGAATCTGTTTGTCTACCAGTTTTCTTATTGTCAGCAAATGTCATTACTCTCCAAATATTATTACCTCCGAGGAATCATATCAGAAGTCCTAGAATCATCATTAGCACCTACCTGGTCCTGACCCCATATACATCCCATAATCAAAGATTGTCAATTTTCTCATCTGTGCTTAACTCTTTTATTTATTTATTTATTTTTTTAGCCACCATGTTTCTTTTCTAAGTGGTAGTAATACTATACTTATTGATAGTTTGATTCAAATTTGCCTCTTCATCTCTTTCTCCATTTAGCATTGAGAGTAAACTTTATAAAGCATATATCAGATAGTGTCACTCTCATTTTTCAAATAGTATGGTGGTTTATCATAACATTAGGAGAAGGCAATGGCACTCCACTCCAGTACTCTTGCTTCGAAAATCCCATGGATGTAGAAGCCTAGTGGGCTGCAGTCCATGGGGTCGCTGAGAGTTGGACACGATTCAGTGACTTCACTTTCATGCATTTGGAGAAGGAAATGGCAACCCACTCCAGTGTTCTTGCCTGGAGAATCCCAGGGATGGGGGAGCCTGGTGGGTTGCCATCTATGGGGTCACACAGAGTCAGACACGACTGAAGCGACTTAGCAGCAGTAGCAGTTATCATAGAATTATGCATAAATTACTAACTCCTTATCATGGCCCACTAAAGCCATCTTAATGTGACTACCTTATCTGGTCTTCCTTATACTACTGCTCTATATTTTCACTCTACCTGCCATTTTTCATTGCCATAATTTCTTTCACATAGCAGTTTTTTCACATACATTTTTCATTTTTGGTTTCAAACTTTCTCTCAGTTTTGGCTTGGCTGATCCCCGTTCATTTTTAAGAACTTACCATGTTGCGTTCTCAGTGTTCTTCCTTGCTGCTCTTGGTCAGTGCTTCTACCCCTGAAGGCTGTTATCCTCTATGATTGGATTGTGATCATTTGTATAATTTATTTCAGTTTATCATTTTATACTTTTGAGTTTCTGATTGTCTCTCTAATAGACTAGTAAGCTTGTTTGTATTGTCAGCATTTGCCTAGAACACAGACTTTTACTATGCATTTCAGGAATATTTCTTAAATATTACTTTAATAAACATTAATTGTTTTTCAAAAATGAATCATAGAAAGCTTGTACCCTCATGAAAACTTCTACTTTGAGCACACTATATATCCTGAAGAAAGTAACATTTGTTGTTCAAATAAATTATGTTTAGATATATGAACAAGC
>SJYQ01002908.1:529326-544876 GCA_006410935.1 Redunca redunca | reverse complement strand
TGTACAAAAATGTGATTCAGTTTTATATATATATATATATATAAATATATTTCAAATTTTTCTACTATTACAAGATATTGAATATGGTTTCCTGTGCCAGAGAGTAAACCCTTCTTTATTTTATATACATATGTGTGTGTGTGTGTGTGTGTGTGTGTGTGTCTGTTAATGCCATACACCTAATTTATCCCATACCCTTTTCCCCTTTGGTAACTATAAGTTTGTTTTCTATGTCAGTGAACCTGTTTCTGTTTTCAGAATAAATTCATTTGTATCATTTCTTTAGATATTGGTGACATCACATAACTCTTATTTTTCTCTATCAGACTTACTTCACTTACTATAGTATTCTCTAGACTCAACTATGCTGCAAATGGCATTATTTCATTTTTATCCATTCATCTATTGATGAACACAGTTTGATCCCATGTCTTCAGGTCAGTCGCTCAGTAGTATCCAACTATTTGCAACCCCATGGACTACAGCACACCAGGCTTCCCTGACCATCACCAACTCCTGAAGCTTACTCAGACTCATGTCCATCGAGTCAGTAATGCCATCCAACCATCTCATCCTCTGTCTTCCCCTTTTCCTCCCACCTTCCATCTTTCCAGCATCAGGGTCTTTTCTAATGAGTCAGTTCTTCGCATCAAGCAGCCAAAGTATTATAGCTTCAGCTTCAGCATGAGTCCTTCCAATAAATATTCAGGACTGATTTCCTTTAGGATGGACTGGTTGGATCTCCTTGCAGTCCAAGAGACTCTCAAGAGTCTTCTCCAACATCACAGTGCAAAAGCATCTATTCTTCAGTGCTCAGCTTTCTTTATTGTCCAACTCTCACATTCGTACATGACTAATGGAGAAACAATAGTTTTGACTAGATAGTCCCTTGTTGACAAAATAATGTCTCTGCTTTTTAATATTCTGTCTAGGTTTATCATAGCTTTTCTTCCAAGGAGCAAATGTCTTTTAATTTCATAGCTGCATTCACCATCTGCAATGATTTTGGAGTCCACACAAAAACATAACATCTATCACTGTTTCCATTGTTTCCCCATTTATTTGCCATGAAGTGACAGGACCAGATGCCATGATTTTAGTTTTCAGAATGTTGAGTTTTAATCCAATGTTTTCACTCTCCTCTTTCACTTGCATCAAGAGGCTTTTTAGTTCTTCTTCTCTTTCTGCCATAAAGGTGGATCTTGATTGCAGCTTGTGCTTCATCCAGCCTGGCATTTTGTATAATGCATTCTGCATATAAGTTAAATAAACAGTGTATAATATACAGCCTTGATGTAATCCTTTTCCTATTTGGAACCAGTCTGTTATTCCATGTCCAGTTCTAGCTGTTGTTTCCTGACTTGCATACAGGTTTCTCAAGAGGCAGGTCAGGTGGTCTGGTATTCCCATCTCTTAAAGAAATTTCCACAGCTTGTTGTGATCCACACAGTCAAAGGCTTTGGCATAGTCAATATATAAAGCAGAAGTAGATGTTTTTATGGAATTCTCTTGCTATTTTGATGATCCAGTAGATGTCGGAAATTTTATCTCTGGTTCCTCTGCCTTTTCTAAATCCAGCTTGTACATCTGGAAGTTCTCAGTTCACTTACTGTTAAAGCCCAGCTTGGAGAATTTTAAGCATTACTTTTCTAGTGTGTTAGATGGGTATAATTGTGTGGTAGTTTGAATAGTCTTTGGCATTGCCTTTCTTTGGGATTGGAATGAAATCTAACCCTTTCCTGTGGTCATTCCTGTGGCCACTGCTGAGTTTTCCAGATGCAGCACTTTCACAGCATCATCTTTTAGGATTTGAAATAACTCTACTGGAATTCCAGCACCTCCACTAGCTTTGTTCATAATGGTTCTTCCTAAGACCCCCTTGACTTTGAATTCCAGGATGTCTGGCTCTAGATGATTGATCACACCATCGTGGTTATCTGGGTCATAAAGATCTTTTTTGTATAGTTCTTCTGTGTATTCTTGCTACCTCTTCTTAATATCTTCTGCTTCTGTTAGGTCTATACCATTTCCTTCCTTTATTGTTCCCACCTTTGCATTGAAAATATTCCCTTGCTATCTCTAATTTTCTTGAAGAAATCTGGAATGCAAAAGTAGGAAGTCAAAAGATACCTGTAGTAACAGGCAAATTTGGCCTTGGAGTACAAAACAAAGCAGGGCAAAGGCTAACAGAGTTTTGCCAAGTGAACACACTGGTCATAGCAAAACCCTCTTCCAACAAAACAAGAAAAGACTCTACACATGGACATCACCAGAAGGTCAATACCGAAATCAGATTGATTATTTTCTTTGCAGCCAAAGATGGAGAAGCTCTATAGAGTCAGCAAAAACAGACCAGGAGCTGACTGTGGCTCAGATCATAAACTCCTCATTGCCAAATTCAGACTCAAATTGAAGAAAGTAGGGGAAACCACTGGACCATGTCTTGGGTTTTCTAAATTGTACTTCTATGAATATTGAGTATACATATACCTTTCCTTTTTCTGGATATATATGTCCAGGAGTGGCTGTTAGATCCTATGGTAGTTCTATTTTTAGTTTTTTAAGAGTTCCCAAACTATTTTCCATAGTGGCTACATCAATTTATATTCCCACCAACACTGTAGAAGTGTTCCCATTCTCCAGTTTGTCCCACAGGGACAGAGTACTCCTCTTTTCACTTTGATTTTGAGTTTAGCTATGCTATTTGTTTGCTGAAGGGGTTGCTAGTGGATGTGTTTGCATGGACTTTTATATTTCCATTAATGCCACAAGAAGAGTTTCCTTCACATACCAGTGGTTTCTTCAGCCTGCATCTAAGGATGAGATCCTATGGAGTACAGCCAGCCTAACTGAATCACTGACAAATGGCATGGAATACAGTCTCCTCTGTTATGCTGGCCTAAAGCAGAGCTGTTCCTGACAACTGCTCCTTAGAATACAAAATAAGAGCTGTTTTTCTGTTATGGGCTGAATTGTGTCCTCTAAACATATGCTGAAGTCCTAACTTTCAGTACATTTATATATGACCTTGTGTGTGTGTGTGTGTGTGTGTGTGTGTGTGTGTGTGTTAGTCACTTAGTCGTGTCCAACTCTTTGCAGCCCCCACGAACATAGCCTGCCAGGCTTCTCTGTCCATGTAATTCTCCAGGTAAGAATACTGGAGTGAATTGCCATTCCCTTCTCTGGAGGATCTTCCTGATTCAGGTATCAAACCCTGGTCTCCTGAATCACAGGCAGATTCTTTACCATTTGAGCTATAGGGAAGTCCTATATATGACCTTCATTGGGTATAGAATCTTTGCAGATGATGAAGTCAAGATGAGACCACGAGAATGGGTCCTAATCCAGCATAATTGTGTCCCTATAAAAAGGGGATATTTGGACACCGAGAATAAACAAGTACAGAGAGAATACCATGTGAAGATGAAGGCAGAGGTAATGGTGATGCAGGTATAAGTCAAGGTATGCCAAAGACTGCCAGTAAACCCCAGAAGATAGTGAAGAGGCATGGGACACGTTCTCCTTTAGCTCTCAGAAGGAATCAACCTGTATTAACAGGTTTTTAGGCTCCAGAAATGTAACACAGTACATTTCTGTTGTTCAAGCTATTCATCTTACAGCACTTTGTTATAGCAGCTACAGCAAACAAATACATGGTTGAATACCACTGAGATTTTGTGGTGCTTTGTAGCAGAGCAATAACTGATTCCTACATTGTATTTCAGTTTATACCAGTATCAGTTCTTTCTTTTGAAAAATTAGAAAAATATAAAGAAGAATAAACCAATTGTACATGTCTTCTCATAGAGACTCTTTTTCAGGCTGTTTTTGGTCAACATAAAAGTTTAAATCATAGATGTCTGTCTATCTATACCTATCAGATTTTTCTTATGTCTTTATTAATTGTATAACATCCACTTTTTTTGTCTTACATTAGAACATAAAAATGGAGAAGGAAATAGCAACCCACTCCAACACTCTTGCCTGGAAAATCCCATGGGCAGAGGAGAGTAGTAGTAGGCTACAGTCCATGGGGCTGCAAAGAGTTGGACACGACTGAGCAACTTCACTTCACTTCATTTAGAACATAAAAAAGTTTATATGATACTTACAAGTCTTCGTAAACATTTTAATGAATTTTATTGTAAGGAACTATTCTAATAATCACCAATACCAATCATTTTAAAATCAAAGTTACTGATAATACATCCTTGGAAGTGAGAGTCAAAATTCAGACAATAGAGAAATGAAGATCCAAATGCTGAACAAACTAAAATTCTCTCCATAAATTTTATAATAGACTCTTGATAAATATATTAGACTGTCTTTAATAATTGAATTACCATAATTGATTCCATATATATTCATTCTGGAAAATTAAAGCAGGCCCTTTCTACACAAGAACAATGAGATTTCCTGGGAGTCATATTGAGATTAATAACAGAAAACCAGTACTCTAAGGGCCTGGACTTTCTTGGTGGCTTACTTGGTAAAGAATCCATTTGCAATGCAGAAAACCCAGGTTCAATTTTTGAGCAGGGAAGATCCCCTGGAGAAAGAAATGGCAACCCACTCCAGTGGTCTTGCCTGGGAAATCCCATGAACAGAGAAGCCTGGCAGGCTACAGTCCATGGGGTCACAAAAAGTCAACATGACTTAGCGACTAAACCACCACCACCATGGGCCTAGATGTAGGAAACACTACTCTACTTAAACTCTGTGTAAAAGTACCTGGATTAATTTTCTGTCATATGAAATTACAGAGAACTTAATAAGGTAGTTAGAGGTTTACTTTTCCCCATACATAGAAATCTGGAGATAGGTGACCTTGGTCAGATGTTGATTTACATCTGGTAACTTTGCAAATTCTTTCGTACTTCCTTCATGCTCCATATTTTATTAGATGGTCTATAGCTTTAAATGTCTGGTGAAGATAATAATAAGATAGAATAGATGGCAAATGCTTCATTTGTCAGTTTTATTCCAAAAAAGAAAAATCTTTGCCCCAAATACTTAACAGGTAGAAGCTTGCACTTTATATCCTGAACTATGTCACGTGGTAAATTCTAATAATAGAGACTGTGAGTCAGAATTAAACCTATAGGGAAAGGAATTTGCCATATAAGCAGAATTTGCCATAATGAATAGATATCCAAGAATATCAGGGTAGCTTGCCAAATTATTTGAGAGAAGAGACTATAGTATTTAAACAAACTGGATATTCACTGGGAATGTAATGCAAGTGTTGTAATAGCATTAAGATAGAAAATCAGCTATAAACAAATGCCAGAACAAGAAAGATTCCCTGGTGAATTCTGCCAAACATATAAATAAGAATTAAATCCAATCTATCTGAAACTCTACTTAAAAAAGGAAGAGGAAGGAAGCCTTCCTAAATCATTCTCTGAGGCCAATATTACAAAGTATCTAGGTTGGATATACGTTTTCAATACTTCTGTTCAAAATGGTACTAGAAATTCTGGCCAAAACTTTACAAGAAAAAGAAATTAAAAGCATATAAATAAAACACAAAGAAATAAAACCATCTCTATTCATATATAACATATTATATATAGAAATATTAAATAATTAAATGAAAAATTCTGTTATCCCTAATAAATGAATTCACCAGAGTTGTAGGATACAAGGTCAACATTCAAAAATCAGTTATATTTCTGTACACTTGCAATGAACAATCCAAAAAGGAAATTAAAGCAATTCCATCTGTAATACCATTAAAAATAATAGAGTAACAGGAGTTAATTTAACCACAGTGATGCAAGACTATGATGAAAACTATAAAACATTGTTGAAAGAAATTAAAGATTACATAAGCAAATGTAAAGATATTCCATGTTCATGGGTCAGAAGATAATAATTACAAGATGAAAATAACAGGTTACTAAAGCAATCTAAAGATCCAGTGAAATTCCTATCAAAATCCTTACTGCTTATTTTTTGCATAAGTGGAAAAAACAATATTAAAATTTACCTAAAATTGCAGTGAACCCAGAAGAGCCAACACAATCTTGAAAATAAAAAAGTTGGATAACTCATATTTCTTAATTGTAAAACTTAATTCAGGGTTACATAATAAAAACAGTATATTACTTGCATAAAGTTAAACATATATGTTGTTGTTATTATTAAGTTGCTAACTTGTGTTTGATTCTTTGTGACGCCATGGAATGCAGTGTGCCAGGCTCCCCTGTCTTTCATGGTCTCCAGGAGTTTGTTCAAATTCATGTTCATTGAGTCAGTGATGTTATCTAACCATCTAATCATCTGCCTCCCGCTTATCCTTTTGCCTTCAATCTTTCCCAGTATCAGGTTACTTTCCAATGAGTTAGCTCTTCACATCAGATGGCCAAAGTATTAGAGCTTCAGTATCAGTCCGTCCAATGAATACTCAGGGTTGGTTTCTTTGATCTCCTTGCAGTCCTAGAGACTCTGAAGAATCTTCTCCAGTGCCACAAGTCAAAAGCATCAATTCTTCAGTGCTCAGCTTTTTTATGGTCCAACTCTTACATCTGTACATGACTACTGGACAAACCATAGCTTTTACTATATGGGGTCTTTATTGGCAAAGTGATATTTCTTCTTTTTAATACACTGTCTAGGTTTGTCATAACTTTCCTTCCTAGGAGAAACCATCTTCAAATTTCATGGCTGCAGTCACTCTTCACAACGGTTTTGGAGCACAAGAAAATAAAATCTGTTACTGCTTTCATCCTTTTTTTTTTTTTTTTTTGCCTTCTATTTGCCATGAAGTGATGGGACTGGATGCCACAGTCTTCAGGATTTTTTTTTTTTTTAATGTTGAATGTCACACCAGCTTTTTGACTCTCCTCTTTCACCCTCAAGAGATTCTTTAGTTTTTCTTCACTTTGAGCTATTAGAGTTGTATCATTTGCATATTTGAGGTTGTTGATATTTCTAGCAATCTTGGTTCCAGCTTATGAGTCATTCAGCCTAGCATTTTGAATCATGTACTCTGCATAAAAATTAAATAAGCTGGGTGACAATATACAGCCTTGTTGTACTCCTTTCCTAATTGTAAACCACTAAGTTGTTCCATGTCCAGTTCTAACTGTTGCTTCTTGATCTGCATACAATTTTTTCAGGAGACTGGTAAGGTGGTCTAGTATTTATTTGTTTAAGAATTTTCCACAGGTTGTTGTGATCCACATAGTTAAAGGCTTTGGCATAGTCAATAGAGCAGAAGTGGATGTTTTTCTGGAACTCCCTTTTCCCCAAAGTCCAAAAAATGTTGGCAATATGATATCTGGTTCCTCTGCTGCTTCAAAACCCAGCTTGTACACCTGGAAGTTTTCGGTTCAAATAGTGCTGAAGCTTAAAGGTTTTTTAGTATAACCTCACTAGCATGTGAAATGAATGCAGTTGTATGGTAGTTTGAACATTCTTTGGCATTGCCCTTTGGACTAGACTGAAAACTGACTTCTTCCAGTCCTGTGGCCACTGCTGAATTTTCTAAATTTGCTGACACATTGAGTGCAGCACTTTAACAGCATCATCTTTTAGGATTTGAAATAGCTCAGCTGGAATTTCATCACCTCTGCTATCTTTGTTTGTAGTAAGGATTCCTAAGGCTTACTTGACTCCACAGTCCAGGATGCCCTGTTCTAGATGTTTGATCACACCATCATAGCTATCTGGACAATTAAGGTCTCTCTTGTATAGTTCTTCTGTGTATTCTTGCCATCTCTTCTTAATCTCTTCTTCTCTGTTAGGTCCTTATCATTTCCGTCCTTTATTGTTCCTATCCTTGCATGAAATATTGCCTTGATATCTACAGTTTCCTTGAAAAGATCTCTAGTGTTTTGAATATTATTGTTTTCATCTATGACTTTGCATTGTTCATTTAAGAAGGCCTTCTTATCTCTCTTTGCTATCTTAAGCAATTAATCAGAGTCTTCATCTAGTCATCTGCCATTGAATTTGATGTCATTATTCTAGTCTGAAGTTTAATCCATGGTCTATATAGGTCTCTTCTATGTCATCTCTTTATCCTTTGTAGAAGTTTCTTAGGATCCAGCTCTCCTCTATTAAATTCTCAGAATCCAATGTTTGGGCCATAGAAATCTCACACAGTTGTTTACTATCCTTATTTATTTAATATTAAAAAATCAAATCACCAGATAATAAATATATATATTATCTATTCAAGAACCTTGTATGTTTTGTATATCTTCATCATTCCTATTAAGGAACAGAATGGGTAATTTTGTATCCATTTGCAGATGATGAAAGAGTGGATGTCCATATTATATAACTTTCTGAATGCTACATGACTAAAACATGTTAGAATGAGAAAAATAACCCAAATCATTTTGTATTCTCAGTTTCTAATTGAAAATAAAATAAAAATGCTGTGTATATTCATAAAAGGAAGAGATTATGTGTAGTCAGGATGGTGAGGTGAGAAGAGGATGAGATTAATATAAGATCAGAAGAGGCTTCATGACAAAACTGCTATTAGAAGTACATAGCAAAAGAAAAAAGATAAAGCAAATTTTTAAAATCAAAAGGATCAAGATGAGTAAGTAGGGGGAGAGAAAGATGGCTATTTAAAAACAATAGAAAAAATAGTAGAAACTTTCCTAGGCTTTTTGCATTTAACATTAATTTCTACTACGGAATTTACTGTGTTTGGAATTATGGCAGAATTACTCTGTTACTTATGGCAGAAGGTGAAGAAGAACAAAAGAGCCTCTTGATGAAAGTGAAAGAAGAGAGTGGAAAAAAGTTGGCATAAAGCTCAACATTCAGAAAACTAAGATCATGGCATGCGGTCCCATCACTTCATGGCAAATAGATGGGGAAACAGTGGCTGACTTTATTTGGGGGGGCTCCAAGATCACTGCAGATGGTGACTGCAGTCATGAAATTAAAAGATGCTTACTCCTTGGAAGGAAAGTTATGACCAGCCTAGACAGCATATTAAAAAGCAGAGACATTACTTTGCCAAAAAACATCTGTCTAGCCATGGCTATGGTTTTCCAGTGGTCATGTATGGATGTGAGAGTTGGACTATAAAGAAAGCTGAGTGCTGAAGAATTGATGCTTTTGAACTGTGGTGTTGGAGAAGACTCTTGAGAGTCCCTTGGACTGCCAGGAGATCCAACCAGTCCATCCTAAAGGAGATCAGTCCTGGGTGTTCATTGGAAGGACTGATGCTGAAACTGAGACTCCAATACTTTGGCCACCTGATGCAAAGAGCTGACTCATTTGAAAAGACCCTGATGTTGGGAAAGATTGAGGGCAGGAGGAGAAGGGGACTACAGAGGATGAGATGGTTAGATGGCATCACCAACTCAATGGACATGGATTTGGCTGAACTCCAGGAGTTGGTGATGGACAGGGAGGCCTTGCGTGCTGCAGTTCATGGGGTCACAAAGAGTCAGACACAACTGAGTGATTGAACTGAACTGAACTGAACTCTATTTGGAAGTATTCTAAAGAAAGAATTATAAACTCTTCTACCTGTCTCCAACTAGTTTATACTTATTTCATCAAGAATTAAAATTTTGTTTATGTTTCATATTACATATTTATTTTTACAGGACCTTTCAATACTTAATTTAAAGCAGTGATTCATGGCAACACTCCATCACATGTAGCAGTGAAAACAATATTTAGATATGATGTTGCTTTCTGAAATACCTAAATGGATGTCCTGCAGACTACTTATCCAACAAGAGACAGTTTTTCATGTTCCATGGTAGTAAGGTATCACTGATAAAGTGAATTAAGAAACTAAAACATTTTATAGAAAATTTAGTAGACCGTGTATTTGGCATTCATTATATTATAGGCACTTTATTGCTGTTCTGTTCAGTCGCTCAATCATGTCTGACTCTTTGCAACCCCATGGACTGCAGCATGCCAGGTCTCCCTGTCCATCACCATCTACCAGAGCTTGCTCAAACTCATGTCCGTAGAGTCAATGATGCCATCCAATCATCCTCTGTCATCCCCTTCTCCTCCCACCTTCAATCTTTTCCAGCATCAGGGACTTTTCTAATGAAGAGTCATCTCTTCCTAGGGATGATCTAGGAAATGTTAATCTACAACTCTAAGTGCCAGCATGCTTGAGTGGAATCTGAGAGATGATTAAACTAGGTCACTGAATTTCACATCACCCAGGAGTCTATAGATACACCCAGACTACATGGATGTACATAGATGACAGTGTGAGAACCATATCAGTAAATTACTGTGAGCTGCTGGGTGAAAGATTCTTGGGGAACTGCATTTTTCACACACAGTCTCAAAGAATCACAGATGACTCAAAATCTGTCAAGAAGATGAGAAGTGCATACACTGGAAAAGTCCAGTAATCATCTTCTCAGGCAGGGTCCACGATGCCAGTTACTGGGCAGAGTGTCCCTGAGCCCGTTGTGTGCACATGGAGCACTAGGGTAGACCTGCGCCTTTGCATTTTGACCCCAAAGATGCTTCACCTGAACCCAGCCACAACGACACCTGTAATCAGGTGGATCCAAGATGAGAAATATTCTGTAAAACAGCTGACTTCAACACAACAGTGTCATAAATAAAAAAAGAGGAAGGTTCTGGAACGAAGATACTTGAGAGGTGTAACATTTAAATGTAATGAAAAGTCTTTGACCAGAACCTGGGTCAACACCAAACATGAAAGGAACATGAAAACCAAGCAACTGTGACAGTGCCAAAGGGCACATTAATCTTCCGATAACTGACTCCAAAGACATGGAGATCTGTGATTTACACGGAAAAGCACTCAAATACAGGTTGATTAATTTAATCTGCTTATCCTACTAGTTAGACATTGTTTTCCTTATTTTTGCAGTAGGGGAAATATGATTTAAGCTTAAGCATTTGCTAAAAAATTAAGTTGTTTTGGGATTGTATGAAACTATTCTGGACTCCAAAGCTCCAAAGCTTTTCACCACTTCCACTTTTTCTCCTTCTATCTGCCATGAAATTATGTCTCATCTTGGTCCCTGGCAAATTCTTATTTTTTTTTTTTTACTCTAGTTTTACCACTTCTAGACCTTCATTTATTATAGCAGACTTTTGAAGATAGTGGGAAAAAATGAGAGAATGGAACTTTGAGCACACATATAAACTACACTTTCAATATTTGTTAACATTTTACCCTATTTTTTCTATCTAGAAATATGTATTTACATTAAAAATGCATCATTTTTTTAGTTAAGATTTTAATGGATTGAACAAACATAATTTAAGCATTATTGCAGTCAAGATAGAGAGTATTTCCACCATCCTAAAAATTTGCCATTGGTCTCTTTTCTGCCCATCCCTGTGTCTCTTATCTTCTTCTTCTTGTTCAGCTGCTAAGATGTGTCCAACTCTGCTATCCCATGGACTATAACACACCAGGACCCTCTGTCCTACATTATCTCCTAGAGATTTGCTCAAGCTCATGTCCATTTAAACAGTGATGCTATCTAACTGTCTAATCCTCTGCTGCCCCCTTCTCCTTTTGTCTTCAATCTTTCCCAGCACCAGGGTCTTTTCCAGTGGGTCAGCTCTTTGCATCAGGTGACCAAAGTATTGGAGATTCAGCTTCAGCATCAATCCTTCCAATGTATATTCAGGGTTGGTTTCCTTTAGGATTGATTGGTTTGATTTCCTTGCAGTCCAAGAGAGTCTCAAGCATCTTCTCCAGCACCATGTTCAAAAGCATCAACACTTTGGCATTCAGCTTTGTTTAATGATCCAACTCTCATATGTGTACATGACAACCGGAAAAAAAACATAACTTTGACTAAACGGAACTTTGTTGGCAAAGTGATGTCTCTGCTTTTTAATACACTATCTAGGTTTGTCATAGCTTTCCTTTCAAGGAGCAAGTGTCATAATTTCATTGTTATAGTCACCATCTGCAGTGATTTTGGAGCCCAAGAAAATGAAATCTTTCACTGCTTCCACTTTTCCCCCTTCTATCTGCCATGAAATTATGTCTCATCTTGGTCCCTGGCAAATTCTTTTTTTTTTTTTTTTTACTCTAAGTTTTACCACTTCTAGACTGTCATATGCATGTGTGCATGTTGAGTTGCTTCAGTCATGTCTGACTCTTTGCAACCCTATGGACTCTAGCTCATCAGGCTCTTTTGTCTATGGTATTCCCCAGGCAAGAATGCTGGAGTGATTTTGAATGCCACCTCCAGTGGCATGGAGGTGATTTTCATGACCCAGGAATCGAACCAGCATCTCTCCTGTGGCTCCTGCCTGACAGGATTCTTTACCACTGAGCCACTGGGGAAGCTAAGAAGTCACATAAATGAATTTAAATCATATTTAGACATTTTAATCTAACTTATTTAACAATGTAGTTTTGAGTATCAAAATATTTTGTAGCATACAACAGTAAATAGTTCATTCCATTTTATTGCATAGTATTCCATTGTATGGGCTTCCCAGGTGGCACTGGTGGTAAAAAAAGAAAAAGAAACATACCTGCCAATGAAAGAGACATAAGAGACTCACATTCCATCCCTGGGTCAGGATGATCCCATGGAGAAGGGAATGTCAACCCACTTCAATATTCTTTATTGGAGAATCCCATGGACAGGGGAGCCTGGTGGGTTGCAGTCCACAGGGTCACAAAGAGTCAAACACAGTTGAAGTGACTTAGCAGGCATTACACTGCATGGATACACTAAAATATTTTTATCCATTCTCAAATTAATCATTTGGGATTTTTTCAGCATATAGCTATTATGAATAAAACTATTAAAATATTTGCATACAGGTATTTGTATATATTTTCCTTCCTTTCTTCTGAATAAATATCTAGGAGAAATGTCACAGGATTATATGATAATTAAATATATAACTTTTCAAGAAGCTTCCAAACTGTTTTCCAAAGTACCTATACCATTTGTATGTATTGTGTTGTGTGTGTGTTTTAATATTTATTTCATTGGCTATGCCAGGTCTTAGTTGCTCTAGCAGGATCTTTACTTACAACATGTGAACTCTTCAGTTCAGTTCAGTCGCTCAGTTGTGTCCGACTCTTTGCAGCACTCCAGGCCTCCCTGTCCATCACCAACTCCCAGAGTTCACTCACATTCACATCCATTGAGTCAGTGATGCCATCCAGCTATCTCATCCTCGGTCGTCCCATTCTCCTGCCTCCAATCCCTCCCAGCATCAGAGTCTTTTCCAATGAGTCAACTCTTTGCATCAGGTGGCCAAAGTACTGGAGTTTCAGCTTTAGCATCATTCCTTCCAAAGAAATCCCAGGGCTGATCTCCTTTAGAATGGACTAGTTGGATCTCCTTGCAGTCCAAGGGACTCTCAAGAGTCTTCTCCAACACCACAGTTCAAATGCATCAATTCTTCAGCGCTCAGCCTTCTTCACAGTCCAACTCGCACATCCATACATGACTCCTGGAAAAACAATAGCCTTGACTAGATGGACCTTAGTTGGCCAAAGTAATGTCTCTGCTTTTGAATATGCTATCTAGGTTGGTCATAACTTTTCTTCCAAGGAGTAAGCATCTTTTAATTTCGTGGATGCAATCACCATCTGCAGTGATTTTGGAGCCCCAAAAAATAAAATCTGACACTGTTTTCACTGTTTCTCCATCTATTTCCCATGAAATGATGGGACCAGATGCCATGATCTTCATTTTCTGAATGTTGAGCTTTAAGCCAACTTTTTCACTCTCCTCTTTCACTTTCATCAAGAGGCTTTATAGTTCCTCTTCACTTTCTGCCATAAGGGTGGTGTCATCTGCATATTTGAGGTTATTGATATTTCTCCTGGCAGTCTTGATTCCAGCTTGTGTTTCTTCCAGTCCAGTGTTTCTCATGATGTACTCTGCATAGTCCTGGCATATGGGATCTAGTGCCCTAAACAGGAATTGAACCCAGGCCCCCTGCATTGGGAACATGGAGTCAGTCACCGGACTGCCAGGGAAGTCCCTGCATTGTGATTTTAATTCACATTTCTCTGTTGTATAAAGATGTTAAACATCTTTCCATGTGCTTGTTTGCCATTGGTATATCTTTGTTGATATTTTGTATTCAACTGTTTTTTTCTTCTATTATTCAGTTGTAAAAGCACTTTTAAAATTTTTCTGGAAACAATTGTGTTGCCAAATGTATGTTTTATTTTCAAATATTTTTCCCAGTGTGTAGCTTCTGTTTCCATTTTCTTAATAGTATCTCTTAAAGAACTGAAGATTTTAATTTTTATGCAAACTGTACATAATGATAAAGTCTGATTACATTTTTCATATTTGTTGACAGCTTTCATGCTCCTCTCATACCTTTCTGCCTTCTGTCCACATCTTGTAAAGGAGGTAAGGAATTTCTGGTGCTTCCACATTTGGGGCTGGCAGGAAGTTCAAACCAAGTTAACCTAGGCTATGCAGGACAAAGCTCTCCATTTTTCCACCTCTTAAACACTAAAAGCCCCAAACCAGTTGTCCCTTTATGCTCTTTCAATTGAAAAATATTTTAATCTCCCCAGAAAGCCTTATTATGTGATTAAAAAATTTTTCATGTCCTCTTAGTGCATATGAGTTGTCAAAAATCTTGACGCCTGTATTAATTGTCTCTTGGTGCTTTAGCAAATTACTACACCCTCCATGGCTTAAAACAGCACAAATTTATTAGCTTATAGTTCTTTATGTTAGAAGTTTCATTGGACAAAAATTAATGTGTTGGTATGTCTTCATTCTTTTATGGATGGTCTAGAAGGAAATTAATTGCTTGTCTTTTCCAACTTTTAGACACCGTGTGCAACCCTTAGCTGATGACTCCATCTTTAAACCAGTGGTATAGCATCTAACTGTTACTATTACATTGGGCCCATCCAGATATTCTAGACCAAAAAACCTCTCTATTTTAAAGTAAGCTAATTAACAACTTTAATTCCATTTTCAACTAATTCCCCTTTATCATATAACATGACATATTCAGTAGATCCAGGGCTTAGGCTGTGGACATCCTTGAGAGGCCATTGTTCTTTATACTACATCTGAAACAAATTGGTGCCTCCATAGAGTGACTACAACAAAATGCAAAGTTACAAAGATTTCTTTTTTTACTGCTTTTTTACAGAAATTTTATAGTTTTAGCTTTTCTATTTAAATCTGTTTTACATTTTTAATTAATATCGTAAATATGGCTTTAGGTAATGATAGAGATTCAATGATTATGAAGTATGATGATTTATAATTCTCTTTTATTACAATTTCTTTGGCATTGGTATTAGGGTAACATGAATGTCATAAAAAGACTTGGAATGTGTCTTTCTCCCCTATGTTTTCTGTAACAAAGTGTAGGATTGGTATTTGTCTATTTAATGTGATAGGGTTTACCAATGAAGCCTGTTGGGCCAGGAATTTTCTTTGTAGGAAAATGTTAACTACAAATTCAAGATATATAAGTTTCAGTTATTTATTTCTTCTTTACTGAGCTTTACATATTTAAAAGTATTTTCTACTTAATAGTTTTAAAGTTGTATTGATATATAATTGTTAAACTGTAAAATTTGTAATAATGTTCC
>SJYQ01002908.1:491593-526468 GCA_006410935.1 Redunca redunca | reverse complement strand
TCTGGGTCACTTCTGAATGTAATTTCTTGACATTGTTTTCCTTTGATAATACACAATTTTTTACATATATGTTTCATAATTTTTTAAATTAATTTTCAAACATTATTTATAAACAAAAATGTAGTTTCCTAAGTAAATGCTATTGTTGTTGTGCAGTCACTAAGTCATATCCGATTCTTTGCAATCCCATGGACTACAGCATGCCAGGCTCCTCTCTCATCCACTGTCTCCTGAAGCTTGCTCAAACTCAAGTCCATTGAGGCAGTGATGCTATCTAACCATCTCATCCTCTGCCACCTCCTTTTCCTTTCACCTTCAGTCTCTCCTAGCATCAGAGTCTTTTCCAATGAGTCAGCTCTTGGCATCAGGTGGCCAAAATATTGGAGCTACAGCATCAGTCCTTCCAGTGAATATTCAGGGTTGATTTCCTTTAGGATTAGTTGTCCTGACCTCCTTGCACTCTAGAGACTCTCAAGTCTTCTCCAGCACCGCAATTTGAAAGTATCTATTTGCATTCTCAGCCTTCTTGATGATCCACATCTCAGATTTGTACATGACCACTTTGCCGACGAAGGTCCGTCTAGTCAAGGCTATGGTTTTTCCAGGAGTCATGTATGGATGTGAGAGTTGGACTGTGAAGAAGGCTGAGTGCCGAAAAATTGATGCATTTGAACAGTGGTGTTGGAGAAGACTCTTGAGAGTCCCTTGGACTGCAAGGAGATCCAACCAGTCCATTCTGAAGGAGATCAATCCTGGGATTTCTTTGGAGGGAATGATGCTGAAGCTGAAACTCCAGTACTTTGGACACCTGATGCGAAGAGTTGACTCATTGGAAAAGACTCTTATGCTGGGAGGGATTGGGGGCAGGAGGAAAAGGGGACGACCCAGGATGAGATGGCTGGATGGCATCACGAACACGATGGACGTGAGTCTGAGTGAACTCCAGGAGATGGTGATGGACAGGGAGGCCTGGCGTGCTGCAATTCATGGGCTCGCAAAGAGTCAGACACGACTGAGTGACTGAACTGAACTGAACTGAACTAGAAAAAACATAGCTTTGCCTATATAGGCCTTTGTTGGCAAAGCAATGTCTCTGCTTTTCAATATGCTGTCTAGGAAATAATAGTTATGTCCAGAAGTGGACCCATTTTTCCTATCAGGCCATTAGCATGGTGAGTTGAATTAATATATTCTGGATGGGATTTGTTTTGTTGTTGTTATGGTTACCTTAGTGTATGATAATTGTCAGTCTCTTCAGTGCTGAACTGCCACTGTATCCTGGTACTTAGTGGGAGGACTGCTGGGTAGGAGGGTTTTCAAAAGGCCATGAACATCTGGGGGGTGGGGGTGGAAAGAGAGGAGTTTTTCAAAGTTCTTCTAAATGAATTTTTCAGCCTGGATTCAAGCAGTACTCAGAGGGTGAATGGAGTCCTCCAGAAAATCATGACTGGATCATATGTTGACATTCCTGAATGCTTGTAACATTGGAGGGAGAGCTAACAAATCTGCCACATCTGCTATTTCTGTCAGGTTGCTGATAGAATTTTGGGTGAAGAGAAGTTGTCTTTGAATTAGATTTTGCTTTTCGTGGGTTTCCCAGGTGGTGATAGTGGTAAAGAACTCACCTAACAATGTAGGAGACATAAGAGATGTGGGTTAAATCCCTGGGTTGGAAAGATCCCCTAGAGGAGGGCGTGGCAGTCCACTCTAGTATTGTTACCTGGAGAATCCCTTGGACAGAGGAGCCTAGCAGGCTATGGTTCCTAGGGTCAGAAACAGTTGGACATGACTGAAGCAACTTACCAAAGCACAACATCTTTTTTGTCTGGGTCTCCCAAATTTTTAAACTATTATAGTAGCCCACACTTAGCTTTTAAAAATTTGCTAAAATTTCATATTATTCCCCTCTTTTTATGGTTTCCACTTCTTCCTATTTTTCAGCTAAAGTTGAGGCATTTTGTGTGTCTCCATCTCTTCTCAGAAGGGTTTGGTACTCCTAGCAATTTAATTCCCCCAATTATTTTGCAACCTAATTCCTAGGCTCACAATATGTCATTTTATTGATTATTCAGTTTCTTTCTTTCTTTCTTTTTTAGTGTATGACATTCAATTTTGGCTTTCTTCATTTTAAGCAGAAATGCAACCTGGCATATTGCTGTTTAAAGTTCCTTTTGGTGTTAACACTTAAATTCACATATGGAAGAAAGATCATGTAAATTAAAGTTTTGATGGTATTCTATGGTCTCACTGTATAACTAAAACCATATTTTCTTCTCAAATAATAATGGGACAATTTTCTTTTTTAATATAAATTTATTTATTTTAATTAGAGGTTAATTACTTTACAATATTGTATTGGTTTTGCCATACATCAACATGAATCTGCCACAGGTATACACGTGTTCCCCATCCTGAACCCCCCTCCCTCCTCTCTCCCTGTACCATCCCTCTGGGTCATTCCAGTGCACCAGTCCCAAGCATCCAGTATCATGCATCAAACCTGGACTGGCGATTCGTTTCATATATGGTATTATACATGTTTCAATGCCATTCTCCCAAATCATCCCACCCTCTCCCTCTCCCACAGAGTCCGAAAGACTGTTCTATACATCTGTGTCTCTTTTGCTGTCTTGCATACAGGGAGCACAGGGCTGATTGGATTTTATCCATTATTCTCATTTTAATTATTAACCCAATCCTTTGAGGAAGTTGTATTATGATCTCCATTTATATAAAAAAAATTGTAAAATACCTACATGTACACAGCTGGAATGTGGCAAAAAGGGGATCCAAATATATGATTTCAGACCTATACTCTTAATCAGTATGTAATAAGAAGTCCCCATTTGTTAAATGCAGAAAAGTGGAAAAGTCTTTTCCTATGGAAAAGTCACACACTTCTGCTTCTTTTTGTAAGTTATGACAGAGCTGAAAGTACAGATTTCTGAAATATGTAATCACACTAGGTCTTTCAACCAGACCTCCATAAAAATGTGAACCCAGTCTCAATTTCCAGTTATGACAACAAGGCTTGGTCATGTTTTTGTATTCCTCCTTTTAATGGGACTCCTGCCACAAGTTTCAGGTTTATACCAGATGGCTGTAAATTGAAAAACAAATAAAAAGAGAAATAAAATACCCTTATTCTTCTGCTCCCTAGCCGCAGGTATCCAATAAAAACAACAGAGAGCAGATTAGTTCTGATAATTAATAGACTATTTTATCAGCTAGCATGTTAGCTTAAGAAAAATCTAACAAAAATGCTTTGTGCAGTATTAAAGAGTGAGTGTCTTTTTTTATAAAGTACTGGAAAAGAATTTCCAAACAAAGGTGGGTTTTAAAAAATATGTTTCTAGAAATGAAATAGCTTATGTCAGTTAAGTTCTAAACAACTTATTGGTACTGGAGTTGCCTGGAAATGGTGATAGTGAAAGAGGAATTTTACCGAACCATAAAAAAATATGTCAAATGGTTGAACTCTCTCTTTGACCTGTTCTTCAGCCTCGTCTGCTTACTTTTTTCATTACAGTTAAGAATTTAGAAAAGAAGAAGCAGAATCAATCTCCAAAAATGTCAGAGGAAAATGGATGTGTCTTCATTCCTTTTGCAAATAGTCTCCCTTATTATGAGGAAGAAAATCCATTCTAACATAGAAATTGAAGACTGCGCTCACGGAATCTCTCTCCTTTATTCAATCTCATCTCTCTTCCTCTGTCTACCTTGTCATATTTCGAGTCATTCCTTTACCTTTTCTCATTAAGTTTTTACCTTTTTCATATCCTTCCCATTCTTCTTAACAGTGTCTTCTTCATTCCTTTCACAAAATATATCATATTTCACTTTTGCACAATATGTGTTTTCTTTTTTCTTCACTGTGACACTAATTCCTTACTTCTAAATTGAATAATAGGAAATTGAATCGCTACCTATTTCCTTCTGGTTTAAGTGAAATAGACAAAAATCAATAACTGGAGACAGGTCAATCAAAGGCCTTGTAAAAGGACATTGATCAGTGAAAGAGCTGATCTGTGTGCATGTGTCTGTGTGTGTGTGAGGTGTAGATTGATGATTGTGTGTCTGTGTATATATGGTGTTTGTTTGTGCATGTGTCTATATGTGCTGTGAGTGTGATAGTAAAAATATCCAATGTATAGATAACCCATGTTAAGCCTTGCAAAACCTAGTAACTGACTTAGTCTTGAGTATATTTTAAGTAAATTTGTCTTAAACATAAGTCACAGTAAAAATTATCAAAAAAAGAAAAAGAGAAAGACTTATAAAACTAATTCTGTAATAATGGAAGCCAGAATAAATTACTTATTTTATTTGCATATTACAATTAATAATGCAATTTCACTAGTGAAACAAATTATTAACTGCATTTCTCCTCTATATATAAAAAGGAAATTTCCATTCATAAAAATAATGTGCTTCAGTTTTCTTCTCTCCCATATTGTGGACATTGTAAGAGCAATGAAGCCCCTACATGTCCAATCCAATTAGTAATTAAAATAGTTATGACAAAAAAAAAAAAGATCTCTGATGATAATATAATGACCTTACTGGACTAACTCTGGTGAAATTTCATTCATGGCATCTGAAAAAGCAATTATAATTGAGACTGAAATACGTGCCCAGATACTAGATTCAATCAAGCGTATGGACATGGCCATGGTTTCAGTGCATTCCCTTAAAAATATGTTTTAAATGTCACTTCTCTAGTCTACTGATTTGAAAGCAACAATTTTTTAAAAGTGTCATTTTCTATCCTAATGCTGAAAAGGTAAAAATCCTCAATAAAGTTAATAAATGCATATTCTTTGGAAATAGAAAGTAGATGTGAAATATGTATCTTTTAATAGAAAATCCCTGGTTGATGTTTCTTGTCTTCCAGTCTTATCTGAAACACCCTTATTGAACTAGATGTTCTTTCTAAAAACTTGTTTGACAGACTTGTCTGTCTCAGGAAAAGTAAGCATGAGAGAGGTAAGATGAACAAGTAATAGTCTTCTCTCATATTTTTCTTGACCAAAATTATGAAGAAAGTAATTTAGTTGAGCTAAGTAAGCCCTTTGAAAATTTAAGAAAACAAAACCAAACCTCACAACCCTTATTTGATTCCACACAAGTATTTATATATGTAAAAAGCCTACTATAATATTGTAAATAGTTCTTTCTGGTAAAGAAGTACTGAAAGAAATCTTTCAGAATAACATAGAACTGAAATATTTGGTAGAGTGAGTTTTTTTTTTTTTTAATCTTGTCAGAAAGACTTTTAAGTGAAGCACACTATTATAATTTATCTTTGTGTTCTAAGGGATATCTCAATCTAGCAAGTAACCAGAGAAACCAAGATAATCAATTAGACTATTAATCATACCCTGTTTTGTTTTACAATAGTTTTCTAGATGAGTTGGTGCTAAATAAAATGCAAAAACACAATGTGGATATCAAGTTGTACAGAAAAATTTATGAAAGTCTTTTCTTATTCTTCAAAATGTAGATTATAAACAGTAAATTTACAGATTACATTTTTTAAAATAGATAGTAAAGTGAGAAAAAATATATCGATTTGTGTTTTGTATCTGTAATTGTTATCAAGTGATTTGAATGTGACAGATTCTATAATTTTAAAATCTCTATTTTGAAAATATTTGGTAGGATTTTAATTTGTACTGATTATGCAGATACAACTGAGACAAGAATCTTATAGTGCTATCTTATTGTATTTCTATAAAATGTTGTTTAAGTCTCTATCTGTTGATTGACAGTCAATCCTGAAAGTTGTCATAAAAGTGGTGCAGGAAAACTCTATCAATCAATGCATGATCTAAGAAATTGCTCTGCTTCATCCTCAAAATATCCATCATCTTCTCTTATTTTCCTTCCTATATAACTGTCTTGGTGAATGGCAGCAAAACTCCATTTAAATAGTTAACACTGAAGACAATACTGAGGGCAATAAAACTGGAAAGAGAAATTAGGAATTTCTTTTTTAAATATTCAGCAAATAGAAAAGTAATTCTAGAAATATTTTGAATATAGAATGAGCATGACTTGGTCAATGATTGAATGTAAGAAAGGAAAATAAAATTGAATTAAGTGGATTCTTTCTTAGTTCAATGAGATTAAGCATAATTAAAAAAAATATGCATTTGTTTTTAAACTGAAAAAATTTGAACAATGAAATAGTTCAGTTCAATCACTCAGTAGTGTATGACTCTTTGGCCAGTCAGTCAAACCAGTCAAAAATGATATAAACCACTCATAATTTTTTCTACAAAGAAAACCACTATCAATGTTTTTGTAAATATTTTTTATTTTACTCCGATACATATATATATGTGTCTTTATAATGAGATGAAACTTATGTTATAGGTGGCATATTATAGACACTGAATTAATATTATATATAAACTAACTTTTACAACCATAATTTAAGTATACCATACAAAAAAAATTATGCATTTTAGTAATGTTAATGGTGTATATATAGCCTGTGACTCTTCATATATTATTAAATTTTCTTACATAACATTACTTAAATAGCTATATACTGTTCAAGTATTTATGTGTATCATGAGTTTTTTAATCCATTCACTATATTTGAAAGTGAATGGATTTTTTGAATCCATTCACCATATTTAGAAATGCAAATAGTGTGTAGATTTTCTCTATTATAAACAGTACTGAAGTATATAACCTAAAGATATTTTAAGATACATTTCTAGAAATGGAATGAAGGGTGTGTTAAATCCCAGGGATGGAGGAGCCTGGTGGGCTGCTGTCTATGGGGTTGCACAGAGGCAGACATGACTGAAGCAACTTAGCAGCAGCAGCAGCATACATATTTTTAAATTGTACAGCCTTTCAAAATAAGCAAAATTAAAAACATCATTATAAATTTACCTTTAAACAGCGCATAAGAAGTCTGCCAGTGGGTGTGTTCTCTCTCTGGTGTTTACCACTAATTATTAATTTTATGTAGACAAATTGAATTTAAATTTGAAAGGAGTTATTACTAGTAAACAGAATGAAGCAGGGCAAAGGCTAATAGAGTTTTGCCAAGAGAAAGCACTGGTCATAGCAAACACCGTCTTGCAACAACATGAGTGAAGTCTCTACATATGAACATCATCAGATGGTCAACACCAAAATCAGATTGGCAAAATATTCTTTGCAGCCAAAGATAGAGAAACTCTATACAGTCAACAAAAACAAGACTGGGAGTTGACTGTGGCTCAGATAATGAACTCCTTATTGCAAAATTCAGACTTAAATTGAAGAGAGTAGGGAAAACCACTAGACCATTCAGGTATAACCTAAATCAAATCCATTATTATTATACAGTGGAAGTGACAAATAGATTGAAGGGACTAGATCTAATAGACAGAGTGCCTGATGAACTATGGACTGAGGTTTGTGACGTTGTACAGGACACAGGGATCAAGACCATACCCAAGAAAAAGAAACGCAAAAAAACAAAATCGCTGTCTGAGGAGGCCTTACAATTAACTGTGAAAAGAATAGAAGTGAAAAGCAAAGGAGAAAAGGAAAGATATACCTATTTGAATGCAGACTTCCAAAGAATAACAAAGAAAGATAAGAAAGCCTTCCTCAGTGAGCAATGCAAAGAAGTACAGGAAAACAACAGAATGGGAAAGACTAGAGATCTCTTCAAGAAAATTAGAGATACCAGGGGAATATTTCAAGCAAAGACAGGCTCAATAAAGGACAGAAATAGTATGGACCTAACAGAATCAAAAGATATTGAAAAGGGCTGGTGAGAATACATAGAAGAAATATAAAAAAGGTCTTCATAACCCAGATAATCACAATGGTGTGATAACTCACACTCAGCTAGAGCCAAACATCATGGAATGTGAAGTCAAGTAAACCTTAGGAAGCATCACTGCAAACAAAGCTAGTGGAGGTGATGGAATTCCAGTTGAGCTAATTCAAATCTTAAAAGATGATGCTATGAAAGTGCTGCACTCCATATGCCAGCAAATTTGGAAAACTCAGCAGTGCCCACAGGACTGGAAAAGGTCAGTTTTCATTCCAACCCCAAGGAAAGGCTATGCCAAACAATGTTCAAACTACCAGACAATTGCACTCATCTCACACGCTATTAATTTCAGTTCAGTTCACTCGCTCAGTCGTGTCTAACTCTTTGTGACCCCATGAATCGCAGCACTCCAGGCCTCCCTGTCCATCACCAACTCCCAGATTTCACTCACACTCACGTCCATCGAGTCAGTGATGCCATCCAGCCATCTAATCCTCTGTCATCCCCTTCTCCTCCTGCCCCCAATCCCTCCCAGCATCAGAGTCTTTTCCAATGAGTCAACTCTTTGCATCAGGTGGCCAAAGTACTGGACTTTCAGCTTTAACATCATTCCTTCCAAAGAAATCCCAGGGCTGATCTCCTTTACAATGGACTGGTTGGATCTCCTTCCAGTCCAAGGGACTCTTAAGAATCTTCTCCAACACCACAGTTCAAAAGCATCAATTCTTTGGCGCTCAGCCTTCTTCACAGTCCAACTCTCACATCCACACATGACTCCTGCAAAAACCATAGCATTGACTAGATGGACCTTAGTTGGCAAAGTAATGTCTCTGCTTTTGAATATACTATCTAGGTTGCTCATTACTTTTCTTCCAAGGAGTAAGCGTCTTTTAATTTCATGGCTGCAGTCACCATCTGTAGTGATTTTGGAGCCCAAAAAATAAAGTCTGACACTGTTTCCACTGTTTCCCCATCTATTTCCCATGAAGTGATGGGACAGGATGCCATGATCTTCATTTTCTGAATGTTGAGCTTTAGGCCAACTTTTTCACTCTCTACTTTCACTTTCTTCAAGAGGCTTTATAGTTCCCCTTCACTTTCTGCCATAAGGGTGGTGTCATCTGCATATCTGAGGTTATTGATATTTCTCCCAGCAATCTTGATTTCAGCTTGTGCTTCTTCCAGGCCAGCATTTCTCATTATGTACTCTGCATAGAAGTTAAATAAGCAGGGTGACATTATACAGCCTTGACGTACTCCCTTTCCTAATTGGAACCAGTCTGTTGTTCCATGTCCAGTTCTAACTGCTGCTTCGGTTTTATGAAGACCTACAAGACCTTTTAGAACTAACACCCAAAAAAGATGTCCTTTTCATTATAGAGGACTGGAATGGAAAAGTAGGAAGTCAAGAAACACCTGGAGTAACAGGCATTTTTGGCCTTGGAATGCAGAATGAAGCAGGTCAAGACTAATAGAGTTTTGCCAAGAAAATGCACTGGTCATAGCAAACACCCTCTTCCAACAACACAAGAGAAGACTCTACACATGGACATCACCAGATGGTCAACACTGAAATCAGATTGATTATATTCTTTGCAGCCAAAGATGGAGAAGCTCTATACAGTCAACAAAAACAAGACCAGGAGCTGACTGTAGCTCAGATCAGGAACTCCTTATTACCAAATTCAGACTCAAATTGAAGAAAGTAGGGGAAACCACTAGACCATTCAGGTATGACCTAAATCAAATCCCTTATGATTATACAGTGGAAGTGAGAAATAGATTGAAGGGCCTAGATCTGATAGATAGAGTGTCTGATGAACTATGGAATGAGGTTCGTGACACTGTACAGGAGACAGGGATCAAGACCATCCCCATGGAAAAGAAATGCAAAAAAGCAAAGTGGCTGTCTGGGGAAAAGAAGAGAGGTGAAAAGCAAAGGAGAAAAGGAAAGATATAAGTATCTGAATGCAGAGTTCTAGAAAATATCAAGAAGAGATTAAAAAACAAAAAAAGCCTTCTTCAGCAATCAATGCAAAGAAATAGAGGAAAAGAACAGACTGGAAAGACTAGAAATCTCTTCAAGAAAATTAGAGATACCAAGGGAACATTTCATGCAAAGATGGGTTCTATAAAGGACAAAAATGGTATGGACCTAACAGAAGGAGAAGATATTAAGAAGAGGTGGCAAGAATACACAGAAGAACTGTACAAAAAATATCTTCATGACCAAGATAATCATGATAGTGTGATCACTAATCTAGAGCCAGACATCCTGGAATTTGAAGTCAAGTGGGCCTTGGAAAGCATCGCTACAAACAAAGCTAGTGGAGGTGATGGAATTCCAGTTGAGCTGTTTCAAATCCTGAAAGATGATGCTGTGAAAGTGCTGCACTCAATATGCCAGCAAATTTGGAAAACTCAGCAGTGGCCACAGGACTGGAAAAGGTCAGTTTTCATTCCAATCCCAAAGAAAGGCAATGCCAAAGAATGCTCAAACTACCGCACAATTGCACTCATCTCACATGATTGTAAAGTAATGCTCAAAATTCTGCATTCCAGGCTTCAGCAATACATGAACTGTGAACTCCCTGATGTTCAAGCTGGTTTTAGAAAAGGCAGAGGAACCAGAGATCAAATTGCCAACATCCACTGGATCATGGAAAAGGCAAGAGAATTCCAGAAAAACATCCATTTCTCCTTTATTGACTATGCCAAAGCCTTTGACTGTGTGGATCCCAATCAACTGTGGAAAATTCTGAAAGAGATGGGAATTGCAGACCACACACTATTAAAATAATGCTCAAAATTCTTGAAACCAGGCTTCAACAATATGTGAACTGTGAAATTCCAAGTGTTCAAGCTGGTTTTAGAAAAGGCAGAGGAACCTGAGATCAAAATGCCAACATTAGCTGGGTCATCACAAAAAAAGGAAGAGAGTTCCAGAAAAACATTTATTTCTGCTTTATTGACTATGTCAAAGCCTTTGACTGTGCGGATCACAATAAACTGTGGAAAGTTATGAAAGAGATGGGAATACCAGACCATTTGATTGCCTCTTTCTCTGCATACAGAGAATTCTGTATGCAGATCAGGAAGCAACAGTTAGAACCAAGCATAGAGCAACACACTGGTTCTAAATAAGAAAAGGAGTACGTCAAGGCCACATATTGTCACCCTGCTTACTTAATTTATGCAGAGTACATCATGAGAAACCCTGGGCAGGATGAAGCACAATCTGGAATCAACATTGCTGGGAGAAATATCAGTAACCTTAGATATGCAGATGACAACACTCTTATGGCAGAAAGTGAAGAACTAAAGAACCTCTTGATGAAAGTGAAAGAGGAGTGAAAAAGTTGGCTTAATGTTCAACATTCAGAAAACTAAGGTCATGGCATCCAGTCCCATCTCTTCATGGCAAATAGATGGGGAAGCTGTGGAAACCGTGGCTGACTATTTTGGGGGGCTCCAAAATCACTGAAGATGGTGACTGAAGCCATGAAATTAAAAGATGCTTACTCCTTGGAGGGAAAGTTATGACCAACCTAGACAGCATATTCAAAAGCAGAGAGATTACTTTGCCGACAATGGTCCATCTAGTCAAGGCTATAAATTTCCAGTAGTCCTGTATGTATGTGACAGTTAGATTATAAAGAATGCTGAGTGCTGAAGAATTGATCCTTAACTGTGGTGTTGGAGAAGACTTTTGAGAGTCCCTTGGACTGCAAGGAGATTCAACCAGTCCATCCTAAAGGAGATCAGTCTTGAGTGCTCATTGGAAGGACTGATGTTGAAGCTGAAACTCCAATACTTTGGCCACCTAATGCAAAGAACTGACTCATTTGAAAAGACCCTGATGCTTGGAAAGACTAAAGGTGGAAGGAGAAGGGGACAATAGAGGATGAGATGGTTAGATGGCATCACTGACTCAATGGACATGAGTTTGGGGCTCCAGCAGTTCATGTTGGACAGGGGGTTCTGCTGTGCTGCAGTCCATGGGGTCCCAAAGAGTCAGACAAGACTGAGTGACTGAACTAAACTGGCAGATTAATAGTAAAGTGGTGCTATCCATTGTTTTAATACTTGAATCATTCTTCAAATTTCCCCCACATAGTAGTCAGCCAGTTTATATGTAACCTTATCCAGTGGTACAAAATGTACTACCCGTGGCATGCCATGGTTTTTCCAGTAGTCATGTATGGATGTGATAGTTGGACTTTAAAAAAAGCTTAGTGTTGAAGAATTGATAGTTTTGAACTGTGGTGTTGAAGACTCTTCAGTCCATATATTGGATTACAAGGACACTTGAGTCCATATATTAGACTACAAGACTCTTGAGTCCGTATATTGGACTATAAGGAGATCCAGCCAGTCCATCCTAAAGGAAACCAGTCCTGAATATTCACTGGAAGGGCTGATGCTGAAGCTGAAACTTCAAAATTTGGCCACCTGATGCACAGAACTGACTCATTAGAAAAGACCCTGGTGCTGAGAAAGGTTGAAGGCAGGAGAAGGAAATGACAGGATGAGATATACTTGGATGGCATCACTGACTCGATGGACATGAATCTGAGCAATCTCCAGGAATTGGTGATGGACAGGGAAGCCTGGCATGCTGCAGTCTATGGAGTCACAAAGAGTCAGACACGACTGAATGAGTAAACTGAATTGAATTGTCTTACACATTCTTCTCTCTGTGTGTGTATGTGTTTGTGTGCACGTGTGCTCAGTTGTGTCCAACTCTTTTCAACTCCATGGACTGTAGCCCACCAGGCTCTCTGTCCATGGATTTTCTAGGCAAGAATACTGGAGCAGGTTGCCATTTCCTTCTTCAGGGGTCTTCCTGACCCAGGGATAGAATCCAGGTCTCCTGCATTGCCAGCTGATTCTTTATCATCTGAGCCCCCAGAAAAATTAATATTTTTTCCAACATATATATTATCCTTTGTCTGGTCCTTGTCTGCTTCTTTGGGGACCAACCAAACAAGTTAAATTCATCTTCTGCTTGATAGATAAATGTATTTAATGAGTTCTATGTTTCCCTTACTTTTATTCTTTTTTGTTTTGTTGTTTGGTTTTGCTTTACATGTGTGTATCTATCTATCTATCTATCTATCTATCTATCTATCTATATATATGTTATATATGTTACTTTCATATAACATGATTTTAAATCTTACCAGAGCTTAGTCACTTTTCATTTTAAATGTAGTAACTTTAAATGGAAATAATATTTTGTGTGTAAGTTTGCATTCTGTTTAGCACTGTAAACATATATTTATGAAATAAAAGTAAAATTTACTTCACTAAATCAGTTCTCTTTTAACATGATTTTTCCAGTCTATTTCTACTTGTATTTTGTGCTTGTTTGTCCTTTCTATGTCTCTCTTGCTCTCTCTTTTCTCTTCTCTTTCATTGCAGTGTGGATTATAAAGTTAAGGAATAGGAATGTAAGATTGATTAGCTTAGTATAGGATACCTAATTTTTATTTAATGTTAATGTTTCTTGGCTATTTTAGTAAGTATTGTACCAATTTTTCTATACTCTTTCCCATAAACTGGAGAAAATATTCCATATACAAATTTCTTAAATAAATATTAAATTACTCAATAGCCTGACTAATCATACAATTTTAATATACCAACAAATAATATATGTATAATGAAGATTTTATCTGTAAATTCACCTGGACATTATCCCCCCTGAGGAAAATCCCTGATCAACTATGTTTCATGCTACCTCATTTCCATTCTAAGTTGAAACTTTTCAATTTCACTTATTTATTCAGTAAATATTTATCTCAGAAAACCAAGTTTGTGACAGGCTATTTTCTAGGTACTGGGAATAAATCAGTAAACAAAATGACTCAATATTCTTATGCTCATGGAACTTGCAACCTAGGAGAAGAAACAGACAATAAACAAACCATTGAAATCTATAGTCTGTGGTATGGTGATAAAGACTGGGGAATAAATTGAGGCGTGAGGAGCTTTAGAAAATGTAAAGACTGGGATCCAATTGTTAACAAGGTGAGCAAACAAGATCTCACCGTCAAGGGGTCATTTGTGTAAAAACCTGATGTAGAAACAGGGAAATGAGCCATTCTGAGATCTGGCTAAAGAGGCTTAGGAAAGAGCTGGTGCAGACTCTGTGAGGTAGGTGCTTGCCTGGTGAAGAAGTCAGTGTGATTTGGGAGAGAATGGCCTGTGTGGTTAGAGGGGTGACAGAAGTCTAGAGTACACATCCCTGTAGGTGACTTGCTGTAGAAGTGAAGTGAAGTTGCTCAGTCGTGTCCGACTCTTTGCGACCCCATGGACTGACTGTAGCCTACCAGGCTCCTCCCTCCATGGGATTCTCCAGGCAAGAGTACTAGAGTGGGTTGCCATTTCCGTCTTCAGAGTCTTCGATTTTTACTCTCTTTCAAATGGGAATCTGTTGGGAGTTTGAGAAGCAAAGTTATACTTTTTAAGTTTTTTATTCATTTATTCTTTTTCAGTTTTATTGAAGTGTAATTCAGACAGTTGCAAATTGTATTTAAAGTATACAATGCGAAGATTTCCTATATGTATACATCTTTTTAAAAATTATTTATTTATTTAAATTTAAATTTATTTATTTTAATTGGAGGCTAATTACTT
The DNA here is from genome assembly GCA_006410935.1 of Redunca redunca. Lineage (NCBI taxonomy): Eukaryota > Metazoa > Chordata > Mammalia > Artiodactyla > Bovidae > Redunca > Redunca redunca. The sequence goes on along the minus strand of SJYQ01002908.1, from coordinate 512,037 downwards.
TACAATATGGGCTTCCCTGGCAGCTCAGACAGTAAAGAATCTGCCTCAATGCAAGAGACAAGGATTCCATCCCTGGGTTGAGAATATCCCCTGGAAAAGGGAATGGGAACCCACTCCAATATTCTTGTCCTGAGAATTCCATGGACAGAGGAGCCTTGTATGATACAGTTTATGGGGTCACAAAGAGTTGGACAAAACTGAGTGACTAACACACACATACACTTTAAAAGGATTTAAAAGTGCTCATTTCCCCATCAAGTAAATTAATACACTTGGCACTTCAATTTGTGTGTGTGAGAGAGAGAAATTGAGAAAGAGAAGTCTTATATCCTTAAAGGATCACTCCAGCACTGTTCTCTTGGGAATAGGCCCTAGAAGGGTAGGGGAAGGGTAAAAGCTGACTTAGTGACAACTTCTGGTGTTGTAGACATAATATTTTTGCAGGATTTCTATGCTTGGAATTTTATCTTGCCTAGTGTTGCCTTATGTTACTGCTTATTTAAGGCTACATAAAATCCTTCCCCATCACAATTACACCACGTGGCTTTCTTCGACATTACAACTGACAAAAGTCATGGTCCCCTTGAGGAAGACTAAATGACAATGGTGAGTGGAGAGGTGATTACATAAGCTTCTATGTTTTACAAACTTTAATTAAGTCCTACAGCATCTTTCTGTAATGTACAAAATTGTATTTGTACAAAAAGATGCTGTAGGACTTAATTTGTACAGAAACCTATTTTGCAGAGGGTGAAAATGAGGCAAGCTGAAAAATAACCAGTTAAAAAGTTCCAAGATCAGAATTATTTTTCTCTGTAAAAAAAGGGTCATACTTTCTCACAGATGAGAAATTGTGTTTATCTGCATCATATATTTCTTACTATTTTCCTGATATTCAGTTAGGGGCTTATAGACTTTCTCATCCAGGTGAGAATTAGGACGTGGTGTCATGTGAGGTGCTGAATTGAGCCCTGAAGTTCATAAATGGTAGGTGAACTGTTGGAGATTAATTGCTTACTGACACTATCACTGCTGAGCAGTCAGGATGTGTTAGCTTTGTTGGTTTAATGAAATCTCACTGTCAAAGCATTTGGACTACTGGAAAATTATCCATACAACCGAAGAGAAGGGTAGAGATGTGAAGAAAGAAAATTAGTAGTAAAACCCAGGGATTATAAGGTGTTTCATCACTGTGAGGGGCAGTCTAAATTGTATAAAAATTGATTGGAAATCACTGAATAGTATTTTAAAATTTTTGATTCATTTTATCAAAAATATTTTGAGATTGTCCCTTCTGTTGAGATCTGTGCTCTCCACATAGGGAATAGTAAGTAGGATCACAGTCACAGAAGTCAGACATGCCTGGTGTTTAAATATAGCCTCTGCTATTCAATAGTTCTGTTTCCTTGTAGACCTAAAATTCTCTGTCTCATTTCTTTATATATAAAATAGGAATAATAATTATAGCATCTACTTTTTGGTTTCTGTAAGACATAAAATAGAAAATAAATAGAATATAGTAAGTGCTCAATCAATGTTCTGTGATTGCCCATTGTTATAATTTTCACTATTATTATATCTAAAGAAGGCATGCTTTTGTTTCAAGGCATTTACATTCTGTTCTAAGTTTAAAAAGAAAGACTTTCAAAGGTAGTATGACAAATGTGGTAAAAATCATTGGTTCTGTAGAAGTTCAGAATAGGAAGGAAGGAGTGTTGGGGTACCATGATCAGAGAAGGATATAGAAGACTTTAAATGTGAACTGTCTTAAACAATGAATTGTGTTAGAACTGAGATTGAAAAGATGCAGTTCAAGGAAAATGGAAACTTAGAAGGCAGAAAGAATTTGTGTAAAATTGGAAAAGCTTCCATAAGTTTGCACATTTTATAAGAGAGGGAGAAAATATGATCCTGTGTTAGGATGTGATTAGAGTAGGAGGAACAACAAAGGCCATATGGATGACTTTGAACGTGATAGAAAGATAAATGAAGCATTGGAAACTTTTGAGCAGGAAACCCACTTAGTGAAAGAAGGAGGATAATAAGGCATCAGAGTGCTTGAGAGATGAGTAATTGCAATTTGAGGGAGCAGCTCTAAAGCTGATATACTAAAAAATTGCCAGGTTTGAGGGCCCAAAGCTATATTGAAGGCAGATGTACCAAAGATTAGAAATACTAGGGGGGTTCAGGAATGGGAACTCATGTAAACCCATGGCAGATTCATGTTGATGTATGGCAAAACCAATACAGTATTGTAAAGTAAAATAAAAATAAATAAATAAATAAAAATTAACATAAAAATACTTCCCCAAAGTTATTTAAAATCATAATGCCTGACCAGATATAAAGGGGCAGAGGGTGGACCAAGAAAAAGTGGAATGAAGATGAGTGGCTCTAAAATTTTGAATGAAGATACTCTGGAAAATGTTCATAAAGACTGAGAAAATATGAGAAGTTACTGGAAGGAGTGGGAAAGGAAGATATGTTCAGTCCAGTTCAGTAGCTCAGTCATGTCTGATTCTTTGGACTCCTGCAGGCCAGGCCTACCTGTCCATCATCAACTCCCAGAGCTAGCTCAAACTCATGTCTATCGAGTTGGTGATACCATCCAACCATTTCATCCTCTGTCAGCCCTTCTCCTCCTGCCTTCAATCTTTCCCAGCATCAGAGTCTTTTCCAATGAGTCAGCTCTTCACATCAGGTGGCCAAAGTATTGGAGCTTCAGCTTCAGCATCAGTCCTTCCAATGAATATTCAGGGTTGATTTCCTTTAGGATAGACTGGTTTGATCTACTTGCAGTGCAAGGGACTCTCAAGAGTCTTCTCCAACCCACAGTTTAAAAGTATGGAGGGAACAGCCCTGCCCATCAACAGAAAATTGGATTAAAGATTTACAGAGCATGGCCTCACGCATCAGAACAAGACCCAGATTCCCCCACAGTCAGTCTCTCCCATCAGGAAGCTTTCCCAAGCCTTTATCCTTATCCATCAGAGGGCAGACAGAATGAAAACCACAATCACAGAAGACTAACCAAATTGATCACATGGATTACAACCTTGTCTAACTCAATTAAACTATGAGCCATGCCATGTAGGGCCACCCAAAATCGACGAGTCATTGTGGAGAGTTCTGACAAAACATGGTCCACTGGAGAAGTGAATGGCAAACCACTTCAATATTCTTGCCTTGAGAACCCTATGAACAATATGATGATATGTTGGTAAGTGCAAATACGGAAATATCAAGTTCACTGTGTCATAGAAGATTCAAGTGGAAAATGTCATCCACTAGATTACAGTTCAGAAAAAGTGGTATAGATATGAAATATAGCAAAGGTATACAGTTTCTAGCACTTATTCAAACCAAAATCTTTCAACATGTTTCCAGATAGTTGTTCCTATTATAACATACAAAGAGTATGGAAACCTGTCTAAGTATAAAACTTATGTGCTATGCTGTGCTTATTCACTCAGTTACATTGACTCTGCAACCCCATGGACTGTAGCCTGCCAGACTCTTCTGTTCATGGGGATTCTCCAGGCAAGAATACTGGAGTTGGTTGTCATGCCCTGTTCCAGGAGATCTTCCCAACCCAGGGATCAAACCCAGGTCTTCCACATTGCAGGTGGATTCTGTACCATATGAGCCACAGGGAATCCCATAAAACCTATAAACACAGTGAAATCTTTTTGCACTGTCTCATTAAGTAAATGATTTTTAAATAAATATTTCTTAAATTATTTACTCTAAATCCACATTTCTTCTTTCTGTAACTAAGGTATAATGTCACCACCATACATTTCTTCATAGCACAATTTCTGTACTCAGAAAAGACTTCTGGAGTTTTTAGTCTTTTACATCTAAATGGAATGTCCAGATTAAGATATCCCTTTGACGCCTCAAACTCAGAATTTCTTAAAATTTACTTGTCTAGTTTCTCTTCTCCTAGATCCATATTCTTTATAATCATAAATTATACCATCAAATGAGAAATGTAGGAGTCTTTCCTAGTTCTCTCTTTCCCCTCACATTCATCACCGAGTTCAGCTGAAACTATTTATCACAAGTATGTGCTTGTCTTTTTTGCTTCTTTATATTTGTTAACTGGTCTCACTAATCCCTATTAATCCTCTTTCTAATTAATTTTTCACTTTGAAATCTAGGTTGATTTTTATATATGGCAAAATGAATCATGTAATACCCTTCTGAAAAACTCTTCAAAAGTTTCCTCTACACTATCAAGTTATTAATGTAATTTCTGTTTACCTTACCTGTATTTGTCTACGTAGAGAGTAAAATCACAACCACAAGGCCATATCTATCTTAGTTCTAAGATTTTTTTTTTGAAAACTAAACTTAAGACATAGCACATATTAAATACTCAGCAAATATATATTAAGTGATTAAAAATAATAATGCAACTTTATTCAAATTAAAACAAAAGAAATAAATTATTTGTTGGAATCAATTAACTGGAAGAAGAGAATTAGACAACTTCTTGAGCCTCAATATTTTCTAACTGAACCAATGATATTTGTAATAAATGAAGGAAAAGTATAAAACAATCATCTTAAAAATATATGTGCAATAGGAGAAAAAGATGGCAGAGGAGTAGGTAGACATGGAGTACATCTCTCTCCACAGACATCAGGAATGCACCTTCAGACACAGAAGTGCATGCAGAACACCAGCTTAGAATGCACCAGAGTACCTGACCAGTGGAAAAGAACATATAGAACCATGCAAAACTCGGTAGGATGAAAGAACTAGGGGAAAAAACAGGAGTGTTAATAGGACTGGACCTGCCCTCAGCAGATAGGGGAACTGAAGCAGGGATCTGATCCCCACATTGGGAAATTGTCTGAATGAGAGGAGAAACATTTAAGGCTGAGAGTGAAACAGATGATCTGTGACAGCCTAAATGGAATGAGAATCAGACAGTCCTTGCCACAGCCATATATACCCCAGACAGGAATGCTGGTCACCTGGAAAGTACAGCAGCTGGGAGTAGGAGCTTAGGGATTGTGGAGCAATCCCAGGGAGAGAGCTGCTGTTGACTGCAGAGAGATGGATTGAGGGGATGTGGGGGAGGAGATCCTGGAGGAAAGTGAGGCACCCATGGAAGCAAGGTGATACTGCTGAGTCACATGTAGGGGGTGGAGCCATCACCATAGCCTCTCTTTCCCCACATGCCAGCATCAGTAGCTGAACAATAGAGGCTGGACTATCAAATGCCTGAGGCACTGAACTAGAGAGTAGGACCCCACCCAGGTGCTCCTTTAAGTGCCTGATGTGCCGATCTACAGAATAGGGCCCCAGCCAGGAGGCCCCCTCTATGTGCCTGACACTCCAAACAACAGAGAAAGACCCCAAGCAAGGGAACCCTGTAAGTGCCTGAATGGGCGGAACTATGGAGAAATACTGGCCAAAGAGGCCTTCTGATCGCCAGCTACAAGAGGTAAAAAAAAGCCTGTGATAGGGTCATAATTCTTGTGGCAAAGGCAGTCTGTGTCTCTGCACACTTGGCACCACCAGGGTTCCTGCAAGCCAAGCAACCATGCCACCCTCACACTCAACTCTCACTGGGGCAGAGCTCCCACAGGCAAAAAAAAAGGCCTTGCAGCTATGCGTGCAAGGCCACTTCGTTCATGTCCAACTCTTTGTGACCCTGTAGACTGTTGCCTGCCAGGCTTCTCTATCAGGGAAGGGGGTCTCCAGGCAAGAATACTGGAACATATTGTCCAATACTGGTTGCCATACCCTTCTAAAGCACTATATTTCCTGCTGCTCTAGCCATCAACCCTCCCTGAGTACCTGGTGCTGCCAGAACCCCTGAGACCCAGGAAGCAGCACCACCTCTAACCTGGCCCTCACTGGCAAACCCAAGCCCTCCAGGGCAGCCTGAGGTACAAAACCCCAGTGGACAACCCCCATGTAGAGGTGGCAATAAAACCACAATTTAAACCCAGGGGCAATGTGGCTAAGGAAGAAGACCCAAAACTTTCCCATCAGCTGTATAAACTTCAGATTAAATCCACACGATCTACTAGGCAGACTCTGTGTCTGTGGAATATTCCACTATTATTCAACATATTTCTGGAAGTCCTAGTTAGAGAAGAAAAAGAAATAAAAGGAATCCAGATCAGAAAAGAAGTAAAACTCTCACTGTTTGCAAATGACATGATACCGTACATAGAAAACCTAAAGATAGTATCAGAAAATTACTAGAGCTAATCAGTGAATTTAGCAAAGTTTCAGAATATAAAATCAATACACAGAAATCACTTGCATTTCTATATACTAACAATGAAAAATCAGAAATTATGGAATAAATCTCATTCACCATTGCAACAAAAAGAATTAAATATCTAGGAATAAGCTTACCTAAGGAGACAAAAACTGTACACAGACAATTATAAGACACTAATGAAAGAAATCAAAGATGACATAAACAGATGGAGAGATATTTCATATTCCTGGGTAGGAAAAATCAATATTTTGAAAATGGCTATACTGCAGACACAATTTACAGATTCAATGTGGTTCCTACTAAATTACCAATGACATTTTTCACAGAACTAGAACAAAAAATTTTCTCAATTCATATGGAAACACAAAAGACCTTGAATAGCCAAAGTAGTCTTGAGAAAAGAATGGAGCTAGAGGAATCGACCTTCCTGATTTAAGATTTAACTACAAAGGTACAGTCGGTAACATACAGACAGTATGTTACTGGCACAAAAACAGAAATATAGACAAATGAAACAAGATAGAAAGCCCAGAAATAAACCCATGCACCTATGGGTACCTTATTTTTGCCAAAGGAGTCAAGAATATACAGTGGGGCAAAGACAGCCTCTGCAATAAATGGTGCTGAGAAAACTGGACAGCTACATGTAAAATAATGAAATTATAACACCTCTTAACACCGTACACAAAGATAAACTCAAAGTTGATTAAAGACCTAAATGTAAGGCCAGAAACTATACAACTCTTAGAGGAAAATATAGGCAGAACACTTGATGACATAAATCAAAGAAAGATCCTATATGATCCACCTCCTAAAGTAATGGAAATAAAAACTAAACAAGTGGGACCTGACTAAACTTAAAAACTTTCACACAGCAAAGGAAACTATAAGCAAGGTGAAAAGACAACCTTCAGAATGGGAGAAAATAATAGCAAATGAAACAACTGACAAAGGATTAATTTCCAAAATATACAAGCAGCTCATACAATACCAGAAAAACAAATAACCCAATCAAAAAAAGGGAAAAAGACCTAAACAGACATTTCTCCAAAGAAGACATACAGATGACTAACACACACATGAAAAGATGCTCAACATCGCTCAATATTAGAGAAATGGAAATCAAAATTACAATGAGATATCACCTCATACCTATCAGAATGGCCATCATCAAAAAGTCTACAAACAATAAATGCTGGAAAGAGTGTAAAGAAAAGGGAATGCTCTTTCACTTTTGGTTGGAATGTAAATTGATACAGCCACTATGGAAGATGGTATGGAGATTCCTTAAAAAACTAGGAATAAAGCCACCATACGACCACCATTCCCACTCCTAGGCATATACCCTGAGGAAACCAAAATTTAAAGACACATATGTATCCCATTGTTCATTGCAGCATTATTACTGTTACTCAGCCATAAAAAGGAACATTTGAGTCAGTTTTAATGAGGTGGATGAACCTAGAACCTAATAATTACACAGAATGAAGTGAGTCAGAAAGAGAAAGATAAATATCATATTCTAACACAAATATACAGAATCTAGAAAAACGGTGCTAAAGAATTTACTTATAGGGCATCAATGGAGAAACAGACATAGAGAATTGTTATGGACATGGGGAGAGGGGAGGAAAGGGTGAGATGTATGGAAAGAGTAACATGGAAACTTACATTACCATATGTAAAATAGCTAGCCAACAGGAATTTGCTGTATGACTCAGAGAACTCAAACAGGGGTTCTGTATCAACCTAGAGGGGTGGGATCGGGAGGGAGATGGGAGAGAGTGGATGTATGTATACCTACGGTTGATTCTTGTTGAGGTTTGACAGAAAACAGCAAAATTCTGTAAAGCAATTACCCTTCAATAAAATATAACTTATAGACGTGTGTGTGTGTGTGTGTGTGTGTGTGTGTGTGTGTGTGTATGCATGTGCTCAGTCCCTACAGCCATGTGTAACTCTTTGCGACCATATGGACTGTAGTCTGTCAGGCTCCTCTGTCCATGGGTTTCTCCAGATAAGAGTACTGGAGTGGTTGTTATGCCCTTCTCCAGGGTGTCTTTCCCATCCAGGGATGGAACTAGCATCTCCTGCATTACAGACTAATTCTTTACTGTTGAGCCACGAGGGAAGCTCTTAAGTATTTATGTGTATATATAGCCCAGTGGCTCAGATGGTAAAGAATCTGCCTGCAATGCAGGAGGCCCGGGTTCCATCTGGGTCAGGAAGATCTCCTGGAGAAGGTGTTGCAACTCACTCCAGTATACTTGCCTAGAGAATCCCACACACATAGCAGCCTGGCTAGCTACAGTCCATATGGTTGCAAAGAGTAGGACATTGAGTGATTAACAGTTTCACTTTCACATATATATTATATATATATACTTGTAAGGAAAGTTATGACCAACCTCGATAGCATATTGAAAAGCAGAGACATTACTTTGCCGACTGAGGTTCATCTAGTCGAGGCTATGGTTTTTCCAGTGGTCATGTGTGGATGTGAGAATTGGACTGTGAAGAAAGCTGAGCACTGAAGAATTGATGCTTTTGAACTGTGGTGTTGGAGAAGACTCTTGAGAGTCCCTTGAACTGCAAGGAGATCCAACCAATCCATTCTGAAGGAGATCAGCCCTAGGATTTCTTTGGAGGGAATGATGCTAAAGCTGAAACTCCAGTACTTTGGCCACCTCATGTGAAGAGTTGACTCGTTGGAAAAGACTCTGATGCTGGGAGGGATTGGGGGCAGGAGGAGAAGGGGACAACCGAGGATGAGATGGCTGAATGGCATCACTGACTCAGTGGACGTGAGCCTGAGTGAACTCCGGGAGTTGGTGATGGACAGGGAGGTCTGGAGTGCTGCGATTCATGGGGTCGCAAAGAGTCAGACACGACTGAGCAACTGAGCTGAACTGAACTGAACTGATATATATATATATAATTTACTGTTTATTAAAACCAATATCTCTTTCATCTTTTAAAAGTCTAAATAGAAAAATTATATTAAATAGTTAGGATTGTATAAATAAAATTATATGAATCCATTTGGAAAAGTGGCAGGGAAAACTGTAGATTCACACTGATTATTTCATATTAATTGCTTTGTATATCCGTGGAGGATTGAAACAAATACATTTTTTTTTCTGAAAATTAGTTCTGCCCTTTGGGATGTAAAATGGAAGGTATGGGAACATGCAGCAAATGTAATGCTTCACAGTATGTGGGTACAGCCGGTTATATATTTCAAGTTCTTGAACTTGCTCTTTACTATTAAAATAGTTATATCTGCTCAGGAAACATAACGTTGATAATCAAGATTAGACTAGATCTGATAGAGTGCCTAATGAACTGTGGACGGAGGTTCATGACATTATACAGGAGACAGGAATCAAGACCATCCCCAAGAAAAAGAAATGCAAAAAAGCAAAATGGTTGTCTGAGGAAGCCTTACAAATAGCTGTAAAAAGAAGAGAAATGAAAAGCAAAGGAGAAAAGGAAAAATATACTCATTAGAATGTAGAGTTCCAAAGATTAGCAAGGAGAGATAAGAAAGCCTTCCTCAGTGATCAATGCAAAGAAATAGAGGAAAACAACAGAATGGGAAAGACTAGAGCTCTCTTCAAGGAAATTAGAGATACCAAGGGAACATTTCATACAAAGATAGGCTCAATAAAGGACAGAAATGGTGTGGACCTAACAGAAGCAGAAGATATTAAGAAGAGGTGGCAATAATTCACAGAACAACTATACAAAAATGATCTTCATGACCCAGATAATCATGATGTTGTGATCACTCACACTCAGCTAGAGCCAGACATCATGGAATGTGAAGTCAAGTGGGCCTTAAGAAGCATCACTATGAACAAAGCTAGCGGAGGTGATGGAATTCCAGTTGAGCTGTTTCAAACGCTAAAAGATAATGCTGTGAAAGTGCTGCACTCTATATGCCAGCAAATTTGGAAATCTCAGCAGTGGCCACAGGACTAGAAAATGTCAGTTTTCATTCCCATCCCAAAGAAAAGCAATGCCAAAGAATGCTCAAACTACTGCACGATTGCACTCATCTCACACACTAGTAAAGTAATGCTCAAAATTCTCCGAGCCAGGCTTCAGCAATATGTGAACCATGAACTTCCAGATGTTCAAGCTGGTTTTACAAAAGGCTGAGGAACCAGACATCAAATTGCCAACATCTGCTGATCATCAAAAAAGCAAAAGAGTTCCATAAAAACATCTATTTCTGCTTTATTGACTATACCCAAGCCTTTGACTATGTGGATCACAAGAAACTGTGGAAAATCCTGAAAGAAATGGGAATACCAGAACACCTGACCTGCCTCTTGAGAAACCTGTATGCAGGTCAGGAACCAACAGTTAGAACTGGACATTGAACAATACACTGGTTCCAAATAGGAAAAGGACTATGTCAAGGCTTTGTACTGTCACCCTGCTTATTTAACTTATATGCAGAGTACATCATGAGAAACACTGGGCTGGAAGAAGCACAACCTGGGATCAAGATTGCTGGGAGAAATACCAGTAACCTTAGACATGCAGATGACGCTACCCTTATGGCAGAAAGTGAAGAAGAACTAAAGAGCCTCTTAATGAAAGTGAAAGAGGAGAGTGAAAAAGTTGGCTTAAATCTCAACATTCAGAAAACAAAGATCATGGCATCTGGTCCTTTCACTTCATGGCAAATAGATGGGGAAACAGTGGAAACAGTGTCAGACTTTATTTTGGGGGGCTCCAAAATCCCTGGTGGCTCAGACGGTAAAGCATCTGTCTACAATGCAGGAGACCTGGGTTCGATCCCTGGGTTGGGAAGATCCCCTGGAGAAGGAAATGGCAATCCACTCCAGGACTATTGCCTGGAAAATCCCATGGACAGAGGAGCCTGGTAGGCTACAGTTCATGGGGTTGCAAAGAGTCGGACACGACTGAGTGACTTCACTTCACTAAAATCACTGCAGATGGTGATTGCAGCCATGAAATTAAAAGATGCTCACTTCTTGGTGGGAAAGTTATGATCAACCTGGACAGCATATTAAAAAGCAGAGACATTACTTTGTCAGCAAATGTTCATCTAGTCAAGGCTATGGTTTTTCCAGTGGTCATGTATGGATGTTAGAGTTGGACTATAAAGAAAGCTGAACACTGAAGAATTGATGCTTTTGAACTGTGATGTTGGAGAAGACTCTTGAGAATCCCTTGGACTGCAAGGAGATCCAACCAGTCCATCCTAAAGGAGATCAGTCCTGGTGTTCATTGGAAGGACTGATGTTGAAGCTGAAACTCCAATACTTTGACCCCCTGATGGGAAGAGCTAACTCATTTGCAAAGACTCTGATTCTGGGAAAGATTGAGGGCAGGAGGAGAAGGGGACAAAGAGAATGAGATGGTTTGATGGCATCACTGACTCAATGGACACGAGTTTGGGTGGACTCCAGGAGTTGGTGATGGACAGGGAGGCCTAGTGTTCTGCAGTCATGGAATTGCAAAGAGTTGGACACAACTTATCAACTGAACTGAACTGATGATATTATTATAGTTAATAGTCCTTGAGTGAAGGCTTGAGGGTTCTTCAATGAAGGAAGGGCATGAGATTTTAAAGTTTAGGCTTCATAAAATTTCTTTTGGTTAGTTAGATAAATTTTGTGCTTTTTTTTGGTTTACTTCAGGGTAAATTTGAGTGTATTTTAAGTAAATATAAATGCTACTATAAATACATCTGTAAGTATCTTTTTTATTGTCATGATAGATACATTATGAAAATCTTCAAATTCTCAAATTGTATCTAAATCATATAGAAAATATTGAAGGTTTGAATGTTTAAATTAATACTTAATTTATTAAGAATGTTATATTGAATGTTGAATAATATTATTAATTCAAATAACTGAAATTTAAAATTAAAATTTAGGACATGCCATGAAGTATTTAAAATTTTATTCAATGTATTTCCATCCAATTTTGTCAAGTTAAGAATGAATGAATTCTATTTTTGCTGTTAAAACTAGAGGGGATTTCTCATTCAAAAATGGTCTTTCACTTCTGAAACTCATTGTGAAATTTCAAACTGCATCCTGGGAGGTTTCCAGGTAACATTAACTTCAAGCTTTCCAATACCATCCCATAACCATGTTTCTAAAGAATGTGACTAGATCCTGGGGATGTGCATAGTATCAATTATTCAAAGGTGTCTCTGTTGCTGTACTTTCATGATATATCAATGTAAGATAGGTATGCCTTGCTCCTGAGCCATGCTTGAACCAGTGAATGATATTTATAGTCTTTCACCATACTTTGGAGACAATAGATATTTTGCTTCATTCCCACACCTGGAGTTTGGGATATTCTGTGGGGTTGTTTATGGTAATATCTGTGTAAAGGCATTGCCTTGACTATCACAAAAGTCTGCATGAGGCCAGGATTACAATTAATCCTGCACCATCTCTCACATAGCACTATTACCCCACCTACCTCTTCTCCCCCTTGACCAGCAAATCTTTATTTATAATGGGATTTTGGGTACAGTGGCAAACTCTGTTTTCTCTTGGTTCTTTCAGAAAATTTTTCCACTAGAAGTTGAATCCTCTTAGCTCCAAGTAAGAGATTATGAAAAGTCTCAGAAGTCAAACTTCTCTGTGCTTTTTGCTATACAATATACTTTCTTCTTGGTAAAAACAGATAACCCAGTCATAATCCCCTGGAGAAGGGAATGGTTACCCACTCCCGTATGGGCTTCTCAAGCGGCATTAGTAGTAAAGAACTCATTTGCCAGTGAAGGAGACATAAGACTTGTGGTTTTCATCCCTGAGTCAGGAAGATCCCCTAGAGGAGGGGATGGAGACCCACTCCACTATTCTTGCCTGTAGAATCCCATGGACAGAGAAGCCTGGCAGGCTACAGTTCTTAGGGCACAGAGAGTTGGACACAACTGAAGTGACTTAACACACACATTGGTAAAGGGGGCACCATAGGCAGAGAACTGTACATCACAAATGTCACCTACAGAGAGTGGGTGTTGGGGGGAGGAAGTGGGTGGAGGCAAAAAATAAAAACTGATATTCAGAAATGTTTTGTCAATATAAAATTGGGCTTAAGTATATGTTTTAGGATTGAGAATATACTTTCTGATTCAACATAATCCTCCAAAACCCTATTTTCTAAACATAGTTGGTCATCTAATAACTTTACATTTGGATGCTCATATTCTTGTAGGTATTTAGGTATAAATATTATGCTGTGACTTGACTTTCATTAGGGAAAATGATATGTCTGTTCAGGTCAGTCACTCAATCATGTCTGACTCTTTACAACCCCATGGACTACAGCAAGCCAGGCTTCCTTGACCATCAACAACTCCCGGAACCTACTAAAACTTATCTCCATTGAGTCAGTGATGCCATCCAACCATCTCATCCTCTATCATCCCCTTCTGCTCCTGCCTTCAATCATTCCCAGTATCATGGTCTTTTCCAATGAGTTGGTTCTTAACATCAGGTGGTCAAAGTATTGGAGTTTCAGCTTCAGGATCAGTCCTTCCAATGAATATTCAGGACTGATTTCCTTTAGGATGGACTGGTTGGATATCCGTGGAGTCCAAGGGACACTCAAGAGTTTTCTCCAACACCACAGTTCAAAAGTATCAATTCTTTAGTGCTAGCTTTCTTTATAGTCCAACCCTCACATCCATACAAGACTACTGGAAAAATCATAGCTTTGACTAGACAGAGCTTCGTTGGTAAAGTAGTGCTTCTGCTGTTTAAAAAGCTCTCTAGGTTGATCACAGTTTTTTGTTTTTTTTTTTTTTTCTGATGAGCAAGCGTTTTCTAATTTCACGGTGCAGTCACCACCTGCAGTGATTTTGGAGCCCCCCAAAATAAAATCTGTCACTGTTTCCATTGTTTCCCTATATATTTGCCATGAAGTGATGGGGCCCAATGCCGTGATTTTAGTTTTTGGAGTGTAGAGTTTTAAGCCAACTTTTTCACTCTCCTTTTTCACTTTCATTAAGAGGCTCTTTAGTTCACTTTCTGCCATAAGGGTGGTGTCATCTGCATATCTGAGGTTATTGATATTTCTCCTGGCAATCTTGATTCCAGCTTCTGCTTCCTCCAGCCCAGGGTTTCGCATGGTGTACTCTGCATATAAGTTAAATAAGCAGGTTACAATATACAGCCTTGAAATACTCCTTTCCCGATTTGGAACCAGTCTCTTGTTCCATGTCTAGTTCTAACTGTTGCTTCTTGACCTGCATATAGATTTCTCAGGAGGCAGGTCAGGTAGTCCCCATATCTTGAAGAATTTTCCACAGTTTGTCAAAGTCAAAAGTCATAGGCTTTGGCATAGTCAATAAAGCAGAACTAGATTTTTTTTTTCTGGAACTCTAGCTTTTTCCATGATCCAATGGATGTTGGAAATTTGATATCTGGTTCTTTTGCCTTTTCTAAATACAGCTTGAACATCTGGAAGTTCAGGGTTCCCCTACTGTTGAAACCTGGCTTGGAAAATTTTGAGCATTACTTTGCTAGTGCAACTGTGTGGTAGTTTAAACATTCCTTGGCATTGCGTTTCTATGGGATTAGAATGAAAACTGATTTTTTCCATTCCTGTGGCCACTGCTGAGTTTTCCAGATTTGCTGGCATATTGAGTGCAACACTTTCACACCTTCATCTTTTAGGATTTGAAATATCTCAACTGGTATTCCATCATCTCCTCTAGGTTTGTTTGTGTTGATGCTTCCTAAGGCCCACATGATTTCTCATTCCAATTGTCTAGCCCTAGGTGACTGATTATGGCATTTGGTCCCATCACTTCATGGCAAATGGAAGGGGAAACAGTGGGAAGAGTGACAGGCTTTAGTTTTTTGGACTCCAAAATCACTGCAGATGGTGACTGCAGTATGACATTAAAAGATGCTTGCTCCTTGGAAGAAAAGTTATGACCAACCTAGACAGCATATTATAAAGCAGAAACATTACTTTGTCAAAAAATGTCTGTCTAGTCAAAGCTATGGTTTTTCCAGTAGTCAAGTATGGATATGAGTGTTGGACTATAAAGAAAGCTTGATGCTTTTGATGCTTTTGAACTGTGGTGTTGAGAAGAATTGATGCTTTTGAACTGTGGTGTCGAGAAGACTCTTGAGCCTTCCTTGGACTGCAAGGAGATCCAGCCAGTCCATCCTAAAGGAAATCAGTCCTGACTATTCATTGGAAGGACTGATGTTGAAGCTGAAACTCCAATACTTTGGCCACCTGATGTTAAGAACCGACTCATTGGAAAAAGACACTGATGCTGGGAAAGATTGAAGGAGGGAGGAGAAAGGGATGACAAAGGATGAGATAGTTGGATGGGATCACTGACTCAATAGATATGAGTTTGAGTAAACTCCAGGAGTTAGTGATAGACAGGGAGGCCTTGTGTGCTGCAGTTCATGGGGTTGCAAAGAGTCGAACACGACTGAGTGACTGAACTGAACTGAAACTGAGGTGAGTGATCACACCATCGTGATTATCTGGATCATGAAGATCTTTTTTGTACAGTTCTTCTGTGTATTCTTGACACCTCTTCTTAATATCTTCTGCTTCTGTTAGGACTATACAATTTCTCTCCTTTATTGTGCTCATCTTTGCATGAACTCTTCCCTTGGCATCTCTAATTTTCTTGAAGAGATCTCTAGTCTTTCCCATTCTATTGTTTTCCTCTACCTCTGCATTGATCACTGAGGAAGGCTTTCTTATCTCTCCTTGCTATTCTTTGGAACTTTGCATTCAAATGGGTATATCTTTTTTTTTTCTCCTTTGCTTTTCACTACTCTTCTTTTCAAAACTGTTTGTAAGGCCTCCTCAGGCAACCATTTTGTCTTTTTGCATTTCTTTTACTTGGGGATGGTCTTGATCACTGCCTCCTGTACAAAGTCGTGAATCTCCATTTACAAATAATATGCATAGATGTCATGATGATCTTTGGCTTTATCTTCTTAGAAACAGAATCTCTAAATCAGTGACTGTTATCCATGGAGTTTTATCCCATTATAGTATATAAGAATCTCCAGAATTCAATTTCAGAAAACCATGTAATAAAAAGCTCTTAGGCTTTATAGGAATACCTCTACCATCACAATATTACATTTTCTTTCCTTAAACTTCTCTTCTGAGAATTTCATAGGCTCGAAAAATAACAGACATGATCTCTATGTACTTACTTACCTACCTACCTACCTGTCTATATATCTTTACATGGGAAGCATTTGATGACTTGAGATAATGTATGGTTTTAATAGAAAGTTACTGAACAACATCTGAATGCTAAAATTATTCTATAAGATTGGAGTAGCAAAGATGAATGGGCTTATTTTGGTGAAGAGTGATACTAAGAAAAATTTCAAATCTAGAGGTAAAAAGTCCTGTTTACTTCCTCATTTTTCTTTCAAATTACTTTCTAAATTAAAGGGGAAAAAACTAGCTGTGATATCTTACTCATATGCAATAGAGCCAATTTGGCTTCTGACTGAAATTTAATTAATGAACTCTTCTTAAGCCAGCTTTTCTGAACATACATTTACATTAAATGTTACAAATTAAGGTTCATGAAGACAGAGATTTTCTTTTTTGTTTGTTGATATGGGGTGCCAAAAATAGTGTCTAGTATGTAGTATGAAGTCAATAAATATTTATTGAATATATATATGTATATACATATATGTGTTTTTGCTGTGGACACACTGTGACACTGTAGGTATGGATGCATGTGAGCTTACTCAGTTGCTTCAATTGTGTCCAACTTTGTGACCCTATGTATTGTAACTTGCCAGGCTCCTCTGTCTACAGGATTCTCCAGGCAAGAATACTGGAGCAGATTGCCATGCCCTCCTCCAGGGATCTTCTCAACCCAGGGGTCAAACTCACATCTCTTGCATCTCCTGCATTGCAGGTGTATTTTTTACCTCTGAGCCATTGGGAAAGCCCATAGGTAGGGATGAAGATATATAAAAAACCTATTGTTGTGTGTGCACCTGTGTGTGGATGTGTCTATGAAGGGAGCACAGAGTTTTCATGTTTTATTCACACAAGTAAACTATGAAAATATTTTTCTTCCAGAAACACTGAAATATTGTACTGTATATAAATTCAACTCTCATTCCTTATGAATAATAGCCAGTGATATCACTTTGGTGTTAACTACACTCAGGCTTTCTCTATGCATTTAGAAATTCTGGTATGTTCAAAAACAACATATATTGTAAATAACATTCCACACATACACCTTTTTAAGCATTTGAGAGGTATCTGTTTTACATTAAATATAGCATAACATTGTTGTTAACCTGATACTTCCTTTTGCTCCCAGAAATGCTTGCTAGTGGTACATCAATGACAATCCTATATCTATCTTATTTTAAAAATCTACATAGCATACATAGCTCACTGTGTTGTTTTAGTTGCTAAGTTCTGTCCAATTCTTAAGTGACTCCATGGACTGTAGCCCACCAGGCTCCTCTGTTCATGGGATTTCCCAGGCAAGAATACTGGAGTGGGTTACCATTTCCTTTTCCAGGATATTCTTGGGTCAGGTAGATCCCCTGGAGAAGGAAATGGCAACCCACCTCAGTATTCTTACCTAGGAAATCACATGGACAGAGGAGCTTGGCAGTCTACAGTCCATGGGGTCTCAAAAAAGTTGTACTCTTTGTGTAGTTCTTCTCTAGTACAGATGCACATTGATTTCATATATAATATTATGTCACTACAAACAGCTAGAATAATTGTTAACTTTTACACAACATATTCTATAATTTATCTAGGAAAAGTCCTGAAAATTATTATTCATAGGGTCTATCATTTTCATTTTATTTTTAATAAATTGTCCTCCAGAGAAACTGCATCACTTTACTTTGTTACTATATAAAAGTGGAAAAAAGAGAACCCTCCCACACTGTTAGTGAAAAGGTGGGTTAGTAGCAGCCACTATGAAGAACAGTGTGCAGGTTTTTTAATAAATGGTCATAAGAATGAAATTAGAATACTCCTTAACAGCATACACAAAAATAAACTCCAAATAGATTAAAAACCTAAATAAAAGGACAGATAATATGAAACTTTAGGGAAAAAGCAGAACTCACTTTGACATAAAATGTGGCAAGTTTTTCTTTGATCTACATTTTAGAATCATGAAAAATAACACAAAAATAAACAAATGAAAAAGATAAAAATAAACGGGACCTAACTCCCCTTAAAAGCATTGGCACAGCAGAGGAAGCCATAAACACAACAAAAAGACAAACCCCATAATGAAACTAATATGTGCAAACAGAGACACCCACGAGGAATTTCTCTCCAAAACATACAGCTTATGCACCTCAATATCAAAGAAACAACCCAGTCAAATAGAGTCACAAGATTTAGATGGACTTTTCTCCAAAAAAGACATAGAGATGTCCATGAAGCACATGAAAAGATGTTCAGTATCTATAAGCATTAGAGAATTGTGAGTCAGAAGTGGCATCACCTCACATATCAGCATGGTCAGCATAGAAAATCTATGACAATAAATGCTGGAGAGGGAATGGAGGGAAAAGAACCCTCCTCCCTGTTGGTGGGAATTAAAGTCATTAAATCGACAAAAGAGAACAGGACAAAGGGTCGTTAAAAACTAAAGAGCAAAGTACCATCAGTTCAGTTCAGTCACTCAGTCATGTCCGACTCTTTGTGACCCCATGAATCACAGCACGCCAGGCCTCCCTGTCCATCACCAACTCCAGGAGTTCACTCAGATTCACGTCCATTGAGTCAGTGATGCCATCCAGCCATCTCATCCTCTGTCGTCCCCTTTTCCTCCTGCCCCCAATCCCTCCCAGCATCAGGGTCTTTTCCAATGAGTCAACTCTTCACAAAGTGCCATAAGACCCAGCAATCCCAGTCCTCAGCACAGATCCAGAGAAAACCATAATTTTAAAAGACAGATGCACCTAGTGTTCATGGCAGCATTATGTACAATAGCCAATACATGGATGAAGCCTAAGTGGGTAAGAACAGATGAATGGGTAAATAAGACATAATATGTGCACACAGAGAAGTTACAGCTCCCCCATGAAAAGGGTGACATCATGCCATGCCCAGCAACAAGGAAGGAAGTAGAGATAATCACACTAAGTGAAGTAAGTAAGACAAAGGAAGCCAAGTATCATATGATATTTCTTGGAGGTGGTTTCTAAAAATGGACACAAATGAACTTCTTTACCAAAAAGAAATGGCCTCATAACATAGAAAAGCACCTTATGGCTACTGAAAGGGAATGGTGTTGGGCAAAGGAAATGAGAAGGTGGACATGAACATACATGCACAACTCTTTGTAAAATAATCAACAAGAACCCACTCTAGGACAGGGAGCCCTGGGCGAGGGGCGTGGGGGGGGGGACTAGTAGTTTTCCTCCTCTTACTAAGCTTTATTTTTTTTTAATTTTTATTTTAAATTTATTTTACTTTACAATACTGTATTGGCTTTGCCATACATTGACATGAATCCACCACGGGTGTACATGCGTTCCCAAACATGAACCCCCCTCCCACCTTCCACCCCATAACATCTCTCTGGGTCATCCCCATGCACCAGCCCCAAGCATCCTGCACCCTGCATCAGACATAGACTGGCAATTCGTTTCTTACATGATAGTATACATGTTTCAATGTCATTCTCCCATCTCATCCCACTCTCTCCCTCTCCCACAGAGTCCAAAAGTCCACTCCACATCTGAGTCTCTTTTGTTGTCTTGCATACAGGGTCATCATCACCATCTTTCTAAATTCCATATATATGTGTTAATATACTGTATTGGTGTCTTTCTTTCTGGCTTACTTCACTCTGTATAATCGGCTCCAGTTCCATCCATCTCCTTAGAACTGATTCAAATGTATTCTTTTTAATGGCTGAGTAATACTCCATTGTTTACATGTACCACTGCTTTCTTATCCATTCGTCTGCTCATGGACATCTAGGTTGTTTCCATGTCCTGGCTATTATAAACAGTGCTGCGATGAACATTGGGGTACATGTGTCTCTTTCAATTCTGGTTTCCTCAGTGTGTATGCCCAGCAGTGGGATTGCTGGGTCATAAGGCAATTCTATTTGCAATTTTTTAAGGAATCTCCACACTGTTCTCCATAGTGGCTGTACTAGTTTGCATTCCCACCA
>SJYQ01002908.1:451756-490119 GCA_006410935.1 Redunca redunca | reverse complement strand
GTGTTTATCATAACTCATGTTTTTCTATGTTTTATTTCTGCTAAATAATTTGCAATGTTACATACATGATAGTTATTCAATATAATTAATATTGAATATAAGTATTTTGATATCATCTGATTTTGCTTGCTATAGTAGAAAGTATATAGCTAGCTGAATACTCCTAAGTTAAAATATATTATAGTTTGCAATTTTTCCTATCTTTATTTCTCATTAAGTTTGAGATTTTTGAAAGCAGAAATTAAATAAATGCCTAGTGCATAGCACAGCACATGAACATATTAAATTTTCAATTTGTTTCTTGAATAAAGTGAACGATTAACTTTAATAAAGAAATTCTATAATTTTTACTCAAAAAATTCTTTCTTTGATGTTTTCAACAAATTGATTTGTATCTCCGTCTTATCTAATAGAGTGGGCAGTCCAAAACAGGTTTCACTGGTGGCTCAGAGTAAAGCATCTGTGTGCAATGCAGGAGACATGGGTTCAATCCCTGGGTTGTGATCGATCCCTTGGTCAATCCCCTGGAAAAGGAAATGGCAACCCACTCCAATATCCTTGCCTAGGAAATCCCATGAACAAAGGAGACTGACGGGCTACAGTTCATGGGGTCACAGAAGAGTCAGACACAACATAGCAACTAAACAAGAAGTCCAAAACTTCCCTCCAAATGTCTATAAATTACCCACAGCTTATATTAGCAGAGTCAGTTCCAGCTCTGGAGTTTTTGACTGATTAAATGTTACTGTTTATGTTTCAGTTCTGCTATTGTCTCTAGCATAAAGCCAGTAAAGCCAAGTTATACAGCTTCTGTTTTGATTTGCTACCTCCACCCCAGCAAGTCACATCATTCATTTATGTTTGCAGTAGAGTTTACTGAAAATTTAGAAGTAACACAAAGCTTTACTTGCAGCAACATCAATAGCTTCACATAAACAAAAATAATAAACCCAACTCAATCCATATGACATCTACTATGCATCAGCATAAGTGATTCATATGTTTTAGCTCATTTTATTCCCATAACAAACCCAGGAGGTAGATATTATAATGACTCTTTTTTTCCACGTGAAGAAACTGAAGTACACAAATTTAAAGCAGAGTTCACAAAGCTAAAGATTGTGGCCCTGGGATATAAAGTATGTTTTTCATTAAAAGCTCTTTGCACCCTTGTATTTTACCAACACATAGAATTTTTCACTGGTTGAATTCTCCGAAATTGGTGGCCTCTTGCCATGTTTTATTATATATTCTTACTCTCCAACCACCTACCTATTCTCTTTCTCATCCTTGTATATTTCTGTTGATTTACTTACAGAATTCAGTTATTTATTTTTATTCTGTTTCCTTCTATATATCAGAGATTAAGTCCACACTCAACAATACTTATAAATTTATTTCTTGTACAAAATGGCTCCATGCTTATGAGGAATTAAAATATTATCTCTTAAAATAACATTTTTTTTCTTTTACCTGTAATATTTGGATGTAACTCACATTGCTTTATACAGGATCTGATTAAATCTATTGCTTTACCTTTGTACAATACAGTTTCCCCCACCAAAATTTTTTTTCTTCTTTACCTTCTTGGGAACTTGGGAGATGTGGTGGTCATACAATAAATCTTATCTTTTGTTACTTAGATGTTCCATGCACACATAAAGCACTGAAATGAGATAAAGAAATATCAAAATCCACTCAGTGACACAGCTTAAGCTGCGGATAAAAACTTATGGATATTCAGCTGAAATGTAAAGAATCCTTGTATTCATGAGGTCAATGTCAGTAATTGGAGAAGGCAACGGCACCCCACTCCAGTACTCTTGCCTGGAAAATCCCATGGATGGAGGAGCCTGGTAGGCTGCAGTCCATGGGGTGCCGAGTCGGACACGACTGAGTGACTTCACTTTCACTTTTCACTTTCATGCATTGGAGAAGGAAATAGCAACCCACTCCAGTGTTCTTGCCTGGAGAATCCCAGGGAAGCGGGGTGGGGGGTGGGGGCCTGGTGGGCTGCCATCTCTGGGGTCACACAGAGTTAGACACAACTGAAGTAACTTAGCAGTAGCAGCATTAATAATTTCCAATAATATAATACTTCTAAGTGGGAATAAAGAAGCAAGACTTTATGATACTGACACAAATATACTATATATATACATACATACTCTTTATCCATTCATCCACTAATGTATAGTAAGGTTGTTTTCATATCTTGGCTATTGCAAATAATGCTGCAGTGAACATGGGAGTGCATATATCTTCTCAAGTTAGTATTTTATTTTCTTCAGATAAATACCCAGAAGTGGAATTAGTGGATCATATTATAATTCTATTTTTGAATATTTGAGAAACCCCTGTATTGTTTTCCACAGTGGCTATAGCAATTTACATTCCAATCAAGAGTGCACTAGGATTCTCTTTTCTCTACATCCTTACCAGCACTTATTCTTTCTTTTCATTTTGATAATAACCGTTCTAACCAGATTCCAGGGAGAAATGTCAATAACCTAAGATATGCAGATGATACCACCCTTATGGCAGAAAGTGAAGAGGCTCTAAACAGTCTCTTGATGAAAGTGAAAGAGGAAAGTGAAAATGCTGGCTTAAATCTCAACATTCAAAAAACAAAGATCATGTCACCTGGTCCCATCACTTCATGCAAATAGGTGGGGAAACAATAGAAACAGTGAGAGACTTTATATTCCTAGGCTCCAAAATCACTACAGATGTGATAGCAGCTATGAAATTAAGAGCTGCTTGCTCACTGAATGAAAAGCTATGACCAACCTAGACAGCATATTAAAAAGCAGAGACATTACTTTGCCAATAAAAATTCATATATTCAAAGCTATGGTTTTTCCAGCAGTCATGTATGGATGTGAGAGTTGGACCATAAAGAAAGCTGAGGGCCAAAGAATTGATGCTTTTGAACTGTGGTGTTGGAGAAGACTCTTGACAGTCCCTTGGACTGCAAGGAGATCTAGCCAGTCTATCCTAAAGGAAATCAGTCCTGAATATTCATTGAAAGGACTAACGCTGTAGCTGAAGCTCCAGTACTTTGGCCACCTGATTCAAAAAGCTGACTGATTAGAAAAGACCCTGATGCTGGGAAAGAATGAAGGCAGGAGGAGAAGGGACAATAGAGTTTGATATGGTTGGATGGTGTTACAGACTCAATGGACATGAGTTTGAGTAAGCTCTGGGAGTTGTTGATGGCCAGGGAAGCCTGGTGTCCTGCAGTTCATGAGGTTGCAAAGAGTCAGGCACAACTGAGTAACTGAACTGAAATAATTCTAACAGGTGTGAGTTGACGTTTCACTGTGGTTTTGATTTGCTTTCTCTCATGATTAGTGATGTTGAACATGTTTTTTGAAACTGTTGGCCACCTGTATGTCTTCTTTAGAAAAATATCAATCCATATTCTCAGCCCAATTTTTAGTTGGATTGTTAGGGATTTTTAGTGCCTTTTTGTTGAATTCTCTGAGTTCTTTATGTATTTGGGATATTAACCCTTATCCAATATGTGACTTCCAAATATTTTCTCCCACTCAGCTTGCCTGTTCATTTTGTTGATGAACATTTTTACTTTCCTTCATAATATCTTACAAAATCTGACACATCTCCAGCCTCAGACTAGTCTACTCTTATAGTCCTAATTTATTCTTATTAAGAGCTGTATAATATTCATGATAGGCATATAACACTATTTAAACATTTCTTTGTTCAGTTCAGTTCAGTTCAGTCACTCAGTCATGTCCGACTCTTTGCGACCCCATGAATTGCAGCATGCCAGGCCTCCATTACCAACTCCCGGAGTTCACTCAAACTCACATCCATTGAGTCGGTGATGCCGTCCAGCCATCTCATCCTCTGTCGTCCCCTTCTCCTCCTGCCCCCAGTCCCTCCCAGCATCAGGGTCTTTTCCAGTGAGTCAACTCTTCACATGAGGTGGCCAAAGTACTGAAGTTTCAGCTTTAGCATCATTCCTTCCAAAGAACACCCAGGACTGATCACTGATCATTAATTTTCTAAAAATTTTTTCCCACAATAGATGTCTGTGAGCACATAGCCTTTTCAACTGGTAGATTTATTTCTAAAGAATAGGTAGATTTCCAGGAGTGACTGCTACTCTGTTGATGGGCATAAGCATTGTTTTCCTTAAGGAATGTTGCAAAATTACTTTCCTAATAGGATATAAAATTTCAGTTTCTACCTAGTGTATATGATAATATATTTTCCCCTACACCACCAACTGCATATATTTTAAACATTTTCCAATGTTCTTTTTGTTCAGTCACTCAGTCATGCCCAACTCTTTCTGACCCAATGGACTGAAGCACTCCTGGATACCCAGTCCATCACCATCTCCTGGAGACCACTCACACTCAGGTCCATAGAGCTGGTGATGCCATTCAGTCATCTCAAACTCTATCCTCGCCTTCTCCTCCTGCCTTCAATCTCTCCCAGCTTTAGGATCTTTTCTAATGAGTCAGCTTTTCTCATCAGGTGGCCAAAGTATTGGAGCTTCAGCTTCAGCATCAGTCCTTCCAATGAATATTCAGGACTCATTTTCTTGAGGATTGGCTGGTTTGATCTCCTTGCAGTCCAAGGGACTCTCAAGAGTCTTCTCCAACACCACAGTTCAAAAGCATTAAAATTCTTTAACACCAAACTTTCTTTATGGTCCAGCTCTCATATCCATACATGATGACTGGAAAAACCATAGCCTTGACTATATGAATTCTTATTGGCAAAGTAATGTCCCTGCTTTTTAATATGCTGTCTAGGTTGGTCATAGCTTTTCTTCCAAGGAATTTCATTGCTGCAGTCACCACCTGCAGTGATTTTGGAGACCAAGAAAATAAAATTTCTTGCTGTTTCCCTGTTTCCCCATCTATTTGCCATGAAGTGATGGGACCAGATGCCATGATCTTCATTTTTTTGAATGTTGAGTTTTAAGTCAGCTTTTTCACTCTCCTCTTTCACTTTCAAGAGGCTCTTTAGTTCTTCTTCACTTTCTGCTATATGGGTGTGGGAGTGTATATGGGTGTATATATAGGTGGGGGCATGTATATCTGTAGGATCTGCATATCTGAGGTTATTGATGTTTCTCATAGCAAACTTGATTCCAGCTTGTGCTTCATCTAGACAAGCATTTTGGATGATGTACTCTGCATGTAAGTTAAATAAGCATTGTGTCAACATACAGCCCTGATGTTCTCTTTTCCCCATTTGGAACCAGTCTGTTGTTCCATGTCTGGTTCTAACTGTTGCTTCTTGACCTGCATACAGATTTCTCAGGAGACAGGGAAGATGATCTGATATTCCTATCTCTTTAAGAATTTTCCACAGTTTTCTGTGATCCATGCAGTCAAAGGCTTTGGCATAGTCAATAAAGCAGAAGTAGATGTTTTCTGGAATTCTCTTGCTTTTTTTTTCTGATCCAGCAGATGTTGGTAATTTGATCTCTGGTTCCTCTGCCTTTTCTAAATCCAGCTTGAACATCTGGAAGTTCTCAGTTCACCTACTGTTGAAGACTTGCTTGGAGAATTGTGAGCATTACTTTGCTAGCATGTGAAATGAGTGCAACTGTGGAGTTGTGAACATTCTTTGGTAAGTCCTTTCTTTGGGACTGGAAACAAAACGGACCCTTTCCAGTCCTGTGGCCACTGTGAATTTTCCAATATTCCTGGCATATTGAAGGCAGCATTTTCTAGCATCATCTTTTAGGGTTTGAAATAGCTCGACTGGAAATCCATCACCTCCACTAGCTTTGTTCATGGTGATGCTTCCTAAGGCCCACTTGACTTCACACTTCACGATGTCTGGCTCTATCTAGGTGAGTGATCACACCATCGTGATTATCTGGCTCATTACAGTCTTTTTTATATAGTTCTTCTGTGTACTCTTGCCACCTTTATTGTGTGCATCTTTGCATGATGTTTTCCCTTGGTATCTCTAATTTTCTTGACGACATCTCTAGCCTTTCCCATTTGATTGTTTTTCTTTATTTCTTTGCATTGCTCACTTAGTTGGCCTTCTTCTCTCTCCTTCCAATTCTTCAGAACTCTGCCTTCAAATGGGTATCTTTCCTTGTTTTCTGATGTAAAAGTTAGAAGGAAATGTCTCATTATTTCAATTGCATTTCCCTTAATTCTGGTGCTTTTATTCAATTTTTTATGTTTTTCTTGATCATTTTCTGTGAATTCACATGCCTTATCCAATTTTACATTGGCTTACATATCTGTTTATAGACTGTAAGTTCTCATACTATAAATATCATACCTGATCTGTCATTTTGTTTCAAGATTTTTTCAAATCAATCTTTTTAATGACTTTGTATAGTATGTTTTACCACCCAAAGGCTTTTCATATTTACATAGTTAAATACATTGGGTTTTTTTGGCTTTTGTGTTTTTACCATTCTCTTCCAAAGAATGCATCACTGATTTTTGTTTTCTGTTTTAATTCATCTGGAACTGATTTTGTAAATAGTTTAAATAGCACTTCAGTTTTACAGTCTTTTAAATGCATAGCTGAAATCATTTTATTTCTAATATCCCACCGAATTGAAATATCATATTCCTCATGTAGTAGGATGGCATTTTGGGAAATCTATTTCTGGATTGAACAGTCAGTTCCACAGGTCACCAACTTTAGAGCTATGCTCTGATACCTGAAAAGTACACTGACTATTCATCACTATTTTGTCACTTATTTATTGTCTTCACAAGCACTTTTCCTTCTATGTAACTTTAAGAATGAATGTTGTTTAAGACAGAGGATTTTTTTAATTAGAATTGTTTTCAACGTGTATGATATGTAAAATTTACTTGAATCATTATATAATAAATCATTTTCACAACCAAAAGACAGGTAAACGTACTATGCAGTATTCACCTGTTAAAACTAGTTTTTGCTCTGTTAACAGAATTTATAGCTTTCTCTATAGGTCCTAGGTTCTTATTAAATTTAATGATTTTAAGTTTTTCAAGATCATGAAAGCAATGTTCCCATTTTATTTTTCAATTCTAAATATAGTATTAAACTAAGTATTTTAGTATTAATAAGTATCTGTATTCCAGCTTTATTGAAATATAATTCACATTTGACACTGTTTATTGTATATAATATGATGATTTGATGCATATATATACTGCAGAGTATATTGCAAAATCATCATCAAAAACTGTCATCACCTCACAAAATTTCCTTTTTTTTTTCTTTTGTGGTGAGAACATTCAAGATCTGCTCTCTCAACTACTGTCAAGTACAATGTTGTTAACTATACTCTCCATGCTGTATATTAGACCCCCAGAACTTTATTACTTATCTTTATTTTTTATTTATTTTAATTGGAGGCTAATTACATTGCAATATTGTGGTGGTTTTTGCCATATATTCACATGAATCAGCCATGGGTGTACATATGTTCCCCATTCTGAACTTCCCTCCTACCTCCCTCCTTATCCCATCCCTTAGCATCATCCCAGTGCACAAGTCTTGAGTACACTTTTTCATGCATTGAACCTGGACTGGCAATCTATTTCACATCTGATAATATACATGTTTCAATTCTATTCTCTCAAATTATCCCACCCTCACCTTCTCTCAAAGAGTCCAAAAGTCTGTTCTTCACATCTGTTTGTCTTTTGCTGTTTCACATACAGGGTCATCATTACCATCTTTCTAAATTCCAGATATATGTGTTAATATACTGTGATGGTGTTCTTCTTTCTGACTTATTTTGCTCTGTATAATAGTCTCCAATTTCATCCACCTCATTAGAACGGATTCAAATGCATTCTTTTTAATAGCTGAGTAATATTCCATTGTGTATATGTACCACAGCTTTCTTATCCAGTCGTCTGCTGATGGACATCTAGGTTGCCTCCATGTCCGGCTATTGTAAACAATGCTGAAATGAACATTGGGGTACACATGTCTCTTTCAGTTCTGGTTTTCTCAGTAAGTATGCCCAGCAGTGGGATTGTTGGGTCATAGAGCAGTTCTATTTGCAATTTTTTAAGGAATCTTCACACTGTTTCCCATAGTGGCTATACTAGTTTGCATTCCCACCAACAGTGTAAGAGAGCTCCTTTTTCTCTACATCTTCTGTAGCATTTTTTGTTTGTAAACTTTTGGATAGCAGCCATTCTGACTGGTGTGAAACGGTACCTCATTGTGGTTTTGATTTGCATTTCTCTGATAATGAGTGATGTTGAGGATCTTTTCATATGTTTGTTAACCATCTGTACGTCTTCTTTGGAGAAATGTCTGTTTAGTTCTTTGGCCCATTTTTTAATTGGGTCGCTTATATTTCTGAAATTGAGCTGCAGGAGCTGCTAGTATATTTTTGAGATTAATTCTTTGTCAGTTGCTTCATTTGCTATTATTTTCCCCAATTCTGAAGGCTGTCTTTTCACCTTGCTTATAGTTTCCTACGCTGTGCAAAAGCTTTTAATTTTAGTTAGGTCCCATTTGTTTATTTTTGCTTTTATTTCCATTACTTTGGGAGGTGGGTCATAGTGGATCCTGCTGTGATTTATGTCAGAGTGTTTTGCCTATGATTTTCTCTAGGAGTTATATAGTTTCTGATCTTATGTTTAGGTTTTTAATCCATTTTGAGTTTATTTCTGTGTATGGTGTTAGAAAGTGTTCTAGTTTCATTCTTTTACAAGTGGTTGACTAGTTTTCCCAGCACCACTTGCTAAAGAAATTGTCTTTTCAACATTGTATATTCTTGCCCCCTTTGTCAAAGATAAGTTGTCCATAGGTGCACTGATTTATCTCTGGGCTTTCTACTTTGTTCCACTGATCTATATTTCTGTCTTTGTGCCAGTACCATACTTTCTTGATGACTGTAGCTTTGTAGTATAGCCTGAAGTCAGGCAGGTTGACTCCTCCAGTTCCATCCTTCTTTCTCAAGATTGCTTTGGTTATTAGAGGTTTTTGGTTTTTTTTTAATTTCCATACAAATTGTGAAATTATATGTTCTGGTTCTCTGAAAATTACCTCTGGTAGCTTGAAAGGGATTGCATTGAATTTATAGACTGCTTTGGGTAGTATACTCATTTTCATTATATGATTCTTCCAATCCATGAACATGGTATACTACTCCATCTATTTTTGTCATCTTGATTTCTTTCATCAGTGTTTTATAGTTTTCTATATATAGTTGTTTTGTTTTGTTTTGTTTTGTTTTAGGTAGCTCTGAGCACCAAAGAATTAATGCTTTTGAACTGTGGTGTTGGAGAACTCTTGAGAGTCCCTTGGACTGCAAGGAGATCCAACCAATCCATTCTGAAGGAGATCAGCCCTGGAATTTCTTTGGAAAGAATGATGCTAAAGCTGAAACTCCAGTACTTTGGCCACCTCATGCAAAGAGTTGACTCATTGGAAAAGACTGTGATGCTGGGAGGGATTGGGGGCAGGAGGAGAAGGGAACGACAGAGGATGAGATGGCTGGATGGCATCACTGACTCGATGGACATGAGTCTGAGTGAACTCCGGGAGTTGGTGATGGACAGGGAGGCCTGGTGTGCTGCGATTCATGGAGTCACAAAGAGTCGGACATGGCTAAACAACTGAACTGAACTGGATTGATTCCTAAGTATTTTATTCTTTTTATTGCTATGGTGAATGGAATTATTTCCTTAATTTTTCTTTCTATTTTCTCATTGTTAGTGTAAAGGGATGCAAGGGATTTCTGCATGTTAATTTTATATCCTGCAACTTTACTATATTCATTGATTAGCTCTAGTAATTTTCTGGTGGAGTCTTTATGGTTTTCTACACAGAGGATCATGTGATCTGCAACCAGTGAGAATTTTGCTTCTTTTCCAATCTGGATTTCTTTTATTTCTTTTTCTTCTCTGATTGCTGTGGCTAAAACTTCCAAAACTATGTTGAACAGTAGTGAGAGTGGGTATCCGTGTCTTGTTCCTGACTTTAGGGGAAATGCTTTCCATTTTTCACCACTGAGGATAATGTTTACTGTGGGTTTATCATATGTGATTTTTATTATGTTGAGGTATGTTCCTTCTATGCTGCTTTCTGGAAGGATTTTATCATAAATGGATGTTGAATTATGTCAAAGGCTTTGTCTGTATCTATTGAGATAATCATATGGCTTTTATCTTTCAGTTTGTTAACGTGTATCACATTGATTGATTTGTGAATATTGACGAATCCTTGCATCCCTGGGATAAAACCTACTTAGTCATGATGAATGTACTTTGTAATATGTTGTTGGATTCTGTTTACTAAAATTTTGTTAAGCATTTTGCATCTCTGTTCATCAGTGATATTGCCTGTAGTTTTCTTTTTTTGTGGTATTTTTGTGTTTTGGTATTAGGATGATGGTGGCATCATAGAATGATTTTGGAAGCTTACCTTCCTCTGCAATTTTCTGGAAGAGTTTGAGTAGAATAAGTGTTAGCTCTTCTCTAAATTTTTGGTAGAATTGAAGCCATATTTTCCTGGGCTTTTGTTTTCTGGAAGATTTCTGATTACAGTTTCAATTTCTGTGCTTGTGATGGGTCTGTTAAGATTTTTTATTTCTTCCTGGTTCAGTTTTGGACAGTTAGACTTTTCTAAGAATTTGTCCATTTCTTCCAAGTTGTCCATTTTATTGACATATGTTTGCTGATAATAGTCTCTTATGAAACTTTGTATTTCTGTGCTGTCTGTTGTGATTTCTCCATTTTCATTTCTAATTTTGTTGATTTGAATCTTCTCCCTTTTTTTCTTGATGAGTCTGGCTAACTGTTTGCTTATTTTATTTATCTTCTCAAAGAACCAGCTTTTAGCTTTGTTGATTTTTGCTATGGTCTCCTTTGTTTATTTTTGCTATGGTCTCCTTTGTTTCTTTTGCATTTATTGCTGCCCTAATTTTTATGATCTCTTTCCTTCTATTAACCCTATAGTTTTTCATTTCTTCTTATTTTAGTTGCTTTACATGTATAGTTAGGGTATTTTTTATTTTCATCCTATTTCTAGACTTGTATTGCTATGAACCTTCCCCTTCACACTGCTTTTACTGATCCCATAGGTTTTGGGTTGTTGTGTTTTCATTTTCATTCATTTCTATCCATATTTTGATTTCTTCTATGATTGGTTGGTTATTCAGAAATGTGTTATTTAGCCTCCATATGTTTGTATTCTTAATAGTTTTTTTTCCCCTGTAGTTGACATCTAATCTTACCACATTGTGATCAGAAAAGATGCTTAAGATGATTTCAATTTTTTTGAATTTACCAAGGCTAGATTTATGGCCCAGGATGTGATCTATCCTGGAAAAGGTTCCATGTGCACTTGAGAAAAAGGTGAAATTCATTGTTTTGGCATGAAATGTCCTATAGATATCAATTAGGTCTAACTGGTCCATTGTATCATTTAAAATTTGTGTTTCCTTGCTAATTTTCTGTTTAGTTGTTCTATCCATAGGTGTGATTTGGGTATTAAAGTCTCCCACTATTATTAATTTCCCCTTTCATACTTGTTAGCATTTGCCTTACATATTGTGGTGCTCCTATGCATATATATTTATAATTGTTATAAATTCTTCTTGGATTGACCATTTGATCATTATGTAGTATCCTTCTTTGTCTCTTTTCATGGCCTTTATTTCTTATCTTTAACTGGAAGTTTATACCTTTTGACCAAAATCTCCTCATCCTCTGCCATCTTAGCCACTGGCATTACTGCTACTGCTAGGTTGCTTCAGTCGTGTCCGACTCTGTGTGACCCCAGAGACAGCAGCCCACCAGGCTCCTCTGTCCCTGAGATTCTCCAGGCAAGAACACTCTAGTGGGTTACCATTTCCTTCTCCAATGAATGAGAGTGAAAAGTGAAAGTGAAGTCATTCAATCGTGTCCAATTCTTCGTGACCCCCATGGACTGCAGCCCACCAGGCTCCTCCATCCATGGGATTTTCCAGGCAAGAGTACTGGAGTAGGGTGCCATTGCCTTCTCCTATATATATGTTTCTCCATATCATATTTCTCCATTCATCTGTAGATGGACATTTAGACTGTTCCGTTTTCTTGGCTATTGTGAGTAATGCTGCAATTAACATGGCAGAACAGATATCTCTTCAATATCCTATTTTCCTTTCCTTTGCATGTATACCAAAGGAGTACTGGATCATATGATAGTTCTGTTTTAAATCTGGAGGAAACCTCCATACCGTTTTCCATAGTGGATTCACCGACTAACATTCCCACCAACAGTATACAAGGGTTCCCCT
This sequence comes from Redunca redunca, assembly GCA_006410935.1. NCBI lineage: Eukaryota > Metazoa > Chordata > Mammalia > Artiodactyla > Bovidae > Redunca > Redunca redunca. The sequence goes on along the minus strand of SJYQ01002908.1, from coordinate 477,866 downwards.
TTCTTCCTTTTTCCATATTCACATCAACATTTGTTGTCTCTTGTCTTTTTGATAATAGCTATTCTAACAGGTGTGATGTGATATCTCATCATAGATTTGATTTGAATTTTCCCAATGACTTGTAATGTTAAGCATCTTTTTTCATATACCTGTTGGCCATCCAACTGTCCTTTTTGGGAAAATGTCTGCTTAGGTCTTTTGTCCATTTTAAAATTGAATTGTTGTTTGTTTTGCTATTAGTTGTATGTTTCTTGTTTATTTTGGATGTTAACCCCTTGTCAGATAGATAGCTTGCAAATATTTTCTTCCATTCCATCGGTTGCCTTTTCATTTTGTTGATTATTTTGCTGTGCAGAAGCTTTTTAGTTTGATAGAGTCCTGTTCATTTATTTTTTTATTTTCTTACTTGTAGTTTTTGGGTCATATAAAAATTGTGGTCTAAAAATTAAAGTAAAATAAAATGGGGTCTTTAAATAAAAATTAAAAAACACATTTTAAAAAATGAGAAGCATATGAATCTTTTTTTTTTTTTAAGTCATGGTTTTCAATATATGGCTCTTCCACTGCCTTGGTCAAATTTATTTCTAAGTGTTTTACTGTTTTAGATGATACTATGAATAGGATTGTTTTATTTCTTTTTCAAATATTTCATTGTTAGTGTATAGAATTGCAGCTGATTTCTTTTTTTTGTTTTTATTTATTTATTTATTTATTTTACATGTTTCAATGCCATTCTCCCATCTCATCCCACCCTCTCCCTCTCTCTCTCCCCCAGAGTCCAAAAGTTCACTCTATAGATCTGAGTCTCTTTTGTTTTCTCGCATACAGGGTCATCATCCCCGTCTTTCTAAATTCCATATATATGCGTTAATATACTGTATTGGTGTTTTTCTTTCTGGCTTGCTTCACTCTGTATAATCGGCTCCAGTTCCATCTGATTTCTTTATGTTGATATTGTATCCTGAAAATTTACTGAATTTGTTTATTACTTCTAATGGTCTTTTTGTACAGTATTTAGAATTTTCTGTATATAAGATCATATCATTTGCAGAAACAACTGTATCTTCCTTATCAGTGTGTCTTTTATTTCCTTTACTTGCTTAATTAGTTTGCCTAAGGTTTGCATTACTATACTAAACAAAAGTGACAGGAATGAGCATTGATATCTTCTTCCTAATCATGAAGCAAAAGCTAATCTTTCATCACTGAGTATGATGTTAGCTGAGTATGTTAGAGTATGATGTTAGCTTCATCATATATGGCCTTTATTATGTAGAAGTACATTTCTTTTATACAGTTTTCTTGAGAGGTTTTTTTTTTTTTTATCATGAAGGGATGTTTAATTTTCTCAAATGCTTTTTCTGCATCTATCAAGATGATCATATGATTTTTGCCTTTCATTCCATTAATGTGGTCTAACACATTTATTGATTTGAATATGTTGAACCATTCTTGCATCTAAGGATAAATGCCACTTGCTGATGGTTTATGATGCTTCTAATGTGCTCTAGAATTTGTTTTGCTAGATTTTGTTGAGAATTTTTAAATCTATTTCAGGAATATTTGTGTATAGTTTTTGCCTTTTTTTTTTTTTTTTTTTTTTCTGTTACAGTGTCCTTATCTGGCTTTGGTATCAGGGCAATACTGATTAAAATATTTTAAAGTATTCCTTAGGAGAAATTATATACATTATTAGGTTTATTACTTTCTTTATAAAAAAATATTGCTAGTTTATTGGGGACACTGATATTGATAATTGCTATATTCCATCAGGAATTATGGCCTTTAGTATTAATTTTTTTGCCATACTTAACATTCCCTGTTCTAGTTAGTAATTTTGTCTTGTTTGACGTTATTATCTCTCACTAGGATAGAGGGTCCTATGCAAGGGGTGGGAAAGAGTCAGAGTGGCTTTTCAACTTTCCAGATTTATGTTTTCTCTAAGCTTGTTACAGTGAGTAACTAAAACATGAAATCTTTTCCTGACTTTTTTGTTTCACAGCAAAGTCAAATTCATAAGTGTGTTCCCCAGCCTCCAGATTTGTTTTTCCTAGTCATTCACAACTTTTTTTCCAAACCAATTCTCCTACTTTTAGATGTCTCATTTTACTATTATAGTGATTCCAGGGATTTCACTGTTTTTAGCGCCCCCTATCTTTCTACTTACCATGTGTTTGGTCTGCTTATTTGTTTCCTTTTGCAGATTCCCATCCAAATTCAGCCCAGTCCTTAAGGAGCAGAGTATGTTTTTATATCTCTGAAAAGCACAGCACTATTTGACCTTCTTATGTTAAATAAGTAAGGTTTTTTTTGTTTGTTTGTTTATTTGTTTGTCCTCACTTGAAACCTAGGGCTTATGAGGAAGACACCCAGATTTGCCTGATGCCCTCCTTGATTCACGCATCCAGGTTTCCACATGAAATTACTTTGTTTCCCCTTTGGGGGTTGTGCTTTATTTTGCATTATTCTTTTTGACAATTTTAGAGTTCCAAGCTCAGAAGGCAAATCAGCTCCCTTTTTAGTCACTCCACTAGTGTTACCAATAAACTGCTCGTGTGTGTGTGTGTGTGTGTGTGTGTGTGTCTGTGTGTGTGTCTCGGTGTGCTGGTCTTGCTTTTGCTGGTTTGGCCATATAGGCTCTCTATCTGCATCCTGAGCTCATGTAGAAATCCTGTTTTATAATTTTTGTTGGAAATATTATTGGTGAATTTTTCTTATGCTTAGCAAAGTTGATCTCTGGTTATTAGGAGGAGTTCAAAAGAGATTTCGAAATTAGGCTTCCATTGTGAATCCACCAACCCCAATAAAATGTTTTTTTGTTTGTTTGTTTTTGTAATTACTGGAACTTATAGTTCCAAAACTAAATCATTTTTCCACATAATAGAGAAGGTTTCTGAGTTCTATTTCATGCAATAATTTGTAAACTACACTTCTGACACTCTCTCCCTTAAGTTGTTCAGCAACAATGGAAAGAGCCAGAGTCCTCACATATTTTCATGATTATTATGTCATTGCATGTTCAGAGTCTTATCCCTTAATATTAGTTGTTAATTTATTCTCTTTATTTCCAAACAAGTGGAAATTCCTTCCAATCTCTGAAGGTCTGCTATTATAACCACCATTGGTAGAAATTTTTGAATCAGTGAGGTTTCTTCATTTGAAAGCAAATGAAAGCAACCCATTTGCAAGCAAAATTTGGTTTCTTAAAGTGGCTGTCAGAAACCCAGTTAACTTCTTAAAAGACCAGAAAACCAGGGTGAAATCTATGTACCTAGGAGCTATGCCTGAAATCATGCAGATTTGTTCAGTGAAGATCTTTCTGCCAGTGAACCTGGGGAGAAGTACTGTATCTCCAGTTCAGTTCAGTTCAGTTCAGTTCAGTCACTCAGTCGTGTCTGACTCTTTGCAACCCCATGGACTGCAGCACACTAGGCTTCCCTGTCCATCACCAAATCCCAGAGCTTATTCAAACTCATGTCTATCGAGTCAGTGATGCCATCCAACCATCTCATCCTCTGTCATCCCATTCTCCCACCTTCACTCTTTCTAAGCATCAGGGTCTTTTCCAATGAGTCAGCTCTTCCCATCAAGTGGCCAAAGTATTGGAGTTTCAGCTTCAGCATCAGTTCTTCCAATGAATATTCAGAACTGATTTTCTTTAGGATTGACTGGTTGGATCTCCCTGCAGTCAAAGGGACTCTCAAGAGTCCTCCAATACCATAGTTCAAAAGCTTCAATTCTTTGGTGCTCAGCTTTCCTTATAATCCAACTCTCACATCCAAACACGACTACTGGAAAAACCATAGCCTTGACTAGACAAACCATTTTTGGCAGAGTAATGTCTCTGCTTTTCAATATATTGTCTAATTTGGTCATAAAGTTCCTGCCAAGGAGTAAACGTCTTTTAATTTCATGGCTGCAGTCACCATCTGCAGTGATTTTGGAGCTCCCCAAAATAATATTTCTGTTTCCATTGTTTCCCCATCTATTTCCCATGAAGTGATGGGACCAGATGCCATGATCTTAGTTTCCTGAATGTTAAGCTTTAAGCCAACTTTTTCACTCTCCTTTTTCACTTTCATCAACAGACTCTTTAGTTCTTCTTCACTTTCTGCCATAAGGGTGGTGTCATCTGCATATCTGAGGTTATTGATATTTCTCCTGACAATCTTGATTCCAGCTTGTGCTTCATCCAGCCCAGCATTTCTCATGATGTACTCTGCATATACATTAAATTAGCATGGTGACAACATACAACCTTGATGTCAACCTTTCCTGATTTAGAAGTAATCTGTTGTTCCACGTCCAGTTCTAACTGTTGCTTCCTGACCTGCATACAGGTTTCTCAAGAGGTGGGTCAGGTGGTCTGGTATTCCCATCTCTTAAAGATTTTCCACAGTTTATTGTGATCTGCACAGTAAAAGGCTTTGGCATAGTCATTAAAGCAGAAGTAGATATTTTTCTGGAACTCTTTTGCTTTTTTTATGATCCAGTGGATGTTGACAATTTGACCTCTGGTTCCTTTGCCTTTTCTAAATCCAAATTGAATATCTCGAAGTTCTCAGTTCTTATATTGTTGAAGCCTGGCTTGGAGAATTTTGATCATTATTTTGCTAGCATGTGAGATGAGTGTAATTGTGCAGTAGTTTGGACGTTCTTTGGCATTTTCCTTCTTTGGGATTGGAATTGTTAGGTAGTTAGAATAGGAAAAAGAAGTCCAGAATGGTGGTGGCTAAAAGATTGTTCAGTTCAGTTCAGTTCAGTTCAGTCGCTCAGTCGTGTCCGATTCTTTGAGACCCCATGAATCGCAGCACGCCAGGCCTCCCTGTCCATCACCATCTCCCAGAGTTCACTCAGACTCACGTCCATTGTGTCCGTGATGCCATCCAGCCATCCCATCCTCTGTCGTTCCCTTCTCCTCCTGCCCCCAATCCCTCCCAGCATCAAAGTCTTTTCCAATGAATCAACTCTTCGCATGAGGTGGCCAAAGTACTGGAGTTTCAGCTTCAGCATCATTCCTTCCAAAGAAATCCCAGGATTGATCTCCTTCAGAATGGACTGGTAGGATCTCCTTGCAGTCCAAGGGACTCTCAAGAGTCTTCTCCAACACCTCAGTTCAAACATATCAATTCTTTGGCGCTCAGCCTTCTTCACAGTCCAACTCTCACATCCACACATGACCACTGGAAAAACCATAGCCTTGACTAGACGGGCCTTAGTCGGCAAAGTAATGTCTCTGCTTTTGCATATACTATCTAGGTTGGTCATAACTTTTCTTCCAAGGAGTGTCTTTTAATTTCATGGCTGTAGTCACCATCTGCAGTGATTTTGGAGCCCACAAAAATAAAGTCTGACATTGTTTCCACTGTTTCCCCATCTATTTCCCATGAAGTGATGGGACCCGATCCCATGATCTTTGTTTTCTGAATGTTGACATTCAAGCCAACTTTTTCTCTCTCCTCTTTCACTTTCATCAAGAGACCCTTTAGGTCCTCTTCACTTTCTGCCATAAGGGTGGTGTCATCTGCATATCTAAGGTTATTGATATTTCTCCCGGCAATCTTGATTCCAGCTTGTAAGGGAAAACTATGTGAAAACAGAACAAAGGAAGTTCCGAGGACCGGAATGAGGATCTCAGATAAAATAAGCAGCATTCCTGGGTAGCCCAATTTATATTTGGCAGGCCCAGGCATAGGAGAAAAAAAAAAAAAAACATAAAAAGAGGAGCCAAAATTGGGCTGGGGGAGCATCTCCTCTTGGTTGTCTGCACCTAACACCTTTTGCCTAGTAGGCTCATTTTGGGCTTACAATAATCCCATACTTAAGACAGAGTTCCTTCTTATCTCTTACTCAGAAAAATATTTGGACATAGGAGATCTCTGTCCATTTCCTTTGTCTTTTGCAGATTAAGTCTAGCTGAAGGATAGTATTATAATTTGAACTCCCATCCTCAGCCCAGTGTTTCTTTTCCCCCAGAGGTACCGTGGCCAACAGTGGCATGAAAGAATTTTAAGTGACTTCTCTTTAGAGTTAGAGGATTGAACAACTTCCAGTTATCAAGGATGCATCTCAAGGGTGTCTATTGGGAAGTGGATTCGTAATTTCCCATCTGAAAGACAGTGATGACACGGAGGAAAAAGAAAAAGGAAAAAAATTAATCGGCCTCCTTCAATTTCCATCGGTGGACTTCCTTAGGGGTGAGTCTTTCAGAAAATTATCCTACCCAGTACTATTGCAACCTGAGAGCCAGGCGTCCCTGGGTCAGGGTGCTGATCCCCAGGAAAGCTGAGGTGTGACAGCTTCCTGAAGATCAAATCACTAGGCAGATAGAGGCATGTCAGTCTCCCAAGAATTGGGTCCATGGGCAGGTCGAGGCATGTTGATCTCCTGGACCCCTGAACTGGCAGATTCCTGAGCAAGTTGAGGCGTGACAACCTCCCAGAGACCAGATCCCTACACAGGCTGAGGCAGGTTGACTTCCTGGGATGCCAGGTTGATGGATCCCCAAGCAGGCTGAGGTGTGACAACCTCCCAGGACGGGATCCTAGGCAGGTCGAGGTAGGTTAACCTTCTGAAGTCCCTGGGTTGGAGTTGGGTATCCCCAAGGTCTCCAGCGTGACCAGTGCTGGGTAGGACTAAGGGGTTGTAATCTTAGTGCACTCGGCTGCGACCAGTGCATTAAGTGCAGGCGGCCGTGACCGCACGCTAAGCTCGGCCGAGAGGAGCTACCCCACTTCCGAAGTCAGGGGCAGAAGCTGGGAAGACCCCATGCACGAAGGGCGGCAGCCAAGAGTTACCCCACATCTGCAGTCAGGGGCAGTGGCTGAGAATGCCAGGCTGCGATGGCATAGGAACGGCCCAGAGGAGCTACCCCACGTCCGAGGTCAGGGGTGGCGGCCGGGAGGAGCCACCCCACATCAAAGGATCAGTGGCTCTACACGCATAGGCGGGCCTAGAGGAGCCATCCAATGTTGAAGGTCAGGAAGGGCAGCAGTGAGGAGATACACCTCATGTAAGGTAAGGAGTAGTGGCTGCACATTGCTGGAGAAGCCGTGAAGAGATACCCCATGCCAAGGTAAGAGAAACCAAAGCAAGACGGTAGGTGTTGCAAGAGGGCAACAGAGGGCAGACACACTGAAACCATACTACAGAAAACTAGTCAATCTAATCATACTAGGACCACAGTTCAGTTCAGTTCAGTCCCTCAGTCGTGTATGACTCTGCAACCCCATGAATCGCAGCACGCCAGGCCTCCCTGTCCATCACTAACACCCGAAGTACACTCAGATTCACATCAATCGAGTCAGTGATGCCATCCAGCCATCCCATCCTCTGTCGTCCCCTTCTCCTCCTGCCACCAATCCCTCCCAGCATAAAAGTCTTTTCCAATGAGTCAACTCTTCGCATCAGGTGTCCAAAGTACTGGAGTTTCAGCTTTAGCATCATTCCTTCCAAAGAAATCCCAGGGCTGATCTCCTTCAGAATGGACTGGTTGCATCTCCTTGCAGTCCAAGGGACTCTCAAGAGTCTTCTCCAACACCACAGTTCAAAAGCATCAATTCTTCAGTGCTCAGCCTTCACAGTCCAACTCTCACATCCATACATGACTACTGGAAAAACCATAGCCTTGACTAGACGGACCTCAGTTGGCAAAGTAATGTCTCTGCTTTTGCATATGCTGTCTAGGTTGGTCATAACTTTTTTTCCAAGGAGTAAGCGTCTTGTAATTTCATGGCTGCAGTCACCATCTGCAGTGATTTTGGAGCCCCCCAAAATAAAGTCTGACACTATTTCCACTGTTTCCCCATCAATTTCCCATTAAGTGATGGGACCAGATGCTATGATCTTCGTTTTCTGAATATTGAGCTTTAAGCAAACTTTTTCACACTCCTCTTTCACTTTCATCAAGAGGCTTTTTAGTTCCTCTTCACTTTCGGCCATAAGGGTGGTGTCATCTGCATATCTGAGGTTATTGATATATCTCTTGGCAATCTTGATTCCAGCTTGTGTTTCTTCCAGCCCAGCATGTCTCATGATGTACTCTGCATATAACTTAAATAAGCAGGGTGACAGTATACCGCCTTGACCTAATCCTTTTCCTATTTGGAACCAGTCTGTTGTTCCATATCCAGTTTTAACTGTTGATTCCTGACCTGCATAGAGATTTCCCTAGAAGCAGGTCAGGTGGTCTGGTATTCTCATCTCTCTCAGAATCTTCCACAGTTGATAGTGATCCACACAGTCAAAGGCTTTGGCATAGTCAATAAAGCAGAAACAGATGTTTTTCTGGAACTCTCTTGCTTTTTCCACGATCCAGCATATGTTGGAAATTTGATCTCTGGTTTCTCTGCCTTTTCTAAAACCATGGAACATGGAACATCAGGAAGTTCATGGTTCATGTATTGCTGAAGCCTGGCTTGCAGAATTTTGAGCACTATTTTACTAGCATGTGAGATGAGTGCAATTGTGTGGTAGTCTGAGCATTCTTTGGCATTGCCTTTCTTTGGGATGGGAATGAAAACTGACCTTTTCCAGTCCTGTGGCCACTGCTGAGTTTTCCAAATTTGCTGGCATGTTGACTGCAACACTTTCACAGCATCATCTTTCAGGATTTGAAATAGCTCAACTGGAATTCCATCATCTCCACTAGCTTTGTTCAGAGTGATGCCTACTATGTTCTAAGGCCCACGTGACTTCATATTCCAGGATGTCTGGCTTTAGATGAGTGATCACACCATCATGATTACCCGGGTCATGAAAATATGTTTTTGTACAGTTCTTCTGTGTATTCTTGCCACCTCTTCTTCATATCTTCTGCTTCTGTTAGGTCCACACCATTTCTGTCCTTTATCGAGCCCATCTTTGCATGGAATGTTCCCTTGGTATCTCTAATTTTCTTGAAGTGATCTCTAGTCTTTCCCATTCTGTTGTTTTCCTCTACTTCTTTGCATTGATCACTGAAGAAGGCTTTCTTATCTCTTTTTGCTATTCTTTGGAACTCTGCATTCAGATACTTATATCTTTCCTTTTCTCCTTTGCTTTTCACTTCTCTTCTCTTCACAGCTATTTGTAAGGCCTCCCCAGACAGCCATTTTGCTTTTTTGCATTTATTTTCCATGGGGATGGTCTTGATCCCTGTCTCCTGTACAGTGTCACGAACCTCATTCCATAGTTCATCAGGCACTCTATCTATCAGACCTAGGCCCTTAACTCTATTTCTCACTTCCACTGTATAATCATAAGGGATTTGACTTAGGTTGTACCTGAATGGTCTAGCGGTTTTCCCTGCTTTCTTCAATTTAAGTCTGAATTTGGTAATAAGGAGCTCATGATCGAGACACAGTCAGCTCCTGGTCTTGTTTTTGTTGACTGTATAGAGCTTCTCCATCTTTGGCTGCAAAGAATATAATCAATCTGATTTCATTGTTGACCATCTGGTGATGTCCATGTGTAGTCTTCTCTTGTGTTGTTGGAAGAGGGTGTTTGCTGTGACCAGTGCATTTTCTTGGCAAAACTCTATTAGTCTTTGTCCTGCTTCATTCCTCATTCCAAGGCCAAATTTGCCTGTTACTCCAGGTGTATCTTGACTTCCTACTTTTGCATTCCAGTCCCCAATAATGAAAAGGACATCTTTTGGGGTGTTAATTCGAAAAGGTCTTGTAGGTCTTCATAAAACTGTTCAACTTCAGGTTCTTCAGTGTTACTGGTTGGGGATAGACTTGGATTACCTTGATATTGAATGGTTTGCCTTCGGGACAAACAGAGATCATTCTGTCGTTTTTGAGATTGCATCCAAGTACTGCATTTCAAACTCTTTTGTTGACCGTGATGGCTACTCCATTTCTTCTGAGGGATTCCTGCCCGCAGTAGTAGATATAATGGTCATCTGAGTTAAAATCACCCAGTCCAGTCCATTTTAGTTCGCTGATTCCTAGAATGTTGACGTTCACTCTTGCCATCTCTTGTTTGACCACTTCCAATTTGCCTTGATTCATGGACCTGACAGTCCAGGTTCCTAGTACATCATGAGAAATGCTGGACTGGAAGAAACACAAGCTGGAATCAAGATTGCCAAGAGAAATATCAATCACCTCAGATATGCAGATGACACCACCCTTATGGCAGAAAGTGAAGAGGAACTAAAAAGTCTCTTGATGAAAGTGAAAGAGGAGAGTGAAGAAGTTGGCTTAGAACTCAACATTCAGAAAATGAAGATCATGGCATCTGGTCCCATCACTTCATGGGAAATAGATGGGGAATCAGTGGAAATAGTGTCAGACTTTATTTTTTGGGGCTCCAAAATCACTGCAGATGGCGACTGCAGCCATGAAATTAAAAGACGCTTACTCCTTGGAAGAAAAGTTATGACCAACCTAGATAGTATATTCAAAAGCAGAGACATTACTTTGCCGACTAAGTTCTGTCTAGTCAAGGCTATTGTTTTTCCTGTGGTCATATATGGATATGAGAGCTGGACTGTGGAGAAGGCAGAGTGCCAAAGAATTGATGCTTTTGAACTGTGGTGTTGGAGAAGACTCTTGAGAGTCCCTTGGACTGCAAGGAGATCCAACCAGTTCATCTTAAAGGAGACCAGTCCTGGGATTTCTTTGGAAGGAATGGTGCTAAAGCTGAAACTCCAGTACTTTGGCCACCTCATGTGAAGAGTTGACTTGTTGGAAAAGACTCTGATGCTGGGAGGGATTGGCGGCAGGAGGAGATGGAGACAACAGAGGATGAGATGTCTGGATGACATCACTGACTCTATGGACATGAGTGTGAGTGAACTCCGGGAGTTGGTGATGGACAGGGAGTCCTGGTGTGCTGCGATTCATGGGGTCTCAAAGAATCGGACATGACTGAGCGACTGAACTGAAGTGAACTGATGCAATATTCCTCTTTACAGCATCTGACCTTGCCTCTATCACCAGGCACATCCACAGCTTGGTATTGTTTTTGCTTTTGCTCCATATCTTCATTCTTTGTAGAGTTATTTCTCCACTGATCTCCAGTAGCATATTGGGCATCTACTGACCTGGGGTGTTCCTCCCTTCAGTATCCTATCATTTTGCCATTTCATACTGTTCTTGGGGTTCTCCAGGCCAGAATACTGGAGTGGGTAGCCTTTCCTTTCTCCAGGGGATCTTCAATCAGAGATTGAACCCAGGTCTCCCACATTGCAGGCAGATTCTTTACCAGCTGAGCCAGAAGGGAAGCCCTCCTCCTCTCTTAGCATAAATCAATTGTACAATACAGTGTTATCTAATATAGTGACTGTGTTATACATTAGATCCTAAGATTTTATTAATCTTATACCCAAAACTATGTTTTAATCAACCCCTCCTTATATCTCTTGCCACCTGCCCATTGCAACCACTTTTCTATTCTTGAGTTGTTTTTCAAAATAAGATTCCACATATAAGTGATACTGTACAGTACTTGTCTTTCTCTCTCTGGTTTATTTCACTTAGCATAATATCCTCAAGTCTCACACAAACTATCTCAATTGGTAGGAATAGAATCTTTTTCATAGCACAATATTCCATCACATACATGTAGCATATATTTATCCATTTATCTATGGTGGACACATGTTGTTTGCATATCTTGGCTGCTGTGAATAATGCTGTAATGAACATGGGAGTGCAGATATCTCTCCAAGTCTTGATTTCATTACCTTTGGATATATACTCAAAAGTAGGATTGCTGGATCATGTAATAGTTGTTAAACCACAGTTTAAAAAATTTTTAACTTTATTGAGAAAACTCCATACTGTTTTCCTTAGTGGCTGTACAAGTTTACATTCCACCAACAGGATACAAGAGTTCCCCTTTTGTCCACATTCACATAAGCATTTGTACTGTCATCATTTTGATAATAATCATTCTAACAGGTGTGACGTGACTTCTCTTTATGGTTTTGGTTTGCATTACCATGATGATTATTGATGCTGAGCATTTTCATGGACTAGTTGACTATTTGTATGTCATCTTCGAAAAATGTCTGTTTGGGTGCTCTGCCTATTTTTTAATCTGATTTTTTTTTCTTTTGCTATTGAATTTTGTGATTTCTTCATATATTTTGCGTTTTAACTTCTTATCAAATATTTTTAGAAAATATTTTTTCTCATTCCATAGTTTGCCGTTTCATTTTGTTAATGGCTTCGTTTGTTGTGCAGAAGCTTCTAAGTTTAATGCAATCATGGTTGTTTATTTTTTATATACTGTCTGTTTTTAATGTCAAAACATCATTGCCAAGATTGATGTCAAGGAGGTTTTCCCCAAAATGTTCTTCTAGCATTTCAACAATTTCAGGTCTAATACATGATATCATTATTTTTTCTGGCATGTATATTTCATTCAATTCAAAATTAAAACATATTAATGGGATTTAGAAGTAATCTAATAATAAATAGAACATATTCTTATGGAGCTTTCTAATTATCCCTTTCATAGTTGCAATTTTATGTAATAGGGCTTGACAAAATAAAGAGGCAGAGAAGGAGGAGAGAAGAAAGAACAAAACAAAGAAAGGAGGGAAGAAAGGCAGAAAGGAAGGGAAAAACAAAGGGAAAGAAATTTGCCTTTCTATAATCTACCAGCTGTTATATACAAAGGATAGAATGCCACTAAAGTGTTATTTATCATCTATATGTTAATTATTAATTTTTACTTATTTCATTTTCCTGAAATCGGTCATTATTAGCTAAAGTTATGTTAGGCTTCCTCAATGTTTCCTTAAATGAACTGATTTATAGGGACCTATGCTCTTGGGACAAACTATATTCTTTATCCTTTATTTGTTGAATTAAAAATTGCATTATGAGCATTAATTTTAATGTGAAATGCAAACACATATATAATACTATAATTTTCATACTTCTATAAAAATATTCTTCTCTAAGGCTTTTCATACATCACTTTGCTTAAATCAGAAGGAAGATCTATCTTGGGAATGACCATGTTTGTCTGAGGAGCCATCTGGAACCATTCTAATTAAGAAAATAATAGACAAATTATCCACTTATATCTTCTCCCATCCCAGATGACTCTCTCATCTAAATGAATCATAGGATAATCTCTGGATTCTGGATTTCTAGAGAGACCAGTTTGGTTCTTGTAAAAACATCTAAATCATTATTGACAGGAAGTAAATGTCCCTCCATCCATGAAGAAAGAAAAATGATGGAAAAGTGAGATTATCATAGATTCATCATCATAGATTCATTTTAAAACATGAAACCATAATAGAAAAAAGTAAATGCAGATGGATTCAGAAGAACACAGGTTATAAACATGAATTCCTGCCTTCAGAAAATAATTAGTTTCCAAAAGTTATATTTTTAAGAAACCTATATAAAATCCAAACTCCCGTGGTGGTCCTAAGATGGTAGAGGAATAGGACAGGGAGACCACTTTCTCCCCCCAGAATTCATCAAAAGGACATTTGAACACTGAATAAATTCCACAAAACAACTTCTGAATGCTGGCAGAAGACATCAGGCACCCAGAAAAGCAATCCGTTGTTTTCGAAAAGAGGTAGGAAAAAATACAAAAGATGAAAAGAGAGACAAAAGAGATAGGGACAGAGCTCCATCTCAGGAAAGGTGTCTTAAGAGAGAAGTTTCCAAACACCAGGAAACACTCTCACTGCCGAGTCTGTGGCAAGCCTTGAAACCACAGAGACAACATAACCGGGAGGAAAAATAAATAAATAATTAAAACCCACAGATCACCTGCCCAACGGTAACTCCCCCAGTGGAGAAGCAGCACAGACGCCTGCACCCACCACTAGCAAGCAGGGGCTGGGCAGGGACGTGCGGGCTGCATTGCTTAGAGTAAGGACTGGGCCTGAATGCCCCGAGAGCAATCTGAGGGAACTAACTAGGGATAGCAAACCAAACTGTGTGATAGGTACCACGCGAAAAGCCCTAACCTAAGACCACCAGGCCTGCTCACAGAATAAAGGACTGAGCAGAGCTAGCCCAATGCAGGCTGATCCATTCCCCCACCAATGACAGGCAGCAAGGGTAGCCACAGCCAGAAGGGGGCAATCACAGCCCCAGAGAGGCATTATCTACCAAACTGCAAGCAGGCTTCGCTGCTAACCAAGGTATGCCAGTTGTATACCCAGAAAACTGAGCATCAGGGACAAGGGAGGTGATAAGTTGCTGTGACCACGCTCACCAAAAACCTGGTCACCTGAGCTGCTCGGACCTGGGAAGGGCACAAAATGCAGGCCCAACCGAATCTGCGCCTTTGAGGAGTACCCGACGACCTGAACATGAGCAGCTTAGACCTGGGAAGTGCATACAACCCTGGGCCAGCTTCAGACAGTTCCCAGCAGAGGAACCTAGAGCCTAAGCAGGGTAGACAGGGAAAGCACACACGCTGTGAGAAGGGGCAAGCCCAGTGTGGCCAAGACACTGCAAGCACATGCCAGTGTTATTTGTTTGCAGCGTCCTTCCCTCCCCTTAGCACAACAGAACAAGTGAGCCTAAAAAAGTGTCCACCACCACCCCCTTCTGCCAGGATGGAAGTTAGACTGAAAGGACCAGCAAACAGCAGAAGGTAAAATAGAGGGAACCTCCTTGGAAGTGACAGGCACAATAGATTAAAACCCTGTAGTTAGTACCAACTACATAGGAAGGGCCCTATAGATCTTGAGAAATATAAGCTGGATCAAAAAACTATCTGAAAATGAACTGACCCCACACTGCCCACAACAACACCAGAGAAAGTCCTCGATATATTTTTACTATTTTTACTATCATTCTTTATTCTTTTTTAAATTTTTAAGTCCTGTATTACTCCTTTAATTTTTATTTTTATAACCTACTATTACTTTGAGAAAAAAAAGAGAGACCCTATTTTTAAAGCAAACTTCACATATATATATACATTATATTTTTTGTGACTTTTTTTTCTTTAATATTAAATTTTTGAAAATCCAACCTCTACTCTAGATTTTTAATCTTTGCTTTTTGGTATTTGTTATCAATTTTGTACCTTTAAGAACCGAATCTTCAGTACCCATTTTTACTTGGGAGCGAGATTACTGACTTGACTGCTCTCTTCCCCTTTGGACTCTCCTTTTTCTCCACCAGCTTGCCTCTATCTCCTCCCTCCTCCTTCTCTTCTCTACCCAACTCTTTGAATCTCTTTGTGTGTTCCGCTGGTCAAGAACACTTAGGGAACTGATTACTTGCTGGATCTGTCTCTCTCCTTTTGATTCACCCCTTTATCCTCCTGGCCACCTCTGTCTCCTTCCTCCCTCTTCTCTTCTCTGTATAACTCTGTGAACATCTCTGAGCGGTCCAGACTGGAGCGTACATAAGGAAGTAATTCCTGGCTAGCTTGCCCTCTCCTTTTTTGATTCCACCTCATCTCATCCTGGTCACCTCTTTCTCCTTCCTCCCTCTTCTTGTCTTCATGTAACTCTGTGAACCTCTCTGGGTGTCCCTCACTGTGGAGAAACTTTTCATCTTTAACCTAGATGTTTTATCAATGGTGCTGTATAGATGGAAAAGTCTTGATGCCACTGTAAAAATAAGACTGAAAACCAGAAGCGGGAGGCTTAAGTCCAAATCCTGAGAGCGCCAGAGAACTCCTAACTCCAGGGAACATTAATCCACAGAAGCTCATCAAACGCCTCCATACCTACATTGAAACCAAGCACCACCCAAGGTCCAACAAGTTCGAGAACAAGACATACCATGCAAATTCTCCAGCAACACAGGAACAGAGCCCTGAGCTTCAATATACATGCTACCCAAAGTCACTCCAAAACCACTGACATCTCATAACTTATTACTGGACACTTCATTGTACTCGAGAGAAAAAAACCCAGCTCCACCCACCAGAACACCGACACAAGTTTCCCTAACCAGGAAACCTTGACAAGCCACCCATACAACCCCACTCACAGTGAGGAAACTCCGTAATAAAGAAAACTCTACAAACTGCCAGAATACAGAAAGGCCACCCCAAGCACAGCAATATCAACAAGAGGAAGAGACAGAGGAATACCCAGCAGGTAAAGGAACAGGAGAAATGCCTACTAAACCAAGCAAAAGAGGAAGAGATAAGGACTCGACCTGATAAAGAATTCCAAATAATGATAGTGAAAATGATCCAAAATCTTGAAATCAAAATGGAATCACAGATAAATAGCCTGGAGACAAGGATTGAGAAGATGCAAGAAAGGTTTAACAAAGACCTAGAAGAAATAAAAAAGAGTCAATATATAATGAACAATGCAATAAATGAGATCAAAAACACTCTGGAGGGAAGAAATAGTAGAATAATGGAGGCAGAAGATAAGATTAGTGAGGTAGAAGATAGAATGGTAGAAATAAATGAATCAGAGGGGAAAAAGTAAAAATGAATTAAAAGAAATGAAGACAATTTCAGAGACCTCTGGAACAATGTTAAACGCCCCAACATTCGAATCATAGGAGTCCCAGAAGAAGAAGACAAAAAGAAAGATCATGAGAAAATACTTGAGGGGATAATAGTTGAAAACTTCCCTAAAATGGGGAAGGAAATAATCACCCAAGTGCAAGAAACCCAGAGAGTCCCAAACAGGATAAACCCAAGGCGAAACACCCCAAGACACATATTAATCAAATTAACAAAGATCAAACACGAAGAACAAATATTAAAAGCAGCAAGGGAAAAACAACAAATAACACACAGGGGATTCCCATAAGGATAACAGCTGATCTTTCAATAGAAACTCTTCAGGCCAGGAGGGAATGGCAGGATATACTTAAAGTGATGAAAGAAAATAACCTACACCCCAGATTACTGTACCCAGCAAGGATCTCATTCAACTATGAAGGAGAAATCAAAAGCTTTACAGACAAGCAAAAGCTGAGAGATTTCAGCACCACCAAACCAGCTCTCCAACAAATGCTAAAGGATATTCTCTAGACAGGAAACACAAAAAGGGAGTATAAACTCAAACCCAAAACAATAAAGTAAATGGCAACGGGATCATACTTACCAATAATTACCTTAAATGTAAATGGGTTGAATGCACCATTCAACCAAAAGGCAAAGACTGGCTGAATGGATACAAAAACAAGACCCCTATATGTGTTGTCTACAAGAGACCCACCTCAAAACAAGGAACACATACAGACTGAAAGTGAAGGGCTAGAAAAATATATTCCACACAAATAGAGACCAAAAGAAAGCAGGAGGAGCAATACTCATATCAGATAAAATAGTCTTTAAAACAAAGGCTGTGAAAAGAGAAAGAAGGCCACTACATAATGATCAAAAGATCAATCCAAGAAGATATAACAATTATAAATATGTATGCACCCAACATAGGAGCACCACAATATGTAAGACAAATGCTAACAAGTATGAAAGGGGAAATTAACAATAACACAATAACAGTGGGAGACTTTAATACCCAAATCATACCTATGGATAAATCAACTAAACAGAAAATTAAAAAGGAAACCCAAACTTTAAATGATACAATAGACCAGTTAGACCTAATTGATATCTATAGGACATTTCACCCCAAAACAATGAATTTAACCTTTTTCTCAGGTGCACACAGAACCTTCTCCAGGATAGATCACATACTGAGCCATAAATCTAGCCTTGGTAAACTCAAAAAAATTGAAATCATTCCAAGCATCTTTTCTGATCACCAATGCAGTAAGATTAGATCTCAATTACAGGAGAAAAACTATTAAAAATTTCAACATATGGAGGCTGAACAACAAGCTGCTTGATAACCAACAAATCACAGAAGAAATCAAAAAAGAAACCAAAATATGCATAGAAATGAAAGAAAATGAAAACACAACAACACAAAACCTGTGGGACACTGTAAAAGTAGTGCTAAGGGGAAGGTTCATAGAAATAAAGGCATACCTCAAGAAACAAGAAAAAAGTTAAATAAAAATACCTAACTCTTCACCTAAAGCAACTAGAAAAGGAAGAAATGAAGAACCCCAGGGTTCTTAGTAGAAGGAAAGAAATCTTAAAAATTAGGGCAGAAATAAATGCAAAAGAAACAAAAGAGACCATAGCAAAAATCAATGAAGACAAAAGCTCTTTCTTTGAGAGGATAAATAAAACTGACAACCATTAGCCAGACTCATGAAGAAACAAAAGGAGAAAAATCAAATCAATAAAATTAGAAATGAAAATGGAGAGATCACAACAGACAACACAGAAATACAAAGGATCATAAGAGACTACTATCAGCAATTATAGGACAATAAAATGGACTTGGAAGAAATGGAGAAATTCTTAGAAAACTACAATTTTCCAAAATTGAACCAGGAAGAAATAGAAAATCTTAACAGACCCATCACAAGCACGGAAATTGAAACTGTAATCAGAAGTCTTCCAGCAAACAAAAGCTCAGGTCCAGACGGCTTCACAGCTGAATTCTACCAAAAATTTAGAGAAGA
Source organism: Redunca redunca (assembly GCA_006410935.1). Classification (NCBI taxonomy): domain Eukaryota; kingdom Metazoa; phylum Chordata; class Mammalia; order Artiodactyla; family Bovidae; genus Redunca; species Redunca redunca. Next base: position 459,426 of record SJYQ01002908.1, on the reverse strand, counting down.
GCTAAGGATGGAGGAGCCTGGAAGTTCTGGCCACAGCAATCAGAGCAGAAAAAGAAATAAAAGGAATCCAAATTGGAAAAGAAGAAGTAAAACTCACTGTTTGCACCCGACATGATCCTCTACATGGAAAACCCTAAAGACTCCACCAGAAAATTACCAGAGCCAATCAATGAATATAGTAAAGTTGCAGGATATAAAATCAACACACAGAAATCCCTTGCATTCCTATACACTAATAATGAGAAAATAGAAAGAGAAATTAAGGAAACAATTCCATTCACCATTGCAACGAAAAGAATAAAATTCTTAGGAATATATCTACCTAAAGAAACAAAAGACCTATATATAGAAAACTATAAAACACTGGTGAAAGAAATCAAAGAGGACAATAATAGATGGAGAAATATACTGTGTTCATGGATCAGAAGAATCGATATAGTGAAAGTGAGTATACCGCCCAAAGCAATCTATAGATTTAATGTAATCCCTATCAAACTACCAACGGTATTTTCCACAGAGCTAGAACAAATAAGTTCACAATTTGTATGGAAATACAAAAAACCTCGAATAGAAAAAGCAATCTTGAGAAAGAAGAATGGAACTGAAGGAATCAACCTGCCTGACTTAAGGCTCTACTACAAAGCCACAGTCATCAAAACAGTATGGTACTGGCACAAAGACAAAACTATAGATCAATGGAACAAAATAGAAAGCCCAGAGATAAACCCACACACCTATGGACACCTTATCTTTGACAAAGGAGGCAAGAATATACAATGAAGAAAAGACAGTCTCTTTAACAAGTAGTGCTGGGAACACTAGTCAACCACTTGTAAAAGAATGAAACTAGAACACTTTCTAACACCATACACAAAAATAAGCTCAAAATAGATTAAAGATCTAAACAAAAGACCAGAAACTATAAAACTCCTAGAGGAGAATATAGGCAAAACACTCTCTGACATAAATCACAGCAGGATCCTCTATCATCCACCTCCCAGAATATTGGAAATAAAAATAAACAAATGGGACCTAATTAAAATTAAAAGCTTCTGCACAACAAAGGAAACCATAAGCAAGGTGAAAAGACAGCCTTCAGAATGGGAGAAAATAATAGCAAATGAAGCAACTGACAAACAACTAATCTCAAAAATATACAAGCAACTCCTGCAGCTCAAGTCCAGAAAAATAAATGACCCAATCAAAAAATGGGCCAAAGAACTAAATAGACATGTCTCCAAAGAAGACATACAGATGGCTAACAAACACATGAAAAGATGCTCAACATCACTCATTATCAGAGAAATACAAATCAAAACCACAATAAGGTACCATTTCACCCTAGTCAGAATGGCTGCTATCCAAAAGAGTACAAGCAATAAGTGCTGGAGAGGGTGTGGAGAAAAGGGAACCCTCTTACACTGTTGGTGGGAATGCAAACTAGTACAGCCACTATGGAGAACAGTGTGGAGATTCCCTAAAAACCTGGAAATAGAACTGCCATATGACCCAGCAATCCCACTGCTGGGCATACTTACCGAGGAAACCAGATAGAAAGAGACACATGTACCCCAGTGTTCATTGCAGCAATGTTTATAATAGCCAGGACACGGAAGCAACCTAGATGTCCATGAGCAGATGAATGGATAAGAAAGCTGTGGTACATATACACAATGGAGTATTACTCAGTCATTAAAAAGAATACATTTGAATCAGTTCCAATGAGGTGGATGAAACTGGAGCCTATTATACAGAGTGAAGTAACCCAGAAAGGAAAACACCAATGCAGTATACTAACACATATATATGGAATTTAGAAAGATGGTAACGATAACCTGATATGTAAGACAGCAAAAGAGACACAAATGTATAGAACAGTCTTTTGGACTCTGTGGGAGAGGGTGAAGGTGGGATGATTTAGGAGAAAGGCATTGAAATGTATATAATGTCATATGTGAAGTGAATCGCCAGTCCAGGTTCAATGCATGATACAGGATGCTTGGGGCTGGTGCACTGGGATGACCCAGAGGGATGGTATGGGGAGGGAGGTGGGAGGGGGGTTCAGGATGGGGAACATGTATACACCCATGGCAGATTCATGTTGATGTATGGCAAAACCAATACAATATTGTAAAGTAATNTATATATATATATATATATATATATATATATATATGCAAAGATGGACAGCAATATGTAGTTTTATAATCTCAAACTTCCCAATTCTAGCTCAATTTCATCTTTTACATGGCTAAAAACAAACAAACAAACAAAAAAACAACTCATTGTTTGTTATATATTTTTATAGCAACTGGAGTATTTAATACATTTACCCTAGAGATAAAAGACCTTGATTTGAGATGTACATATGCCTTCCTTCATATTCTATACCTTGTTTTTCCAATCCAATTCTGACTTTTATCTTTAATATCTAGTTCTAGGTGTCTTCATCTTATTAAACTATAAGAAAAGAAACAGAGATTAGTAAATTCTTTAAAATCAATAAAATAATAGCAAACAAAATAAAGTTACTGTTAAGAAAAACACAGTACAGAGGTATGTATATTCCAACACATTCATTCAAGAAACTAGAAGAATTTCCAAGAACTTTAAGACAGGAAATTGTCATAATGTCTAGACTGTGGATGGCAGGAACTGCAGCAAAGGAAGGTATATAAATCTTATACACAGCTTGTAACATATGTTCTCTAAAGGTTTATTTACAGTTAGTAGTAAAACATGATTATCAATAGCAAATAACATTTCTTACGGAGAGATTTTACTTGGAAATATGTGCTTGTTTTAGAATAAGAGGCTATATTTCTTATGACATTAAACATAATCAACTAAAACATGACTCATATGTATGGAACCATGTATCCCCATGTATATTCATGCCAATGAAGGAATCATGCCAATCCAATAAAATATGTTATTAAATTTGCAAAGAATTTCAACCAATGAACAGCCAGACCTATCTTCTGAATATTGATTCATTTTATATATGGCTGTTGATGGAAAGTCTCTCTGAAAGAGAGATGATTAACTACCTAAGAACTGAATAAACTTCAATTCCAAAATTTGAATAAGATAGAAATTTAAAGACAATGAAAAATATTTTTAAAATGTGCTCCTTGATTTGAAATTCAGCTCAGTTCAGTCACTCAGTCATGTCTGACTCTTTGTGACCCCATGAACTGCAGCATGCCAGGCCTCCCTGTCCATCACAAACTCCCAGAATTCACCCAAACCCATGTCCATTAGGTTGGTGATGCCATCCAACACATATCTCATCCTCTGCCATCCCCTTCTCCTGCCCTCAGTCCCTCCCAGCATCAGAGTCTTTTCCAATGAGTCAGCTCTCTGCATGAGGTGGTCAAAGTATTGGAGTTTCAGCTTCAACATCAGTCCCTCCAATGAACACCCAGGATTGATCTCGTTTAGAATGGACGGGTTTGATCTCCATGAAGTCCAAGGGACTCTCAAGAGTCTTCTCCAACACCACAGTTCAAAAGCATCAATTCTTTGATGTTCAGTTTTCTTCACAGTCTAACTCTCAGCTATACATGACCACTGAAGAAAACATAGCCTTGACTAGATGGACCTTTGTTGGCAAAGTAACGTCTCTACTTTTTATATGCTGTCTAGGCTGGTCATAAATTCCTTCTAAGGAGCAAGCGTCTTTTAATTTCATGGCTGCTATCACCATCCGCAGTGATTTTGGAGCCCAGAAAAATAAAGTCTGACACTGTTTCCACTGTGTCCCCATCTATTTCCCATGAAGTGATGGGACCGGATGCCATGATCTGAGTTTTCTGAATGTTGGGTTTTAAGCCAGCTTTTTCACTCTCCTTTTACACTTTCATCAAGAGGCTTTTTAGTTCCTCTTCACTTTCTGCCATAAGGGTGGTGCATCTGCATATCTGAGTTTGTTGATATTTCTCTTGGCAATCTTGATTCCAGCTTGTGTTTCTTCCAGCCCAACGTTTCTCATGATGTACTCTGCATATAAGTTAAATAAGCAGGGTGACAATACACAGCTTTGACATACTCTGTTTCCTATTTGAAACCAGTCTGTTGTTCCATGTCTAGTTCTCACTGTTGCTTCCTGACCTGTATACAGGTTTCTCAAGAGCCAGGTCAGGTGGTCTGGTATTCCCATCTCATGAAGAAATTTCCACAGTTTATTGTGATCCACATAGTCAAAGGCTTTGGCATAGTCAACAAAGCAGAAATAGATGTTTTTATAGAACTCTCTTGCTTTTTCAATGATCCAACAGATGTTGGCAATTTGATCTCTGGTTCCTCTGCCTTTTCTAAAATCAGCTTGAACATCTGGATGTTCACAGTTCACGTATTGCTGAAGCCTGGCTTGGAGAATTTTGAGCGTTGCTTTACTAGCGTGTGAGATGAGTGCAATTTTGCAGTAGTTTGATCGTTCTTTGGCATTACCTTTCTTTGGGATTGGAATGAAAATTGACCTTTTCCAGTCCTGTGGCCACTGCTGAGGTTTCCAAATTTGTTGACATATTGAGTGCAGCACTTTCACAGCATTATCTTTTAGGGTTTGAAATAGCTCAACTGAAATTCCATCACCTCCACTAGCTTTGTTCATAGTGATGCTTCCTAAGGCCCACTTGACTTCACATTACAGGATGTCCGGCTCTAGGTAAGTGCATGATCACAACTTCATGATTATCTGGGTCGTGAAGACCTTTTTTGTGCAGTTCTTCTGTGTATTCTTGCCACCTCTTCTTAATATCTTCTGCTTCTGTTAGGTCCATACCATTTCTGTCCTTTATTGAGCATCTTTGCATGAAATGTTCCCTTGATATCTACAATTTTCTTGAAGAGATCTCTAGTCTTTCCCATTCTATTGTTTTCCTCTATTTCTTTGCATTGATCTCTGAGGAAGTCTTCCTTATCTCTCCTTGCTATTCTTTGGAACTCTGCATTCAAATGGGTATATCTTTCCTTTTCTCCTTTGCTTTTCCTTTCTCTTCTTCTTACAGCTATTTGTAAGGCCTCCTCAGCCAGCCACTTTGCTTTTTTGCATTTCTTTTTCTTGGAGATGGTCTTGATCCCTGTCTCCTGTAGAATGTCACAAACCTGTGTCCATAATTCATCAAGCACTCTATCAGATCTAGCTCTTAAATCTATTTATCACTTCCACTGTATAGTCATAAGTGATTTGATTTAGATCATATCTTAATGGTCTAGTGGTTTTCCCCACTTTCGTCAATTTATGTCTGAATTTGGCAATACAGATTTCAGGTTAAGATATGTTTTGATATACAGTCAGCTTTCTTCCCTTACAGCTGTGAAAGATTACATATTTACAACACTTTACTTTCTCTTTATGTATCCATTTTATGTATGATAGGAGAAAGAAGGGAGATAAGACAAAATACAAAAACTTTATTCAAAATTTACAGTGCATTCAAAGTTCTATGTTGTTCAGCCACTAAGTCATGTCTGATTTTTGCTACCCCAACGACAATAGCACACCAGGTTTCCCTCTCCTCTACTGTCTCCTGGAGGTTGGTCAGATTCATGTACATTGAGTTGGTGGTGTTATCTAACCATCTCACCCTCTGCTGCCCTCAGAAGATGTTGATATTTCTCCTGGCTTTCTGGATTCCAGCTTATGATTTAACCAGCCTGCATTTCACATGATGTATTCTTCATAGAAGTTAAATAAGCAGGGCAACAATATACAAGGAGCCTTGTCATACTCCTTTCCCAACTATGAACCATTGTTCCATGTCCAGTTCTAACTGTTGCATCTTAACCTGAATACAAGTTTCTCAAGAGACAAGTAAGGTAGTCTGGTACTCCTATCACTTTAAGAATTTTCCACAGTTTGTTGTGATCTGAACAGTCAAGGCTATAGCATAGTCAATGAAGCAGAAGTAGATATTTTTCTGGAACTCCCTTGCTTTCTCCATAACCCAACAAATGATGACAATTTCATATCTGATTCCTCTGCTTCTTCAAAATCCAGCTTGTACAGGTGAAAGTTCTTGGTTTACATACTGCCAAAGGCTAATTTGAGGGATTTTGAGAATACCCTTGCTAGTGTATGAAATAAGAATAATTGTATGGTAGTCTGACATTTTTTGGCATTGCCCTTTTTTGAGATTGGAATGAAAACTGACTTTTTCCAGTCCTGTGGCCACTACTGGGTTTTCCAGGTTTGCTAATAGTGTTGAGTGCAGCACTTTAACACACTATCTTTTACAATTTTAAATAACTGGAATTCCATCACAGGCACTAGGTTTGTTTATAGTAATGCTTCCTAAGGCCCACTTGACTTCATACTCCAGGATGTCCAGTTATAGGTGAGTGACCACAAATCGTGGTTGTCTGGATCATGAAGACTTTTTCATATGGTTTCCCTGTGTATTCTTGCCACTTCTTCTTAATCTCTTTTGCTTCTGTTCAGCCCATATTATTTCTGTCCTTTATTTTTCCCATCTTTGTATGAAATATTATCTTGGTATCTCCAGTTCCTGTTGAGATTTCTAGTCTTTCCCATTCTCTTGTTTTCCTCTATTTCTTTGCATTGCTCATTTAAGGAGGTCTTCCTATCTCTCCTTGCTATGCTCTGGAACTCTGAATTTAGTTGGGTATATCTTTCCCTTTCTCCCTTGCCTTTCACTTCTCTTCTTTCCTCAGCTATTTGTAAAGTTTTGTTGTTTTTCAGTCTCTCGCTCGTGTCCTGCTCTTTGCAGCCCCATAGACTACAGCATGCCAGGCTCCTCTGCCCTTCACTATCTTCCAAAGTTTCCTCAAACTCATGTCCATTGAGTCAGTGATGCCATCCAACCATCTCATCCTCTGCTGTCCTTGTCTCCTCTTGCCCTCAATCTTTCCCATCATCAGAGTCTTTTCCAATGAGTCAACTTTTCTCATCAGGTAGCCAAAGTATTGGAGCTTCAGCTTCAGCAACAATCCTTCCAGTGAATATTCAGGGCTGATTTCCCTTAAGACTGACTATTTTGATCTCTTTGCAGTCCAAGAGTTTTCTCCACTATCACAATTTGAAAGCATCAATTCTTCAGCATCCAGCCTTCTTCATCGTCCAACTCTTTGTATACATATATAAATGTCCTGATTGGTTTCCTAAGGTATGGAGTAGTGTGAAATTAATGGAATAGACTCAGACAATATTTAATTCAAAACAAAATAGATAAAGCACCTCTCAGTGTCTAGTCTGTGGTTTGTACTCTCATGTTGGGTCATGTAGTTTCCCTAAAATACGGTGCAGTTATATCCAACCACTCTCATCACAAAGATCTCATATTAGAACGCTGGATACATTATAAATCAAAATTAGAAATTAGACTAAGTAAGAAGCTGTTTTTGGCTATTTTCCTTATCCCCAATACTATATTTGGAAATGTAGAATATCCCTGTCCCACTCCAAAAAAGTCACCATTCCTACATTCAAGAAGTTTAAATCTGATAGGCCAAATAGAATAAATGCAATGAACTTAAATAAATAAGTGACTTAATTAAATCAGAAAATAATTTCAGAGATGTGGTTTACTATGACTGATTCTCTCCTTTGTTGTTTAGGATTTTTTTTTTTTCTTTGTGACAGGATGTCAGATGTTTCCAAGATATTGTAAGACATTACAAAACTTAGTATGAGGTTTAATTAGAAC
>SJYQ01002908.1:376429-451736 GCA_006410935.1 Redunca redunca | reverse complement strand
AGGGGGTCTTTTTTTATATATATTTAAGTATACTTGCACCTTAATAAGCATTAATAAATAATGAGGGAGATAAGAAAGTTATTTTTTTCAGTCTTCAGCTAATAAAATTAATACTATCTTAATTTATTCAATAAATTTCAATTCAATAGTTACCATGAGTTTATCTTAAAGTTGGCACTGGATAGGTAATAATAAATAAGACAGTCCTTATCTTATGAGTCACACAGGCTAGCACTTTTCAAGGACAGTGTCTATAAAAAGTAAATAAGTAGATAAATGTACATATTTATTGAAATAATATTTTTTGTTTTGGAGTTTAACTGTGAGTCTTTATAAAGATAATACTTAAGAACCTAGAAACAAGGGGATTAAGATTGACCCCTTAGCTAAAATTTAATTCACTATATTGTGGATAAGAGAGAAGATCAGCAAAGTCATCATAAAAATAAAGAAAAGCTCACAAACCTTCGAGGCAAACTATAACTTGATCAAATATATTAACATATCAGGGAAATAATGTGTCATTCAGAAGGTGATTGCCAGTCTTGGAAGCAAGGAAAAGACAGACACTTGGAAAAACACTGGCAGTCTCCATCCAAACACTCTTATCATCCAGAAGAGGGTGTGTTCTTAAACAATGAATGCTTTTTCCAATTTCCAAACCAGAATTAAGACATAATGGTATCAAAGGCTTGTGACTTAATACTGTGCACACCAAGCACATTTCTGAATGTGATTTGCTTTCTAATAGGATCTGCTTTCAGAGACAGATGTGGTTACACTGATAAAAGTATTATAATCTGTGAGATGATTTGAATTCTTATTATAAAGTAATACATTGGCATTCTGATTTTACACACCAGCCTCTGTGACTTTATTGAATGTGAGACTAACTCTGAAAGCAATCCATGCTCAGTATGATAAATCAATCAGGGTTCTAAACCTGAAAATCTGCATGCAGGATCATGACAAATTCATTAAGGATAAATACACTCTATCAATACACATCAATTGACTTTCCCTGGCCACAGACCAATCTAATGGTAAATTACTGTCCATACATAAGATTGTTACTCCATATTTCTTAAGTTTTTAGGTTTCTGGGTGAAAAAGAACTATAAACGTCAACCCACTATCCTGAGATGTATATGCCTAACTTAAACACCATGGGGTATATGACACAAATATTACCTTCGGTTGTAGGTATTGATGGTTTGACAGTCCTTTTATTCATGCTGGGCATTATTTTATAAACTTCAGTGTATTGGTGGAAATGAACATGGGCAGAACACTGGGAAAGTCCTTTCAAAAAAAGGGACTCTGAAAACAAATATGTTTGCATGACACATAGCATATTTCAGGACCTAGTGAAACAGAATAATTCTAGAAAACCATTCCAAACAATTCTGTTTAATAACAAGAATTACAGTTAGAAAGTAAACATAGGCCTTTCTCATTCCAAATAAAGCCTTCTTTTATGCTCACCCCTTATAAAGATACTTCTCATTTAATTCTTTACTTCTAGAACCTCTCAGGTAAATTTTAACTCTGCTGCTGTTCTTAAAATTGGGTAGCAGAAAGGAAGGGATTTCTTTCCAAAGCAATAGTAAATCTTCTGGGAAGGGTTGTTTCCCTTTTTTGGTATGTCTTTCAAACATCTGTTTTTCCATTCTTTAATTTTTTTTTTCCTAAATAATTTTGGTTTACTTGTCTCATTTCTTTTCTTCTTCCTGGTGGCATTCCATCAATCAAATCATCATGGTAAGAGTTTGCCCTCACAATCTTTAATTGAAAATCCTGGGAGGAATTTGTTGTAATTGTTCATTGTACTATTGTTTTTGTCATAACTGCAGTGGCAGATGCTAACTGAATCAGAAATATTTAGCAGCTCTGTCCACAGATTAGTTCCTTCATGGGCAGAGGGCTGGGGAAAGGGAAGGGTGAAGAGGAACAGAAGCTCTAATTAAATCCAGATCCACTGGCATTCTCCCAGTGATTATCAGAGGGATTTTAAGGGCAGAAAGTTGATGTTTTATTCTTGGCCCACACTACTAAAAGTGGCATTACTAGTAGCACTAACAAATTGTGTATTGATTAAAAGTGCAAAAGAAAAGATTTCCCATGCATTTTTTTATCAATGAATGAACACAGACCATAAGATGTAGTTACTTTGATAAAATGTATTAAAAGGTGAGGATAAAGGAATGAAAAGGGCATTTCTGTGTTCTTGTGTAGCTATTCAACTATTAATCCTTACAATCCTTTAACATACATCCTTAGTGCAGATGAAGAACATCAGTTTCAAAAAGGCTGAAAAATGAGTGAGTCTCTGGGACAGAGCCACCATTACTGCCATGTGTTGAGACATTTCTAGAAGAAGGGGGTCTGGACAGTCTGGCTGAGGCTGTTCTGGCTTCCTCCAGTACTCTTGCCTGGAAAATCCCATGGACAAAAGAGCCTGGTGGGTGACAGTTCATGGGGTTGCAAAGAGAGGGACAAGACTAAGTGACTTCACTTTCACTTTCATTTTCTACCAAGTGAGATGCTGACTAGTATCTCCAGCCTTGTTCAGTAAGCCTGTCCCAAGTTAAAATAAGCCCTGAACAGCTTATCTTTATTCAGATTAATTAGCTATTGTACAGCACAATGAAAATTAATTAGGAAAACACTGGGTAAGATAATGCACAATGCTATCACTGAGAACTGCAAAGTTTTAATGTGAGTTGGGCCAATAAAGCAGAACCTGTTGCCACACGTTCAGGATAAAACTATGTTTGCATTTTAGAATTGTTTGCCAGAGGCATTATGTCAAAATCACTGAGTCAGTTCTGGTGATCTCTGATTTCCTGTGTGGCTGCTAAACAATCCCCAGAAACTTCACATAAGACATTAGATTTTTCATTTTTTACTGTTTTTAGGTAGTACTTTACTAAAAACAAACAAAAAATGAACTCCTCAATTCCTAATTAAGTGCTTAATGACAATAAAAATATAGAAGTTGGGATTATGATCACTAAAAATGCTATTACATTTTTATGAGAAATATTATAATATTTCTCCACATCCATTTTTAAAACATTACAGACCATAAAATTTCCTTGATGTATCCCTCACTATCATAATGAAGAGTGCAATGATATATTTAGTTTGTAATTATTCATTTTCAATACCTGAAAATTATCTCTGGAAATCTCAATTAAATCTAAAACTCTCACCTAATTCTGTTTGAACACAGCTCGATTTAACAGATTCTATTAAGTTCCCAGGATAATTATGGTTCCTAAAATATAACTACACACAGTAAAAGCTGCTGTACATGGAGCAGCAGCTCTAAGCTTGATTCTCAGCCACAGTGTTTTAAAGAGTTTCCAGTGTTATTTTCCATAATAAGGCCCACTAGTTGGCAGAACCCCTGGAAGCTATGCAAACAGCAGCACATCTGTTCCCTAAGAGGTGAAATGCTGCATCTCAGCTGAGATGTTGATCCTCTTTACTAGGAATATTGTGAAAAAGCAAAGCCTGGAACTGGTCAGAAGGAATCTTCCTCGATAGGCATGTATATACTTATAGGAAAAGAAAATTCTGGCAATGGTCAAGACAATGAACCCCTGAACTTTCATTTGTAACACTTAGAGAGTGGCCTTCTTTTCATATTGGCAAAATGAAACTGTATTCAATAATTTGTGTATGTGAAATCTGAAGCCTGAATAAAGCTGAAATCCTCAGCAGAAAAGGAAAAATTAAAAGTTCATTAATTAGCTTGTTTAAACTATTATTTCCAGAGCTAATTATTTGTTTAAATAAGATATTCAGCCTTGGCTTTTAGTGCCCAAGGGTAATTGAAATGTTTTTGCGTCTCACAGTCAAATTTGTATTTCATGTCTTGTTTTTAACCAAGGAACAAACTTCAGTTAAGACTTTCCTATAATTATACCTCTTCAGAGACATGACCTTACCTGAAGGAATAGAAAATTAGCCTTTACAATAAAAATGCAAGCTCCCTTAGGAATTCCATCATTTCATTTTACAAATATCACTTCAATACTAGAAAATTTCAAATTTGCATTTACCACTTTACTATACTCCTGAGCTCTAATACTCCATTTCCAAATACCTCCTGAATATTTAGATATTTTCCCAACTGCTCAAAAGACAACAGGCTAAAATACAAAATACCTTATTTATATCCCACAGTAATTCTTATTTCTTCCTCTTGCTTGCATTCCCATTACTGTTTTAAAACAGTAGATGCTATTTTAATAGCACTTAAAAGTCACCCAGTTTAAAAAAATCACTCTCCCATATCTTCCCATTTACTCAAACCTGTTCATCTCCATTACTACCTGGCTACTCTGAAGCTTCATTTCTGATCTTCTGCATACACAGAGAAGTCTTCCATGTTGCTTTCCCCAGACAAAACCTGCCTCTCCAGTTTGTTATGAGCAATAGAGCTAGATTCTTAGTTCTCTCCTAAAAGACTGTACTACTTACCATGCAAAGCACAGAGATTTTATCTCTGTCATCAGAGCTCAACACTACAAAGAATCAGCATGGACTGTTGAACAAACACAGATGTTGAACAATTCATTCCGTAACCTAGCAGGTGCCAGGGACTACATTGTGTACTAGAACATAATGTAAGCTAAACTGAAGGTATTTTCTCCTTATAAAGCCTATACAGTAGTCCTCCCTTATCCAAGGGAGATATGTGCCAAGACACCCTGCTGCTGCTGCTGCTGCTAAGTCGCTTCAGTCGTGTCCGACTCTTTGCGACCTCATAGACCACAGCCCACTAGGCTCCTCTGTCCCTGGGATTCTCCAGGCAAGAATACTGGAGTGGGTTACCATTTCCTTCTCCAGTGCGTGAAAGTGAAGTCGCTCAGTCGTGCCTGACTCTTAGCAACCCCATGGACTGCAGCCTACCAGGTTCCTCTGTCCATGGGATTTTCCAGGCAAGAGGACTGGAGTGGGTTGCCATTGCCTTCTCCCTAGTGGAGCCTAAAACTACAACAGAACCAAACTCTCTCTCTCTACTTTTTTCTAAACACATATACCTAAGATAAAGTTTAATTTATAAATTAGGCAATAAGAGAATATCTGAATTGCCAGCATCACTATTCTTATACTTCGGGGCCATCGTTAAGTAAAATAGGGGTGACTTGAACACAAGTACCATCATACAATGACAATTGATCTAGTAACTTAGTCGACTACTCAGTGACTAACAGGCCAAATTCACTAGGCAAAAGATTCAGATCCTAGGTGGGAAAGAGCAGGACTGTGTAGGATTCCATAATGCTATTTCAAACTGTGCAATTCAAAACAGATGAATTGTTTATTTGGGAGAATTTTTTATTTAATATTTTCAGATCATGGTTGCCTGCAGACAACTGAAACTTTGGAAAGCAAAACTGCGGGTAAAGGGGAATTACTGTATTTTGTTGGAAAGCTAATGTATGTTAATATTCTTGTTCTACTCACTTTTAGCTGGGGCTGAAATGAGTGACTTAGCTGCTCTGTGCCTTGATTGTTTCATCTATAAAATGGTGACTGAAGTGGTGGAGGGTTGGGAGTTCATAGCTTATTTGGTTGATATAAGGACTAAATGAGATAATATATGCTATACTCCAGGTTTAGGGCATTTACTTTGAGGTTATCCATTGATGGCAAGAACAATTTCCTTTCAGTCTCTCCAGTTAGCTACATACATACCATATTGAAAAGGGAAAAATGTGAGAGTGTTAGTCGTTCATTTGTGTCCAACTCTTTGTGACCCTATGGACTGTAGTCTGCCAGGCTCCTCTGTCCATGGAATTGTCCAGGACAATTGGAATGAGTCACCATTACCTTCTACAGGGGATCTTCCTGACAACCCAAGTATCAAACCCAGGTCTCCAGCATTGTAGTCACATTCTTTACCACCCGAGCCACCAGGAAAGCCCACATATCATATTAGGAAACATATTCAACTGTAAAGGCTCATGACAGTCATTGACCCCCAATCCCCCATAGTCATTTCACTATTTTCACTTTCCATGATTTCTGAATCTCTACTTATCATGCACCCTGCTTTATTATTTAACTGATTTTCTTTGTTATCTTTGGATTACCATATTTATTAACATTCCTCTCACCACAATTGCTATTATCATTTATTGAAGCCTTAACGATGATGTAGACCTTGCAACTATTTCATCTTCATTATAGAAGGCATAATATTATTCTCACTTTACAGATAAAAAAAGCTTGGGGATATATAGGAGGTACTAAGTAGCTTAGCACATAGCATCATTTAGTTAGAGAATTGTGAATAGGATTCAAATCCACATCTGCTTGACTCCAAAACTCACAGAGTTAGCCACTGTGTTGTGAGCCTTGTTGCAGGCTACTACTCTACTGTTAGTCTGTCTTAGCCAAGTTAAGTATGTAAATTAATAAATGCAAATTAATACATCTGTTAATGTATTATATTTGTTAGTATATTATGTTTATTAATACATTTAATAAAAGCATAAATTATGTTTTTATTTAACATCTCCATGATACCTCCTCACCTGGGATCTTGCATATGATTGATGTTGAATATCTCTTTATTAAATAAATAAATATAAGAATGAAAAAATGAAGTTAAATTTGGAGAATAGGAAAAATCATGGGGAATTTGAAGGGAAAGGAGATTTATCAGGTTTCCTGTGTACTATATCCTCTCTAAGCAACAGGCAAAAGTGAAATGGAGGGAAAAAAGAGTTACAGACCGTGATGAAGATGATTAAAGAGAGTACAGAGCAGCTGTCAAAGCAAATATCAAGCAACATTAATAACTTTATAGCTCACCATGAGTCTGTCTCAAATATTTCCAAGAAAACAGGATCCTTGCTGTTGCACAGAGTAAGTGAGACTAATAATCAAGTGCAGATTCAAAGAAAAATTTTTGTCAGATATCTTGAGCTGAAGAAATTAAATAAAAAAAAGACTCTTAAGCTAGTGGAAAAATACATGACTCAGAGGAAAATATTATTCCATCCCTGGTATTTTAATTTGGGATAAAGTTGATAAGAAACAAGATCTGCAGTGTCCGCCACCTATTATCTAAGTTGTTTGAGTAATCAGATAATACCCCCCAAACTTCTGATGCTGATCCAAAAATAACCATATTGTGAGACTTATGAGTAAAATGCTTCAGCACTCCCAAGAATTGATTTCACATGTATTTCAACCTGTCCAGTAGGTTTGAAATACAGTCTATATGGATAAAAGTGAAAATTTGAGATGTGAATTTCTTTTCTAAATGTGAAATAATTTTTAAATAGTCTGCATTTTTAGAATGGTGATGACTCTACACACATTTCTTATGTGTTAGTAACAAATTATTGGATGATTTCTTGATAATAGCAACTAGTGGTTCTATTTATTTGCTCTTTTACAGTTTTTCATTACACTATACATTTATAGATTTTGTGTTGTTAACATCTGTGAGTCCCTATATACAGATAATGTGAGCTCTAAAAGAAGCAGGAGATTTGGTATCTCATCTCATTTAGCTGGCACTTACAGTTTATGGCGATTAGGAATTTTTTTAGAAATTATATACTGATTTGGCAATGTGGAAAAACAAAACAAAACAAAACAGTTATGTCATTGTTCTTCCCAGCTTCCACTGCCCTATTTGATTGTGGATAGTAAAGGTAAGAGAATAGTAAATAATGGGAAAATACTAAGAAAACCTAAACCAACTTGGAGTAAAATGAAAAGTACACAGTATAAAGACAACGACAGTGGTGCTTACTGTAGCTCTTTTGATTCTATAAATAGTAGATCAAATTGCAATGAGTGTGCTTTTTATCTTTGCCTGAAATAATCTTATTTGTCAAGCTATCCCCTACATTTCAGATCTCAACTTAAATGCTGATCTTTTATGAATATTGGCCCTAACTAAACTTAAAGAAATCCACTTACAACCATCCAAAAAAAGCTCTCATCATTATACAATCAGTAATTGATCTCAATCTTTCCCATTAAAATGTTTGCCTCATGAAGTTTCCAGTCTTGCCTATTGTGTTCATCACTGTATCTGGGGCCTTGCACATAGTAGGCATTTAGTAAATTGTTGAATGAGTAAATGAATGAATGAACTAGCATTCTAGTTATTACTTTCTAAAAGATTATCCCTATAGATAACAATGCTAGGTTTATTTATTTTTTTTTTTCTCTCACACATTGTGAAACATATACTTACGTGTTAGGACATGACATTTATTTAAAACAGCTATATTTCTAAGGCCCCAGATCTCTTGGAACAGAACCAAATATCCACATCACTGTAAGGAAGGGGTGTCATATTTTTAACCTATCTTTCTGCATAGCAAAGTCCTGTATCACTTGCAGAGGGCTTCCCAGATGGCCCTAGTGATACAGAAATGCTTGCTGATACAGGAGGTGTAAGAGATGCAGGTTTGATCCCTGGGTTAGGAAGATCCCCTGGAGGAGGATACGGCAAACTACTTCAGTATTCTTGCTTGGAGAATCTCATGGAGAGAGGAGTTTGGTGGGCTAGTCCATAACATTGCAAAGAGTTGGATACGACTGAGCATTGAGAATACCTTGTACAGCAAGGAGATCCAATCAGTCCATCCTAAAGGAAATCAGTCCTAAATATTCATTGAAAGGGCTAATGCTGAAGCTGAAACTCCAATACTTTGGCCACCCGATGTAAAGAAGTGACTCATTTGAAAAGAGCCTGATGCTTGGAAAGATTGAATGCAGGAGGAGAAGGGGACACAAAGGATGAGATGCTTGGATGGTATCACCGTCTCTATGGACATGAGTTTGAGTATGCTCTAGAAGTTGGTGATGGACAGAGAGGCCTGGCATGCTGCAGTCCATGTGGTCACAAAGATTCGGACATGACTGAGCAGCTGAACTGAACTGAACTGAACATGCATGCACCCGCTTTCAAAAGTGTCATACAACATAGTAAACTGACCTTGAGTATACTATATGGAATCTACTCGTGGATGGATTCAGCTCATAGACCTTTACTTTTATAATGATCAGTTTTACATTCAAGAAAATCATAAATTTAAAGAAAGTAGACCAACAGTATGCTCAAAGAGAAAGATCTAGATGAGGTAAAAGAATAACATCTCAGAAGTCAGCTCTGAATCTAATTAGTATTGAAATAAGTAATTACTTCAATAATTGGTAAAGCAAATGGTACTTCTTTTTCTTTTTAATTTCTGCAAAAACCAGTAGTAGAAGACTGGTGCTTTTACTTAAAGAGTTTGAGATTGTCAAGTTTAGTGTTTGAAACATTCTGTAGGAAAATAAAATTCTCAAAGTCTTTTTCTCTACTAGTCAGCTAGTCAGGACCAAGAGTTAAAGTAAACTGTAGCTTTATTTCACTTGGCCGATCTTTAAGAAAATACCTCCTAATAAACCAAAAAAAAAAAAAAAAAGGTCCCCAAAGGATACCCCTTCTGCCACAGAATACAGGATTCCATAGTTCTGTATTATCATCTACATGTATTATTTTTTAACACAATATGAACTATCACATTATAGAAGTAGTATATTAACACACAATTAATGTATCCACTTGCCTGGAGAATACCATGGACAGAGAAGCCTGGTGAGCAGCAGTCCATCGGGTCACAAAGAGTCAGATATAACTAAGGACTGAACACCCATGCAATGAATCCACAATTAAAGTATGCAATATGTATGTGCTGCTGTTGCTTACTGTTTTTTGTTTTTGTTTTTTATTTCTAGTGAAAATTTCCAAGTGAAATGTTCTGGAGCATAAAAAAAAACCATAGTTCCATATTATTTTTAAAGTATATAAACTAATATGGTAAACTAAACCTTCTAACCTAAGTAAAGACTTTTTCTTATCCCAAGGGCATTTTTTTCAATTTACATTTTTTTAATAAAAATATGGCTTGGAATGATCAATTAAATGGTTATTCAATGATAAATATTCCCTAGTGGCTCAGACAGTAAAGAATCTGCCTGCAATGTGGGAGACCCGGGTTTAATCCCTGAATCAAGGAGATCCCCTAGAAAAGGGAAAGGCTACCCACTCCAGTATTCATGGACAGAGGAGTCTGGTGGGCTACAGTCCATGAGGTTGTAAAGAGTTGGACACTACTGAGCGACTAACACTTTTACACTTTGAATGATCTAGCCTAAGGTTTATAATGAAATATTAAAATTCCAATCCTTGGATCACTTATCTTTCTATAGCTAGATTCACACTAGTAACAGGTCTCCTCTTTACTATTAATACTATTTTTAGACCTATGTATTCCAAACATTTGATATGTCCACTATAACCTCTAAAACAAGAACGAAAGGGAAATATTCAGTTGATTAGAGGACAAAGAGATTAAGAGAGTATCTATTACTGAAAATAAAGGAATGAGAATATTAACTTCTCTATATATTTTGGGGGAGCACAAGGGATACTTTACAGTTTTTCAGTTAGTTTCAGAATAAAGTAAACAATTGTTCTGTTCATAACAACGTATGGTTTGTATGTTTAGAATGGCTTATCAATGAATATACACTATCTAATACATTTATGGTATGCTTTAGATAAAATGGATTAATTGTAAGTAATAAATAGATTTGGAAACAGTATCATATCATTGAGCTTCAATACAATCCTAAAAAGAATGTTTTATGAATACACTTGAGAAAACCCAGATATGTGATGATGTCTTATTTTCTGTCTTCACTAGAGAAATTTATGCCAGTTCAGAATGGCCAGAATACCTTTCTGGAGTTCCAGAATACCTTTCTTGAGTTCCAGAATAAAATAAGAATTTATGGAGTGAATTACAACTCTCTGATCTCAATGAGAACTTTCTTGTTTTGTCATTATTTGTCATAGAGACTGATGTCTTCTTTTCCTTCTTATCTTTTCTCCTTAGAAATAACAAGATACAACATTGACTTTTGTAGATCATATTTGATTTACCTCTTTCCAGATACCAAAAATTGAAGGGATTTATTTTGTGAATCAGTTAGAGCTGCATGAAAATCCTGTTCCTTCTGTTCATGTTGAGAGGGATGCCTAAAGCCACAAGGATATGGGGGTTATTAGACATGCTTTTCTAAGGAGGAAATAGTAAGACAAAAATGGCCTGCCTGAAGTTACAGTTTATAGATTGGAAAAAGGCACAGACAATTAAAAGATGGAGCTACTTAGGGCAAATTGCTTGCAATCAAGCTGCAGCTAAATGAGCTTCTTGATGAGGAAGCCAAATTTATGTTGTTTCAAACCAGGGAGAAACATTAAAGAAGTTAAAAGGTGAGCAAGATGTTAGTACAATGGAATCCAGATAGGTTAATAAGAGAAGTTACTCAGGCAATTAAAACAATGCCTTCTGTAATGCACACACAGATACATACACATACACACACAGAATCATGTGCAAAACACCTCAAAATAGAAGACTACATGATTACATATACTTTTAGCCTTCATTAACATTTTATATACATGCCCTTTCTCATCACAAAAGCCCTGTGGCTTAAGAAGCTCAATCACAGAATATAATAATTTTCTCCCTCAATCTGCAATTTACTATAGACATTTTATTCGAAAATGATGTACTGTTTAAACTCTAAACAACTGTGTTTTCACTTTGTTTCTCCCCTCCCTAACTTATCTCTTGGCAGTTCTTTGAGTTGATTTTGAAAGAATGTATTTGATAATGAATTCAGAACTTACACAAAGCACAAAATCCATCTGAAAGCTTCAAGTGTGAAATATCACATTTCTTTCTTTGTTGCTAGATATTCAGGTCCACATGCATCAATTTCACTGAAAGCAGGATATTGTTCATATGTGTCTGTCTGAATGGAATGACTTTCAGGATTTTGTAATTTTGAAAAGGCATCAAACTAGGCTATCCTTCATCCCATTTCTGTTGCATTGGAATGTTAAGCATAGCAAGGTAGACAAAAGAAAGGTATAATACAGATCCTTATTGGCAGTCAGCAAGTACAAGGAAATGTAGAAAGAGATCATTTTCTGCTGACATTTTCCTTTATCTTGATTCCCTTATCCTTTCATGCATTAAGTTTTGCATGAACAAAACCTGAAAAAAATTTACAGCCCTTGTCTGAAACAGACAAAAAGTATGCCTCCTTCAAATGCTCTCAGTTAGGAAGTAAAAGCTCTCTAATATTCAGGAATTGAAAATGACAATAAAGAGAATGCTCACATTTAGAGCAACAAATAAGAATGTGATTCTGCAGCTAACTTTTTTTTTTTCCTAATAGCTGAAATGGAATATTTTCAGCATTTCCCTGCACTGATCTTCCATTCCCTGGAGAAGGAAATGACAACCCACTCCAGTACTATTGCCTGGGAAATCCAATGGACAGAGGAGCCTGGTGGGCTACAGTCCATAGGGTTGCGAAGAGCCAGCCATTACTGAGCAACTGAGCATGAATGCAAAGGTGCTAAAAAGAAAATACTCTATAATATATTGAGAAAGAAAATTGACCCTGAAAATATGTTTTGATCTTTTTTGTTTGTTCCCAGTGAACTATAAATTTTTAAAGACACATTTTATAGTATTTTTGAAAGCTCTCACAGTTAACTTTGGCTAAAAGACCGTTTGACAGTTGAAGTCATAACACCTGAAAGGATGAGATTTCCAAGTTCTCCCTAAATCAGCCTGATGAGGAGAGCTTAAAAGAAGTGGGAAGATCAGTATACAGGATAAAGTTCATTGTTAACTTCCCCAGGAACAATTAATTGAGTGACCAAAAGTGGGCATAATCATGTTTTTTATATTAATGCCATCTTTAGATGCAAGCCTAATGAACAAGGCAGGTCTGCTTTTAAAGAGTAGTGAGAAATACCTGACTAAGTACCCCTCAAGTTTGAGGCAAATAAATAACCAACAGAAGCAAATCTGATTAAAAATGTAGAAATGAAATTCAAGTAATCTGGATTCTACTCTTTCGTCATTATCTAGCTTGAAAACTCTGTAGACCAATTATTCTTCTGAAAGTTGCTTCCTCATGTACAAAATAAAAGAATTGAACCAAGTAATTACTGCGAGTCTTAGAAGTATGTGACTCTAAAAATACCTTCCATAATCCTCAGTTGTTTCAAGCTTTCTTAAAAATGTTTTGGCTAGGGGAAAAAAAAAATTAAAGGGAAAGTAAAAATTCTTGCTTCTTTGTGCAAAACTGGGAGCTATATCTTCTTGAGGCGCAGTTGGTGCAGTGGATGATCTCTGGTCAGTCAATCAGACTGTCAGACTCTGTGAGATCCCATGGACTGCAGCATGCAAGGCTTCCCTGTCCATCATCAATTCCTGGAGTTTCCTCAATCTCATGTCCATTGGGTCAGTGATGTCATCCAACCTTCTCATCCTCTGTCATCCCCTTCTCCTCCTGCCTTCAATCTTTCTCAGGATCAGGGTCTTTTCCAATGAGTCAGTTCTTTGCATCAGGTGGCCAAAGTATTAGAGCTTCAGCTTCAGCATCAGTCCTTCCAATGAATATTCAGGACTGATTTCCTTTAGGATGGACTGGTTTTATTCCCTTACAGTTCAAGGGACTCTCAAGAGTCCTCTCCAACACTATGTTTCAAAAGCATCAGTTTTTCGGCCCTCAGTTTTCTTTATGGTCCAACTCTCACATCCACACATGACTACTGGAAAAACCATAGCTTTGACTAGATGGACCTTTGTTGGCAAAGTAATGTCTCTGCTTTTTAGTATGCTCTCTAGGTTGGCCATAGCTTTTCTTCCAAGAGCAAGTGTCTTTTAATTTCATGGCTGCAGTCACTATCTGCAGTGATTTTGGGAGCCCCCAAAAATAAAATCTGCTATTATTTACTTTGTTTCCCCATCTATTTGCCATGAAGTGATGGGATCAGATGCCATTGATCTCCTTTTTTTGAATGTTGAATTTTAAGCCAACTTTCTCACTCTCCTCTTTCACTTTCATCAAGAGGATCTTTAGTTCTTCTTTTCTTTCTGCCATAGGGTAATGTCGTCTGTGTATCTGAGGTTGTTAATTTTTCTTCCATCAATCTTGATTCCAAAGGAATATATTGTATATATACCAGGCTGTATATTGTCACCCTGCTTATTTAACTTATATGCAGAGTACATCATGTGAAATGCTGGACTGGATGAAGCATAAGCTGGAATGGTCTCTAGGGTACTGGTTTAAAGGCTGCAGACAGGGTACTCTCATAGCTGTTTAAGTTGCTTTTGTCTTCTATACCTAAAATCCTTAGACGTTATGGTAAATTACTTATTTTACCCAGGTTTGTATTACAGAATGTTCAAAACATATCTATCCTTCTTCCCCCACAGTGTTTCTATGACATGTTTTTTCAGAAAAATGGCCAGGTCTTTTAACTTCAGTCTCCCACAATACCTGTAAAACTCTCATCATAACTTCACTGGCCTTATGTTTCACCACTGTCCTCCCTGGTTCCTGATGTCCAGTCATGAGCACTTCTTTTCAGTTCTTTTAGTTGATCATATTTGTGGCTTCTACTCCAGATTCTGTCCTTTAATCTGCTTTGAATGATTTACTATCCTTTCAATCCACCCCACCCAACTCTAATATACACATCCTTCACACTGTAAATTTTTACTCATCCTTTAGAATTCAACTTCCAATCTCTTAGACCATCTTGAATGAGGCCTTCTTAATAAATCGCCTTTGTAACAAATAACCCAATTTTAATAATCTCATTGATTATTTATAACACATACCTTCTTCTGTGTGACAGTCCCCCCCACCCCCCACCCCCCCCCCGCTTCAATGGCTTCAAAATGTACATAGGAACAGCTATTTCATCTGCTGGTCTTTCCCAGGCTCACTCAACTAGACAGAACAAACCGGCTTTATTCACTTATCTGAAGGTTGGTTTTGATGGCCTCTCATTCTCTGTTATGTTAACCTGGCTTTCTTACATCATTACAGTCTTAGGACAACATAAGAAAGCAAGAACAGAAACAATAAGGCATCTCAAGACCTAGGATACAGAATTTATACAGTAAACTTCCATTTTATTCTCTTAGCCAAAGTAGTAGCCAGCCCAGACTAAAGAGGTGGAGAGACAGACTTTACCTTTTGTTGGAAGAAGGAGAACTATAACAATGCACAGGGCATGAATGCAAGAAGGCATGACTAATCAGAGGCTATTTTGTGACTTTGAATCACATTATATAAAATTACTCATTTAGTTTCTGCTTTCCCAGTAGAAAATCAGTATATATGGACAGGAACTAGGCATTTTTAAAAAATTTCTGACATATTGCCAGCATTTAATGTAATCTTTTGCATGTTCTAGGTATCTATAAACATTTGGTGAATGAGTTAGTGAATGAATGTGTGAATTAATCAAGAAAGTAACTAACAAACTTCATAGACTTCTGCCTAATCAAGATGAAGTTTCATCTATAGAAAAAGAGACCTATATCTCTCAAACCCACAGAAAATTAAAAATCCTACAAACAGGGCCTATCTGAATCTATTTAAAGTTTGCTGAGTACCAAGCACTAATTTTACTGAGTACTGAGCATTAATTTTCTTTTTTAAAAAAAATATTTGTTTATGTATTTATTTGGCTATGCTAGGTCTTAGTTGTGGCATGCAAACTCTTAGTTTCAGCACATGGGATCTACTTCCCTGACCAAGAATCAGACCTCAGCCCCTTGCATTGACAGCACAGTCTTGGCCACTGGACCACCAGGGAAGTGCATTAGTTTTCTGTTGCTACTGTAACACAGGAAATTTAAAATTAACAAATTAATGCAACATAAACTGATGAGATCATAATACTGTCAGATGTATGGAATAGTTTAACTGAAATCAGTGCTCAGGTTTTCACAAGGGTATTGTTGTTGTTCAGTTGCTCAGTCCTGTCTGACTCTTTGTGACAACATGGACTACTCCACGCCAAGCTTCCCTGACCTTCACTGTCTCTTGGAGTTTGCTCAAACTTATGTCCATTGAGTCACTGATGCCATCCAACCATCTCGTCCTCTGTTGCCTGCTTCTCCTCCTGCCCTTAATCTTTCCCAGCATCAGGGTCTTTTACAATGTGTCACAAGATAGAAGTCAAAATATGTGGCTGGGCTCTTATCTCCAGGATCTGGTGAAGAATCAACTTTCAGGATCAGTGTTGCATAGAATCCAGTTCTTGCTATTGTAGGACTAAGATCCTTTTTCTTGCTGACCGGTGATCAGGAGTCATCCTCAGCTCTTCAAGCTGCCCACATTCTTCATTATGCATCCTCCTCTATCATTAAGCCAGGAACATCCATAGAGCTGTTCTCATTCTCAAATCTCTTACTTCCTCTTCTGTTCTCAGCCAAGGGAATGTTTTGCTTTTAATGTTTCATGCAATTATATTGGGACAACCTGGAAAGCCATAATAATCTTTTTAAAGTCAATTGATTATTAACCTTAATTACATTTGCAAAGTCATTTTTGCCGTCTAACATAATATATTTATTCACAGGTGTGGCACCAAGAGCAAAGGCCAAAAGGCCAAAATTCTATCACAGATGCTAAATAGCAACAAACTAAGTTCTAGGAGTCAAGGAGATGATTTGGGTGATGAATTTAGGAAAAGGTGATTTCTGAGCTCCAAGTCAGTGTGCTCTCCTTCTCCTAACCCCCTGAGACCAAAGTACCATTTCATTTGTCAACTTAATTTAATATCCTTATTGATCGCATGATCTCTAAAAATATTTATCACTCTGAATGAATTTAATAAAAGTATTTATTACTTTGAATGAATTTAATCAAGGAAGTTGTCTCTGAGAAGGATATTTGTATTCTATAACACAGATAACAAACTTTGATGTGAAAAGATAAAAAAGCAGAAGCTGTCTTGATAAAATGTGGATAACAAAGTGCCATGGGCTGATCTATGTCTCTCAAGATTCATATGCTTATACCCTAAGCCTAGTACTTGAATGTCACGTATTTGTAGAAAAGGGTTTTAAAGAGGTGATTCAGATAAAATGAGGCCATAAGCAGGAGTCTTTATTCAATATGACTGGTAAACTTATAAGAAGAGAAAATTGAACACAGAGAGATACCAGGCACATGCACACACAGAGGACAGACCATATTAGAACACAACAAAAATCTGGTGCCTGCAAACCAAGAAGAAATCAAATCTGCTGATGCCTTGCCTTAGTTTTCCAGCCTTCAGAACTATGAGGAAATAAATTTCTGTTTAACTCTGTGGTATTTTGTTATGGCAGTCCTAGCAAGGTAATGCATAGAAAAAAGAATATTTAAACAAAACTTCTCATGAATGGTCAGTGGTAAAAATGTGTAAGAAATGTTTATCCACCCTTAGACTGCTTTAAAAAAGAATTTAGAGATTAGAAAGAAAACTCAAGTTGGTTAGTCATTACCTAATCACTATTTTAAATTTCCCAGTGTCAGAATAAGGAAAGGTAGATGATTCGACAGCCATGGTATGTAATAATTATAATGGCTGTGGAAAGTGAAAGACAAATATTGTTTGCTTATTCATATAACGTTCTTCAGAATGCTAAAGCATTGGACTTTTATTGACAAAACTACAGAGAAATGTTATTATTGTTAACTGTGATTCACTACACATGATATTGGTTGTCTATGGGGTTTCGCTGATAGCACAGAAGGTAAAGAATTCATTTGCTATGCAGGAGACGTAGGAGACACGAGTTTGATCCCTGGGACAGGAAGATTCCCTGGAGAAGGAAATGGCAACCCACTGCTGTATTCTTGCCTGAAAAATCCCATGGACAGAGGAACCTAGCAGGGTACAATCCCAGGGGTCACAAAAGGTCAGACATGGCTGCATGACTGACACACACACACTTGCTTTATAGTAACAATTTAATTGTAAGTGCATTTGTACTTAGGATTCATTCATTTACTTATTCATTCATCCATTCAAGTAATATGTATTAAGTACCTGCTAAGTGCCCAAAACATATTTAGAATATGTTAAGTAATGTAGATTAAGGCCTCGTTGTAGTCGTGTTTAGGAAAGTGGAAATCAGCAAACAATACATAACCTAACAGTGTTAGTAATGATGTAGATAAAACAACAGAGAGAGTAAGTGAAGAGATGTTTTATATATGGTGATCGGGGAAGGACTCTATGGTGGTAATACCTAAGCACAGACTTAAATAAACTAGGAAAGCAGGTCATTCAATATTTGGAGGAAAAACATTTAGACACAGAGACCAGCAAGGAATAGGGCCTTAAACCAGAAAGATTCTGGACTTGTGTACAAGAAATAGCAAAAGACAATTGTTCCTTGAAGAGGTGAGAAAGAAAGTAGTAGATGAAATTAGATAAATAATTTCAAGGACTACTTCACATAGGATCATGCAGGCTGTAGTAGAACTTTGGATGTTCTTATTTTCACAGAAAGCCACTGAAAGGTCATGAGCAGGGGAGTTACAGGAACTTACCTGGGTTTTTTAAGGACTTCTCTTGATACTCAGTTCAGTTCAGCCACTCAGTTGTGTCCAATTCTTTGCGATCCCATGAATCGCAGCACACCAAGCCTCCCTGTGCATCACCAACTCCCAGAGTTCACTCAAACTCATGTCCATTGAGTCAGTGATGCCATCCAGCCAACTCATCCTCTGTCATCCCCTTCTCTTCCTGCCCCCAATCCCTCCCAGCATCAGGGTCTTTTCCAAAGAGTCAATTCTTTGCATGAGGTGGCCACGGTATTGGGGTTTCAGCTTCAGCATCAGTCCTTCCAATGAACACTCAGGACTGATCTCCTTTAGGATGAATTGGTTGGATCTCCTTACAGTCCAAGGGACTCTCAAGAGTGTTCTCCAATGCCACAGTTCAAAAGCATCAATTCTTCAGCTCTCAGCTTTCTTCATAGTCCAACTCTCACATCCATACATGACCTCTGGAAAAACCATAGCCTTGACTAGACGGACCTTTGTTGGCAAAGTAATATCTCTGCTTTTCAATATGCTATCTTGATACTAGTAGAGAATATATTGAAAAGAAAACATAGGGTTTATAATAAGGTAGTAGTGGTGGTTGGACTTGGGGTATATTTTAAGTTAGAGCTATACTTAAAGAAATCAACTAGTCTCATTCATATGAGAAAACGTAAAGTCAAAGTTGGTATTAATATATTTGAGCTGAGCAAGTAGGTGCTGTGATGCCATTTCATGTAATGATGATCAATAAAGGAAGATTAATTCAGAAAAAAAAATTAAGAGTTTGGTGTTTGTCATTTTAAAGTTTGAGAAGCCTGTGAAACACTGAGCTTTTGATGAATCAATGATTAGAATTAGAATCTGGAGTCTGGGAAAGTGGTGTGGAGCTGAAGATAAAAAACTAGTAAGTTGTCAATAAAAATAAGGTACTCATAGCCATGAGAGCTAATGCAATCACTTATGAGGTGAGTAAAGGTGAATTGATGAAGTTTAAGGATAAAATTTCTACTTGAACCTGGAGGATGGAAAGAAGAGGAAGAGCCAGAAAAGACAAAGAAGGAGATATTAAGGAAATAGAACACTAGGAGAATGTGGAGTCTTGGCAACTAAGAAGGAAAATAAAAAAAAGTGTTTCAAGAAAGAAAAAGTGGCCAACAAACTGGTCAAAGGCTATTTAGAGACTGAGTAAACTAAAGACTAAAACTTTTCATAGAGAGCATATGATATACTTTCAAATACATTCAGATAACAGACATTTTACTACATGGGAAACAATAGATCAGTGTGTTTTTTCTAACTGAACAGTAGTTTTCTCAGATGCTTAAGCAATATACAATAAATTGAAGAACAGATAGGCACTCAAGGTTGACCAGAAAGGGCAAAGGATACTTGTCCTGGAAATACCAATAAAAGTTCTTTTATGACAAATGTACTGTGGTTTCAACAGGTCGATGGGTCTTTTCATCCCACAATTTTATTCTGTGACTGGATTATCGAAGAAAACTATTTTTTTTCATTTTCAAGTCACAAAAAATTTTTTTGTCCTATCAAGTAATTAGAATATGCTTTAAGGAATGGGCTTCCCAGGTGGTGCAGTGGTAAAGAATCTGCCTGCCAATGCAAGAGGTGCCAGAAACTCAGGTTCAATCCCTGAGTCCAGAAGATCTCCTGGAGTAGGAAGGGGCAATCGACCCCAGTATCCTTGCCTGGAATATTCCTTGGAGAGAGAGCCTTGTGGGCTGTAGTTCATAGAGCCACAGAGTCAGACACAAATGAGTGACTGAGTGCACACACACACACCTTAAAGAATGCTTTTAGCTTATTTTCTATAGACTTAATAAATTTGGAATGTTAGAAAGAAATTACAACTTTATGATCTCTCACCTTTTTGGTCTTCATTCTGATTTACACCAACGCTTAGAATAATCAGTGACTCATGATAAATTTTCAAAGTCTGTCATTTATACTTTCACAGAATGAATAACTTTTTATTTTAATTGCTTGCTGTTTCATTAGTATTGCTGTTTTGTTAGTATTACTGTTAACTGCCATCTGTACTGTAATGAGGAAATAGAAAAGAAAATATTCAACAACTACCCAGGAGTATAAATGGGAAATGTTTCATTAACTTGCCAAATCTATATAAAACTGACTTAAATTTTTCAGAAGAAAAGTATTTGGAACATTTGACTGAATCACGGGATGTTATGTAAAGATTTGACAATCTGTTAGATAATTCTATGTGTCAATATTTGCTCTAAGTGCTCTGATGTTCCTATCCAATCTTCAACATTGTAGAGTCATTTGGGATTCTTGAAAGGGCTAAAGTAAAAGAGGAGAGTGAAAAAGTTGGCTTAAAGCTCAACATTCAGAAAATGAAGATCATGGCATCCGGTCCCATCACTTCATGGCAAATAGATGGGGAAACAGTGGAAACAGTGGCTGACTTTATTTTGGGGGTCTCCAAAATCACTGCAGATGGTGATTGCAGCCATGAAATTAAAAGACGATTACTCCTTGGAAGGAAAATTATGACCAACTTAGACAGTATATTAAAAAGCAGAGACATTATTTTGTCAACCAACGTCCATCTAGTGAAGGCTATGGTTTTTCCAGTAGTCATGTATGGATGTGAGAGTTGGGCTATAAAGAAAGCTGAGCACTGAAGAATTGATGTTTTTGAGCTGTGGTGTTGGAGAAGACTCTTGAGAGTACCTTGGCCTGCAAGGAGATCCAACCAGTCCATCTTAAAGGAGAACAGTCCTGGGTGTTCATTGAAAAGACTGATGTCGAAGCTGAAACTCCAATACTTTGGCCACCTGATGCAAAGAGCTGACTCATTTGAAAAAACCCTAATGTTGAGAAAAATTGAAGGCAGGAGGAGAAGGGGACAACAGAGGATGAGATGGCTGGATGGCATCACCGACTCAATGAACATGAGTTTGGGAAAACTCCAGGAGTTGGTGATGGACAGAGAGGCCTGGCATGTTGTGGTTCATGGGATTGCAGTTGGACACGACTAAGCAACTGAACTGATACTGATACTGAAAGGGCTAATCGATATAGATATCAGAACAAACATTTACTTGATAGAGAGTATGCCATTTACGTGAAGGATTTACAGTTAATCAGAATTTTCTTTTAATAAATTGTATTCCATGTTTTTGTTGTGGTGGTATAATTCCTCAAGTAAATAATTTATGCACCATTTTGGAACAAAATATATTGTCACCTTCCGTTTATTTAAGCCATTCTTGCACTATGTTTTCTTCAAGCCAAAAAGCATATAGTATTTACCTAAGCCAGGTTGGGTGACCTTGAGGGTGACCATGGAATTTTTGTGTTTATTATTTTAAAAAGGAGCTTTCATCAGTGATCTTATAAACTAAAAGACCATGGTCATTTTGTCCATGAAAGAAATAAAATGATGTAATGTGATGTTATCAAATCCCTAAAATGTATTCAATAACTGTTCATTAACAGTAGATTGCACATATACTGTTTACTCCCAATACATTTTATTCATATTATAATTGAATAGGCACCTCATTCAAACAGAAAAATAGTGTATTCCTTTTTTAAGGAAAGCAGGGATAAGAATTGATTGATAAAAGTAATTTTAATATTTAAATACACTTTCTCATTTGAATTTATTCTTAAGGAAAGCAGGGATAAGAATTGATTGATAAAAGTAATTTTAATATTTAAATACACTTTCTCATTTGAATTTATTCATTATATATTGTCTACTCTATAAGAAAACAAATGTATATTTTTCTTCCTTAAAGGATGTTGCATAATTCCCAAGAAAGCTGTCATAGATTGAAAACAAGAGCAAACAGCAAGAACATACAAGAATAATACATATATTATTCTTTTCTGTTATAGTTTATTAAAGATATTGAATATATTTTCATGTAATATAATAAGACTTCTTTATTCATTCACTTATTCATTAAACAATAGTTTGCTTCTGCTATTCCCAAAATCCCAATTCAACCCTCCCCACCATCACTCTAGGCAGTCACAAGTCTGTTCTCCATATCTGTGAGTCTTTCTGATTCATAGATAAATTCATTTGTGTCATATCGTAGATTCCACATATAAGTGATATCACATGGTATTTGTCTTTCTCTTTCTGATTTATTCACTTAGTGTAATCCCTAGGCCCATCCATATAGCTGCAAATGGCATTATTTCATTCTTTTTGTGGCTGGATAATATTCCATTTTGCATATATACCATATCTTCTTTAAACAGTCATCTACTGATGGACGTTTACATTGTTTCTATGTCTTGGCTATTGGAAATGGTGCTACTATAACATAGGGGTATATGCATCTTTTCAAATTATAGTACCATTCAGACATATGACCAGGATTGGGATTGTTGGATCATATGGCAACTCTATTTTTAGATTGTTGAGGAAATTTCATATGTTCTCCCTTCATAACTTCACCAATTTTCATTCTCACCAAAGGTGTAGGAGGGCTCCCTTTTCTCTACACCCACTTTCAGTTCAGTTCAGTTCAGTCACTCAGTCGTGTCTGACTCTTTGTGACCCCACGAATTGCAGCATGCCAGGCCTCCCTGTCCATCACCAACTCCTGGAGTTCACTCAAAATCACGTCCATTGAGTTGGTGATGCCACCCAGCCATCTCATCCTCTATTGTCCCCTTTTCATCCTGCCCCCATCCCTCCCAGCATCAGAGTCTTTTCCAATGAGTCAACTCTTTGCATGAGGTGGCCAAAGTACTGGAGTTTCAGCTTTAGCATCATTCCCTCCAAAGAACACCCAGGGCTGATCTTCAGAATGTACTGGTTGGATCTCCTTGCAGTCCAAGGGACTCTCAGGAGTCTTCTGCAACACCACAGTTCAAAAGCATCAATTCTTCAGCACTCAGCTTTCTTCACAGTACAACTCTCACATCCATATATGACCACTGGAAAAACCATAGCCTTGACTAGATGGACCTTTGTTGGCAAAGTAATGTCTCTGCTTTTCAATATGCTATCTAGGTTGGTCATAACTTTTCTTCCAAGGAGTAAGGGTCTTTTAATTTCATGGCTGCAATCACCATCTGCAGTGATTTTGGAGCCCCTCAAAATAAAGTCTGACACTGTTTCCACTGTTTCCCCATCTATTTCCCATGAAGTGATGGGACCAGATGCCATGATCTTAGTTTTCTGAATGTTGAGCTTTAAGCCAACTTTTTCACTCTCCTCTTTAGTGTTTACTATTTGTAGGCTTTTTTTTTAATGATGGTCATTCTGACTGGTGCAAGGTGATACCTTGTTGTAGTTCTGATTTGCATTTCTTTAATAATTAACAATGCTGTTTTCATGTGCTTAGTGGCCATCTGTGGAGAAGGCAATGGCAACCCACTCCAGTACTATTACCTGGAAAATCCCATGGACAGAGGAGCCTGGTAGGCTGCAGTCCATGAGGTCGCTAAGAGTCGGACACGACTGAGTGACTTCACTTTAACTTTTCACTTTCATGCACTGAAGAAGGAAATGGCAACCTACTCCAGTGTTCTTGCCTGGAGAATCCCAGGGATGGGGGAGCCTGGTGGGCTGCCATCTATGCGGTCGCACAGAGTTGGACATGACTGAAGTGACTTAGCAGCAGCAGTGGCCATCTGTATGTCTTCTTTGAAGGAATACCTATTTAGGTCTTTTGACCATTTTTTGATTGGATTTTTGTTGTTGTTATTGAGTTGTTTGTATTTTTTTGAAAATTAAACTTTTGTCAGTCTCATCATTTGCAAATATTTTCTCTTAGCCCATAGGTTGTCTTTTCATTTTGTCCCTGGTTTCCTTTGCTGTTCAAAAGCTTATTAGTTTGATTAGGTCCCATTTGTTTTGTTTTGCTTCTGTTTCTATTGCCTTGATATGACTTCTGTCAGTGACTGTTTTGCCTATATTCTCTTCTAGGAGTTGTATGGTGTCATGTCTTATATCTAAGACTTTAACCACTTTGAGTTTATTTTTGTGTATGGTGTATTCTAACTTCATTGATTTACATGCAGCTGTCCAATTTTCCCAATACCATTTGCTGAAGAGACTGTCTTTCTCCATTGTATATTTTTTGTCTCTTTTGTCAAAGATTAACTAAGTGCACGGGTTTATTTTTGGGCTCTTTTCTGTTCTCTTGATCCATATGTCTGCTT
This sequence comes from Redunca redunca, assembly GCA_006410935.1. NCBI lineage: Eukaryota > Metazoa > Chordata > Mammalia > Artiodactyla > Bovidae > Redunca > Redunca redunca. The sequence goes on along the minus strand of SJYQ01002908.1, from coordinate 427,091 downwards.
TGTTGCTAATACCATACTGTTTTTATTATTGTAGTTTTGTAGTCTTGTCTGACAGCAGGGAGGGTTATGTGCCCAGCTTTGTTCTTTTTCCTCAGAATTGTTTTAGGTCTTTTAGGTTCCATATAAATTTTAGCACCATTTGTTCTAGTTCAGTAAAAAATGTCATGGGTAACTTGATATAGATTGCATTAAATCTGTAGATTGCTTTATGTAGTATGGCCATTTTAACAGTATTAATTCTTCTAACCCAAGAACATGGGATACTTTTCTATTCCTTTAAATCATCTACAATTTTATTTATTAATATTTTATAGTTCTCGGCATATAAATCTTTCACTTCCTTTGTCAGATTTATTCCCAAGTATAATAAATTATGTTTTTAAAAGAAAGAGCAGAAGTTGGAAAATTTTTAAAAAGGGGGGATAGTTAAGATAGCTTATTGCTGAAAAATACTTTTTGCACAATATAAAAAGAATAACAAATGCCAGTGCATTTTAAATTTTATTTAAAATGTGATCTCTCTTAAAACTTGAAGGTGGAAGTTGAATGTTTATATGCATTATGTTCTTACTATTTATTTTATTGTCCATAGCTCTGAAAGGGCAAGGGTAAAGTCACTTCTTTGGAGTTATCCTCCAATGCATTCTTTGTTTTCCTAAGTGGAATTTTATAAGTTGATTTCACTTAATCCAAATTGAAATTTGAGGGAAAAGGGAGAGGACTTTTAATCCCATTAATTATATTTTATAAGTTATTTTAGACATGAATGATGTTTTATAGTCTATAGTAATTAAAGTTACCATAAATGTATTTTGCTTCAACTAAAAGATGTAAATTTACTTCAAGCTCTTCTCCCAAATCCACTGAATTTAGGTATTTAAAAATAATATAAGTTTTATAGCCATTATATTAAAAGTAGGCCAAGGACTTATTTTATGACATCATGAAGTAGATGTCACAACTCCTCACTTTTTGTGTTTCTCTTTAGTCCAAAGATTCCCTTTGCATTTGATTTGTTTTTAAGTTGCCTAAAGTAGATATTTCTGAATTAGGAAGTAAAGCTAACTCTATTTCACATCTAATTCAGGACATATTCTAACTTTCTAAATCTAAAATCAGCTGAATATGCAATCTGGTATTTTTTTATATAATTTTTATTTCATCAAACAGAAAGAAAAGGAGACTTCTTAACTATAAACAAATAAGATTATATTTTAATGTAATATTATAAAAGTGTATGGCAAAAAGATGTAATACAAAAACTATTTCATCAGTCCTAAAATGGAGCTAGAAATATATAGATTTTCCATTTCATTAATTTATTTTAAAAAGTTAAATCCAAGTAAATTTAAAAGGTAAATCCAAGTAATACTTATCACTGCATCATGTATATTTCAAATTTTAGAGTATATTTCCTAAAATGACCAACTTTCTGTTAGGCATATTTAGTTTGGGCCAAAAAGTGTGGCTGGCTTATTGGAGGCTGCCAGTAGGTGGCAGTGTAACTTATAAAGACATTAGGAGAAAGAAAGCAGTGAGAAGGAAAACATTTGTGAAAGAAATACAATCTATTATTGGTCAGAAAACCAAGGTAAATTGCAATTTTTTACTTGAATTTCTCCCTAGGAAGATCTTCTTTTACATTCTAGAATTGTTTTCTACTTGGAACAGACTAAAATTTGTGATTAGATGGAGAAAACATTTTGAAAATTGTAAAAATTTGCCAACACAGAAAATTTTAATGAATACTTTCAACTAAATAAAACAAGTTGGTCTTATTTATTTTTCTAATTGAATCTTTAAGTCCAACTGTACTTTTTATAGAACCCACTAGTGGCTAGCACTGCATCCTTCTTTAAATTATTTTGATATTAAATTCTAACCTACATAAAATAAGCAAACAACTGTATCAGGAGCAGAGCCTAGAAACCTGGACACAAAGTATCAGAGAAACCAAAATTTATGTTGCATGTTCAAACAAACAAATTATAACACAGAAAAATGTTCATGAATTGATATTTTTCCTGCCCCAATCCTCAACACACAGACAGACACAGGCAGGCACAAACACAGACACACACAGACACAAACAAACAAACTTTGGCTTTTCACTATCAAGTCCAGTTTTCTTAACTCTAAGCAAATTATAAGAAACCCAATAGAAACATAAAGAAACTACTGAAGATATGTCTATTATGAGCAATGTAGTGATGACTAACAGAGAAGAAATTAAAAGACATGTAAGAAATACATACACATACACCATAAATACATACTCAGATTGATAATTTTCTTGTTATTCTGGGGTGATTTAGNGTGATTTAGCATAGCATAAGATAATATTGCATTCCTCAATAGTTTATTTTAATGCTACTATATTAAAACTATATTGAGGCATAACTAATGTCTTTAATAGTGATAGGAAATATACATAGCATATATATATGTATGTGTGTATTTATGCAATGTAAAAACTTAGAAAAAATATAATCATCATGACTTTGAAAAAAGTTTTAATTTAAAATGCCTGAAAGAATTCTGAAAGATAATCAGGAAAAGAATTAAGTTTTAATATATAGTAAGCAGAATGCTAAATGCCTTATGTAAAAATGTCATCCTAGAAACAAGCCTAAATGGTACATTATTTTTAATCTTTATTTTATGAATGAGGAATATAGATTCATAGAAGTTAAGAAATGTCACTGTTGGCACAGCTATTAAAGTGACAAAATTGGATCCCAAACGTAGACCTGACTCTAGGGATGCTTCTTCTACCACACTGTGCTATATCAATGTTTTGAATAATTGATTTACACAGAGTGGCGCAAACACTAAAATGGAGCATCAATGTACTTGGTCAGATCAGGGTTTTATTATCAACTTGACAAAGCACATTTAAATAGAAGTGGAGAAAGACCTATTACGTATCTAAATGCTATGCTGTTATATTTTTGTTTGAAAGATGTATGTAAGTCACTTGTTCCCATATTAACCAATCCCAAAGTACATTTGCTCTGAATTTTCTTTTTTTAATTTAATATTTTTATTTGTGGTTTTTAAATTTCCTACCTGATTTTTGCATGCCACTTTTTTCCATTGTTCCATTGTGATTACCACTATCAAACTCTGGAGTTTTTTATCTAAATTATTTTTTTTTCCCCTGAATTCTAACTAGCTTATTATACAGTAAAGAACCAAATAGGCTGTCAAACGCATTGAAATGTTGTGTTATAAAAAGACAGAAATCCTGATTGTCTATATGGTTTGCTATAAATGAAGTATATTAATTCTAACTTTAAGACATCTGTTTTGCTTAGAGACAATTTTTTCTGCTTGTTTTTTATGAATTCTCAACTATATTTCAATCATTTGACTATCCTTCAGAATGAAAATTTCCATTTACTTGTATAAATAGAATATTTCTAATGACTAGCAACAGTTTCTTAGATGGAATTAATAAGTGAAACACTCCTAACATTAAATGCATTTTTACCTCAGCTTTAGGTTTTAGAGTTAAACAGAATTTTAATGAAAACAATTTTAGAACCAGCTAAAATTACACAGAATATCTAGTTAAAACACTCCATACTAGTATATAATGGTGAAAAGTAATAAGATTTCTTATTTTACAGTATTCTGCTCTTCATGTCTAACTGAAGTTACACATAGTATCAACCTTATAGAAATAATAAATTAAGAATAGTGTAGGCATATTTTTAATTTGTGATTTATGACAATAATTTGTGCATACATGATGCTTTTCCCCAATTTGTTTTAGAAAACCTTCATAGCATCCTATCCTAAAACCTTAACAATATCCTTTTTAGGAAGATGACAAATACCATAATATCACTAGGAAACAAGATGAATAGAAGATACAAAGAAGAAAGTAACATTTAGAAAAGATATTTTTAGAGCTTCCATGCTGGGCCAGTGGTTAAGAATTTGCCTTACAACGCAATGGACGGGTTCAATCCCTGGGCCAGGAAGATTCCATATGCTACAGAGAAACTAAGGCCATGTGACACAACTACTGAGCCCAAGTGCCTCAAGTACTGAAGCCCGTGTGCCTAGAGCCTGTGCCCTGCAACAACAGAGGCTACTGCAATAAGAAGTCTGTGCACAGCAACAAGTGATTATCCCTTATTTCCTGCAACTAGAGAAAGCCCACGTGTAGCAACAAAGACCTAGCACAGACAAAAATAAATAAACAATAAACCTTTATAAAAATGAAAAGTTATTTCTAATTTGACTATATACCAATTAAAAATCAAAATGAATATCTACATTATAAATATTTCATAATGTCAGTGGAAAAAATTAAGTACCTCCTATGGAAAGAAGTTATATGTAAGCCATAGACTCTGCTTTTAATGCTTATGTTGTGTTTTAGCTCCTTAAATGTCAAAGCCACCAACTTTGCAATTCTCTTGCTATGACAGGCAAGTTGTTAATTATGTAATATTCTATATGGTTCAATAGATTTGTTTTTGCTGGAATAAATAGCTACATTGACTTCTTGAAACTACATAATCTGTTATTTAGAAGTTGTGGTAATGCTTTTAACAGTATTCTCCAATTCCAGCTTTAAAAGTGGTTTGCTATTGTTCTTATTGTTTAGTAAATTAAACTAAACATCTAGCACTAAGTCATACTCTCTTCATTTTGACCAGTTTTTCCTGCTTTGGAGAACTATAATTTTTCCAGTGCGGACTTACATAGAAGAGAACAGGCAAGAAAAAAGGTCTTAGATCCTAGAGCAGCTCTTCTTTTTATTGTTAGTCCTATAACCTTGGCCAAATCACTTAACCTTTTAGAACCCTACATTTCTAGTCTGGAAGATGAAGGGGTTGGAGTAAATTACCTCTAAAAGCTCTTCCAGTTCTACAACACTCTGATTCTATGTATAGAACTTCAAAGTCAGTCACCAACTTTAGAATTCCTGGGTTTTCTGTTTTAATCTGCCTTAAGAACAACATTGGTAGTATAGAGCTTCACAAGAAGAAATTTGTAGACCTTTATTTGAATGAATCACTTGGAAAGGTTTTTAAAACTTCTATTCAAAAAAATCTATCTTTCATCTACAATAGACACCAAACTATTAATCAGTTACAAATATAAAATAATTTTCTTTGTGCTGCCAGTTTTGTTGCTAAGAAAAATAATGATTTTACAGCTTAAATAGTCAGGTATGGACATTTATGGTTCATGTTAATATATGTCATTTTTCTTTACATTTTCTTCCCTCCGGGTTTTCTTTCTGCTGTTCCTATAGATTAGCTACTCCATCTAAGCTAGTAATAATATATTTTTTAAACTATTAAATCTTATAACATCCAGCATATAAAATTATCTTGAGCTAGCATCACTTTCCTTAAGAAAACAGTCTACCTAAGTAAAAATAGTAAATTTCATTTATATGCTATGGTCTTTGGAAGTAATGTTAGATATTTGCAAACAGTATACACAATACTTCTCAAGTTAGAGATATGGACTATAATTAATAATGCTTTTTCTTCTACCTTCCTTAATTATTGATGTTACTTTAACAAAAGATGTATATTACATGTGGTACATAGGGAAAAACACTGACCCTTGTGAATTTACAGGACCTTGGTTTCTTTCCCAGTTTTTAGTATATGGTATCTTTGCCTATAGTATAGACCAAGACTATAGTACCTTGGTCTAGTCACTTGAGATTTAATGTGTAAAGTGAAGGTCTAACTTATCCTTAAATTTCTTGGCATTTCTTACTTTCTACACATAATGAAAATATTACTCTTTCAGTCTTTTTACTTGGTACAGTTCAGTTCAGTTGCTCAGTCGTCTCCGACTCTTTGCGACCCCATGAATCGCAGCACGCCAGGCCTCCCTGTCCATCACCAACTCCCAGAGTTCACTCAGACTCACGTCCATCGAGTCAGTGATGCCATCCAGCCATCTCATCCTCAGTCGTCCCCTTCTCCTCCTGCCCCCAATCCCTCACAGCATCACAGTCTTTTCCAATGAGTCAACTCTTTGCATGAGCTGGCCAAAGTACTGGAGTTTCAGCTTTAGCATCATTCCTTCCAAAGAAATCCCAGGGTTGATCTCCTTCAGAATGGACTGGTTGGATCTCCTTGCAGTCCAAGGGACTCTCAAGAGTCTTCTCCAACACCACAGTTCAAAAACATCAATTCTTCGGCACTCAGCCTTCTTCACAGTCCAACTCTCACATCCATACATGACCATAGGAAAAACAATAGCCTTGACTATACGGACCTTAGTCAGCAAAGTAATGTCTCTGCTTTTGAATATACTACCTAGGTTGGTCATAACTTTTCTTCCAAAGAGTAAGCGTCTTTTAATTTCATGGCTGCAGTCACCATCTGCAGTGATTTTGGAACCCCAAAAAATAAAGTCTGACACTGTTCCCACTGTTTCACCATCTATTTCCCATGAAGTGATGGGACTGGATGCCATGATCTTTGTTTTCTGAATGTTGAGCTTTAAGCCAACTTTTTCACTCTCTTCTTTCACTTTCATCAAGAGGCTTTTTAGTTCCTCTTCACTTTCTGCCATAAGGGTGGTGTCATCTGCATATCTGAGGTGATTGATATATCTCCCAGCAATCTTGATTCCAGCTTGTGTTTCTTCCAGTCCAGCATTTCTCATGATGTACTCTGCAAATAAGTTAAATAAGCAGGGTGACAATATACAGCCTTTATGTACTCCTTTTCCTATTTGGAACCAGTTTGTTGTTCCATGTCCAGTTCTAACTGTTGCTTCCTGACCTGCATACAGATTTCTCAAGAGGCAGGTCAGGTGGTCTGGTATTCCCATCTCTTTCAGAATTTTCCACAGTTTATTGTGATACTTGGTACAGTTTATATGATAAATCTTCCTGCTATTCAGCAATGGTAAAGAGAAAAAGTGAGTGAGTCACAGAGACTCACAGAAGTATCATATTTTCTCACCCAGTCTCCCATTCACTCCCTTAAATTGGCTCTTTAAGAACAATTTATTCATTTACATACTGTTCCTATATTGGATCTGAAAACAAGTCCGAGCAAAAATGTACAGCAGTAAGATTTTTATCTTAGTTAAATTTGAATGGAAATCATTAAGCATCCAGAAAAGCACATTAACTTAGCAATCAAAATAACTGTATTGTATATCAAAGGAAAACAAAAAGCAAAACTAGAAGAATGATTTAAGTAGTTGGACTATGACTTGTGAAAGTTGCCAGCTTCTGACAGAGAGAAAGCATATTCTATAAACTTACTACAGAAATCAGCATGTTTAGAGTTCCAGCAAGCATGGAAATGTACCCTATAAGAAAACGGTGTTTAAGAATGAATCCTGGGGAATTCCCTGGTGGTCCAGTGGTTAAGAATCTGCCTGCCAATGCAGGAGGCACAGATTCTAACCCTGCTCCAGGAACTAAGATCGCACATCCCACATAACTGCTAAGCCTGTGAGCTACAACTACTGAGCCCACAGGCCACAACTAGAGAAGCCCATGTGAAGCAACCAAGTGCCCATGTGCCACAACCAGCACCATTAAAAATAAATAAATAAATAATAATTTTTAAAAAAGAACAAATCCCTCTTTATGCTCCAAAAGCGTTCATATTAATTTTCACAGAATGTCAAATGCTTTGTGATTTATCTCAGTGTATTTTTGAAACAATGAAGCCTAAACTCAGAGAAGACTTAAATACAAGGTACACTGACTTGCTTGATGTCATATCCTCAGAAGTAAAGCTAGGATTAGAATCCAGCACGTTTCTTATTCTACTAGACAGGAAAGAAATCTACCATAATAAAAAGAATCAGATGAAAGCTTACATATTAAACCCAAGAGCATATACCAGGAGAACTAAAACAAACAAATAAGCAAAAAGCAAAGAAAAAGAAAAAGAGAGAGAGAAAGAGAGATCAGCCAGAAGACATTTGAGTTTGACACAATCCATTTCTTCACTAATTAGAGTTGTTGTTCACTCAGTCATGTCTGACTCTTTGCTATCCCATGTACTGCAGCACGCCAGGCTTCCCAGTCCTTCACCATCTCCCGGAGCTTGCCCAAACTCATGTCCATTGAGTCATTGATGCCATCCAACCATCTCATCCTCTGTCTCCCACTTCTCCTCTTGCCTTCAGTCTTTCCCAGCATCAGGATCTTTTCCAGGGGTTGTCTCTTTGAATCAGGTGGCCAAAGTATTGGAGCTGCAGCTTCAGCATCAGTCCTTCCAGTGAATATACAGGGTCAATTTCCTTTAGGATTTACTAATTTGATCTCCTTGCAGTCCAAAGGACTCTCAAGAGTCTTGTTCAGCACCACAGTTTGAAAACATCAGTTCTTCAGTTCTCAGCCTTCTTTATGGTCCAACTCTCATATCCATACATGACTACTGGGAAAACCATAGCTTTGACTATATGAACTTTTGTTGGCAAAGTAATGTCTGTGCTTTTTAATACATTGTCTAGGTTGGTCATAACTTTTCTTCCAAGGAGCAAGTGTCTTTTAATTTCATGGCTGCAGTCACCATCTGCAGTGATTTTGGAGCTCAAGAAAATAAAGTCTGTCACCATTTCCCTTGTTTCCCCACCTAATTGCCATGAAGTGATGGGACCGGATGCCATGATCTTAGTTTTTTGTCTGTTGAGCTTTAATTAGAGTACACTATGCTAATTGGAATAGAATAAGAAAATGAAAAGAGGTGTGTATTGGGGGTTGAGAATTGAAGATCTATGACAACAAGCAACAAAAGACTTCATCTTTGAGTTTATATCAAATTGAGATTATATATCAGGTTTTACTTTTGATTTTATTATTTTATAATGTGGAGTGATTTCTTTTATTTATGTTTACTTATTAGATATCTTAAAATTGCAGTTCAGTTCAGTTTATTCGCTCAGTCATGTCCAACTCTTTGTGACCCATGAATCACAGCATGCCAGGCCTCCCTGTCCATCACCAACTCCTGGAGTTCACCCAAACCCATGTCCACTGAGTTGGTGATGCCATCCAACCATCTCATCCGTTTTTGTCCCCTTCTCCTCCTGCCCTCAGTCTTTCCCAGCGTCACGGTCTTTTTGAATGAGTCAGCTCTTTACATTAGGTGGCCCAAGTATTGGAGCTTCAGCTTCAGCATCATTCCTCCCAAGGAACACCCAGGACTGATCTCCTTTAGGATGGACTGGTTGGATCTCCTTGCAGTCCAAGGGACTCTCAAGAGTCTTTTCCAACACCACAGCTCAAAAGCATCAATTCTTTGGTGCTCAGCTTTCTTTATAGTCCAACTCTCACAGCCATACATGACTACTGGAAAAACCATAACCTTGGCTAGACGGACCTTTGTTGACAAAGTAATGTCTCTGCTTTTTAATATGCTGTCCAGGTTGGTCATAACTTTCCTTCCAAGGAGCAAGCAGCTTTTCATTACATGGCTGCAATCACCATCTGCAGTTATTTTGGAGCCCCTCCCCCAAAATAAAGTCAGCCACTGTTTCCCCAGCTATTTGCCATGAACTGATGGGACCAGATGCCATGATCTTAGTTTTCTGAATGTTGAGCTTTAAGCCAACTTTTTCACTCTACTCTTTCACCTTCAAGAGGCTCTTTAGTTCTTCACTTTCTGCCATAAGGGTGGTGTCATCTGCATATCTGAGGCCAAAGCAATCAGAATTTGGAGGTTGTATTATCAATGCATCAGTTAATTTAGCAGTCAATATTTTGGTGATGAGAAGGCTGTAAATTCAGAGTATATTGGTTCTTAATTATTAATGACATAGGAAATTCATTTGGTTTCTCTGACCCTGTTCTCCTCATCTGTTCTTTGCAAAGTTCCTGCCTTCACCACAGACTTCACCACACAAACGTCACAAAATGATGTTTACGTAAAATACATTGTATAGTAAACAGCACTAGACAAGTGAAAGTAGAACTGTTATCAAAGTGTCCTAAATTTTGGCAATGATGTGATGCAGAATCTGAATTATCCAGATAATGATTATGAAGACCCACCTGTCACTGGATATGCAGATGTTTAAAATATAGTTAATGATTCATAAGATGTGGTGCTGATTAAACCTCTAATCAGATGTTTTCTAATTTTAGTCTAATGATGACTCTTCTAGCCCTTAGGTCTTTTTGCTTCCTGATTTTGGTTTCACCAGTTTCAGAACTGACAAAATTAACTACATGAAAATCAGTGAAATCTTTTTAGTTTATGTATCTTTTTTAGCTAAAGTTGGTAGAGCATTAAATATCTCCTTCACCATTAATGGTTATAGATATTAAGTACACTTTTATCCATGAGAAATACAGAAGATTCTAGCACATTAAAACTTGTTTATATTTTAAACCTGGAAATTACTGGCTGTATTAGGCTGGCATTTTTTAAATGAAAGTAGTGAATTGCCAGATACTTTACATTGCTTCTTATCATGTCCACAAATAGGAAATGTATCCCAATTTGACAGACATTTATAAATGAAAAGGAAATACAATTTGAGTTTGTCTGGTTCTATTTCTAGAATGATACAGAAAACTGCTGATGGAGAAGACATGATTTAGCCTTATAAACTTCTAAAAACTCTATTTAAAAATATTTATTTTCTAAGAGTAATAAGAAAAGCTTACTTAAGCACACCAATTACTGGAATGCTCTTGTTCTGCAAAAGCCCAGCTTGATCTTGGAGATAATACCTCTAAAATTTACAAAATCACTCATACAGATGTTAAGGTAGGAAGTATAATATTTTTATATTGACTAAGAAAATAGTTTTCATATAGGTCTTAATTCTGTAATAGAGATCCCAGAGATATGAAAAAAATTCTAATTATTTTACATAGTTAAATTAATTTAATCCCGTATATCTTTCACCTAATTTCTCTATCAGGATAGTAGCTTTAAAATTATTTTTTGAGATATTAACTAGAGAGATTAAAGATTTCATGGCTTTTTCAATGCGTATATACTATACTTACATGTTTAAATCCATTTTGTGTAAGGTTATTTTAACAAATCTACAATGCTTTTTAAATTTCAAAATAAAGCAAATTCAGATTATCTGTAGGACTTCCCTGGTGGCACAGTTCAGTTCAGTTCAGCTGCTCAGTTGTATCCAGCACTTTGCGATCCCATGGACTACAGCACCGCCAGGCCTCCCTATCCATCACCGATTCCTGGACTTTAGTCAAACTCATGTCCATTGAGTCACTGATTCCATCCAACCATCTCGTCCTCTGTCATCCCATTCTCCTGCCTTCAGTCTTTCCCAGCATCAGGGTCTTTTCAAATGAGTCAGCTCTTCACATCAGGTGGCCAAAGTATTGGAGTTTCAGCTTCAGTATCAGTCCTTCCAATGAATATTCAGGACTGATTTCCTTTAGGATTGACTGGTTGCATCTCCTTGCAGTCAAAGGGACTCTTAAGAGTCTTCTCCAACACCACAGCTCAAAAGCGTCAATACTTTGGCACTCAGCTTTCTTTATAGTCCAACTCTCACAGCCATACATGACTACTGGAAAAACCATAGCCTTGACTAGACAGACCTTTGTTGGCAAAGTGATGTCTCTGCTTTATAATATGCTGTCTAGGTTGGTCATAACTTTTCTCCAAGCAGCAAGCGTCTTTTAATTTCATGGCTGCAGTCACCATCTGCAGTGATTTTGGAGCCTCCCAAAATAAAATCTGTCACTCTTTCCACTGTTTCCCCAGCTATTTGCCATGAAGTGATGGGACCAGATGCCATGATCTTAGTGGCACAAGGTGGCACAGGCGATAGAGATCTGCCAGCCAGTGCAGGGGACATAAGTTCGACCCCTGGTATGGGAAGATTCCACATGCTACAGAGCAACAGAGCCTGTGCTCCACGACTGCTGAGCCTGTGCTCTAGAGCCCAGGAGCCACAACTACTAGGCCTGTGTGCCACAACTACCGAAGCCCATTGCACTAGGACCTGTGCTCCGCAATAAGAGAAGCCACCTCAATTAGAAGCTCACACAACTAGTACCCCTGCCTGCTACAGCTAAAGAAACTCAGTACAAAGCAAAGAAGACCCAAAGCAATCAAAAGAGTAAATAAAAGATTATTTGTGGGTAGTGAAGTTTTTGCCTTCTAAATTTCAGATAATATGGATTTTTAAATTTACATTATTGAAAAATTATTCCTAGCCACATACTCCATGAGATAAGAAAAATAAATGACAAACCATACTGAGCAATGTACTGAGACTCTCATCCTAAATGGAGAGATATTTTAAAATTTCCCTCCAATCAACTGAATGAAATTTTTGTACAAGATGTTAGAAATGTAGATGAAGTGACATACCTGAAATGAGCTATTTTAGACTTAGTAGATAGAATTATTATACCTTGTAAAGGGAAGTAGTGTTGATTAAGGAACTACTGGCATTCCTAAGTAATCTTGCCTCATATCCTCTCAGTGACTCTTTATATATTGCTTTGGACTTTTATAGGATATAGTTTATGGAAAAAGATAAAGATAACTACTACTGACTGAACCTGTCACCACCAATGTCATCAGTACCGCTACAGAGTATCTCCTTATCCAGGCTACCTTTTTGTCCTATTTGATGAGGGGGTAGCATTTTCAGGTCATTTTTCCCATAAAGAAGAATGTTGCTGGTTTAATGTTGGCATTGCAAGAGCTTCCACATAATTTCTCTTATCCTGTGGTAATTCTTCCCTATCCATGGTTTAAAGGAAAGACACTATTTTAAGCCAAATGTAGAGAAAAGAAACAGTGTTATCTGCTCAAACTGTAGTTTTCCAGGGCATTGCTGAACCCTGGTGTAGTGGCCCAGAGTATAGTTTTTGTTGCCACTATCACACTTACTTTTCTGCTCAAGTCTCTACAGGAGTGGATATTCTAATCTGTGAAATGCACCAGCTTTGGCTAAGGAAACTGTATATAATTTTCTGTAATCATAAGGATCGTGAAAGACACAGAAGCTCAAATTCAATGAATAGTTAAAAGGAGAAATAATTATAACAAGCTGAATCAAAAATGTAATTCATGTTAGAAAAAAACTGAAAAAATATGATAAAACATGACAAGAGACTTGTAATTCACAGCAAAACAAAGAAAACATTGAAAAAAGCCCTGCATCATAAAGATGAGTTAAAAGAACACTAAAATAAAGATTTGGCTCATTGAGAGGGGTCCTCTTTTCTACCTTTCACTGGGTACATCTAATTCAAGCAAAAAAAAAAAAAAATCTAAAACCTACTGTGGAATAACTTGCAAAGACTGTTTCTATAAACCAGTTAAACTGTTAAACTATAAACTGTTAAAACTCAGTATGTCCTAATGCTCTCTGGTAGAATTATAGTCAGTGTTTTAGCTATATTCTTACTTGTTTTCATTAAAATATGGAAATAGCAGTTAAGTCACTAACTGATCCCCTTAAAATTGTAAAATGTGAGGAAATAGTGTGCTGTGACCAGAACACTCAGTTTACTACCCTATGTTCCCTTAGTTCTAAAAGGCTGTGCGACATGGGAATAACATTGTACTGTATGGATACTATTCTATTCTAATTTGGGTGATAAGCTCAGGTATGTGTTTTATTATTATATTTTATTTTATTATATTTTCTTATATATTTTCTCTTACTGAATCAATTATTGCATGATAAAGAATTATTTGCAACCATAGCATTTTCACGGAGTAGACGCATCTACAAGACTTGTAAGAAGTTCTTTGTTAAGATTTAAACTCTTTCTGAGTTTCTAGGCATTTGCTGTAGTTTCCCCTTTACATACATAGTTAATTAGATGAACAGAACAGTGAAAATTGTATAACTTAAAGTTAAGCATATATTATTCTAGTGTAATTTTCTCTAGATGTACATGATATTTGCTGTCCTATAGGGCAAGTACAATTTTTTCCAAAGTGTTTTGAAACTAAGATTTAAAAACAACCAGCAACAACAGCAAACTGCTTAACTGAAACTAAGCAATAGTTCAGAAAATATTGGCTAAAAAAAACAAGATCTTATTCATCAATAGAACTCTGATTTCAAATTTACTATATTAATTTCATGATTCTATACCTATTCAAACTTCAGTATATTTGTATCTCTATAAGTCTTTTACTTATTGATATTTATGTTCTTATGCTAATAATCATGGAGAAGGCAATGGCACCCCACTCCAGTACTCTTGCCTGGAAAATCCCATGGACAGAGGAGCCTGGAAGGCTGCAGTCCACGGGGTCGCTGAGGGTCGGGCACGACTGAGCAACTTCACTTTCACTTTTCACTTTCCTGCATTGGAGAAGGAAATGGCAACCCACTCCAGTGTTCTTGACTGGAGAATCCTAGGGAAAGAGAAGCCTGATGGGCTGCCCTCTATGGAGTCGCACAGAGTCGGACATGACTGAAGTGACTTAGCAGCAGCAGCTAATAATCAATACAAATAGGTAAATATATCAAAGAAAATAAAATAGCTCACATGCCTAGTAAATGAAAGAGGCCTTTGATGGACCTAATTGAGACTGGAAAATATAGTAAACATTTTATAGAGTTTAAAATGTACTTGGAAATCTGTTTGTTTTCTTAAGTTTATGTAATTAAAAATTGGCCTATTGAATAATTTCATTAAATTCTATGAGATTGCTATGTCTTTCTAGAAAATTTACTGCTAGGATTTCAGAAATATTTCTTTATTTCTGGATGACAAAAAATTATTTTATCAGAGTTGGACATTTTGACCCCAAAAGGAGGGAAAGAAAAGAATATGTAAAATATTAGCACTATATTTTTTACACAATATGAATAATGACTAACCAAGTGTGCGTGTGTGTGTGTGTATGTGTGTTAGTTGCTCTGTCATGTCTGACTATTTGCAGCTCCATGAACCATAACCTGCCAGGCTCCTCTGTCCATGGAATTCTCCAGGCAAGAATACTGCTACCCTTCTCCAGGGTACCAATCCCTTTTCTAGGGGATCTTCTTGACCCAGGGATTGAACCTGGGTCTCCTGCATTGCAGGCAGACTCTTTACTGTGTAAGCCACCAGGGAAGCCCAATCAAGAATACTAAAGTATGCTTTTTTCATACTGTTCATTCTCATAGTAACCTCAGATATGCAGATAACAACACCTTTATGACAGAAAGTGAAGAGGAACTAAAGAGGCTCTTGATGAAAGAGAAAGAGGAGAGTAAAAAAGTTGGCTTAAAACTCAACATTCAAAAAATGAAGATCATGGCATCCAGTCCCATCACTTCGTGGCAAATAGATGGGGAAACAAGGGAAATGATAACAGCCTTTATTTTCTTGAACTCCAAAATCATTGCAGATGGTGACTGCAGCCATGAAATTAAAAGACAATTGCTCTTTGGAAGAAAGCTATGATCAACCTAGACAGCATATAAAAAGCAGAGATATTACTTTGCCAACAAAGGTCCATCTAGTCAAAGCTATGGTTTTTCCAGTAGTCATGTACAGATGTGAGAGCTGGATCATAAGGAAGGCTGAGAGCTAAAGAATTGATGCTTTTGAATTGTGGTATTGGAGAAGATTCTTGAGAGTCCCTTAGACAGCAAGGAGATCAAACCAGTCAATCCTAAAGGAAATCAGTCCTGAATATTCATTGGAAGGACTGATGCTGAAGCTGAAACTCCAATACTCTGGCCGCCTGATGTAAAGAACTGACTCATTGGAAAATACCCCAAAGCTGGGAAAGATTGAAAGCAGGAGGAAAAGGGGTTGACAGAAAATGAGATGGTTGGATGGCATCACTGACTTGATGGACATGAGTTTGAGTAAACTCTGGGAGTAGGTGATGGACAAGGAAGCCTGACATGCTGCAGTCCACAGCATCACAAAGAATCGGACATGACTCAGCTGAACTGAACAGAACTGAAATTATATTTTTGCTTTTGTAACCTAGAATATAGAGGCAGAATGTGATAATGAACTACTAAGAGATACAAAATTTATCTACATCAAAACTTGAATTGGAATTGTGAGACTCTATGGGCCTGATCAGTCTACCCTAGAAAGAAAGCTTATAAAATGTAGTTTGAAGGAGTTTCTAAACTATTTGATAAGGGAAATGCATTTAACATATTGGCATTTGACAAGATATTTTCATGAGATTAAATCTTATGTAGAGTTACATGATATTTCAATTGTGTGTACTGCAAACTGATTGAATGGGGGTGTTCAAGAATGCTGGGGAGGGAATGACTGTCAGTCTATAATAAAGTTTTACAGAGTTCAGCCCTTAAATGTTCTGTTCACTATGACTCACATAAATGCAAAGGCATCACTCAACGAAAGAATGACTGAATATATAGTAATGATAAAATCAGTGTTTAAAAGCATCTTGATAAGTAAGAATGGTAGGCCAAATCTTGCAAATTAATATGAAAAGATACTCATATCTAAAAATCCAAGTGCAATAGTATAGTACACTCAGTTCAAGTCAGTCACTCAGTCATGTCCGACTCTTTGCGACCCCATGAATTGCAGCACTCCAGCCCTCCCTGTCCATCACCAACTCCCGGAGTTCAAACAGACTCACGTCCATCGAGTCAGTGATGCCATCCAGCCATCTCATCCTGGGTAGTCCCCTTCTCCTCCTGCCCCCAATCCCTCCCAGCATCAGACTCTTTTCCAATGAGTCAACTCTTCGCATGAGCTGGCCAAAGTACTGGAGCTTCAGCTTTAGCATCATTCCTTCCAAAGAAATCCCAGGGTTGATCTCCTTCAGAATGGACTGGTTGGATCTCCGTGCAGTCCAAGGGACTCTCAAGAGTCTTCTCCAACACCACAGTTCAAAAGCATCAATTCTTCGGCACTCAGCCTTCTTCACAGTCCAACTCTCACATTCATACATGACCACAGGAAAAACCATAGCCTTGACTAGACAGACCTTAGTCGGAAAAGTAATGTCTCTGCTTTTGAATATACCATCTAGGTTGATCATAACTTTTCTTCCAAGGAGTAAGCGTCTTTTAATTTCATGGCTGCAGTCACCATCTGCAGTGATTTTGGAACCCCAAAAAATAAAGTCTGACGCTGTTTCCACTGTTTCACCATATATTTCCCATGAAGTGATGGGACCAGATGCCATGATCTTTGTTTTCTGAATGCTGAGCTTTAAGCCAACTTTTTCACTCTCCTCTTTCACTTTCATCAAGAGGCTTTTTAGTTCCTCTTCACTTTCTGCCATAAGGGTGGTGTCATCTGCATATCTGAGGTGATTGATATATCTCCCAGCAATCTTGATTCCAGCTTGTGTTTCTTCCAATCCAGCGTTTCTCATGATGTACCCTGCATATAAGTTAAATAAGCAGGGTGACAATATACAGCCTTGACGTACTCCTTTTCCTATTTGGAACCAGTCTGTTGTTCCATGTCCAGTTGAAACTGTTGCTTCATGACCTGCATACAGATTTCTCAAGAGGTAGGTCAGGTGTTCTGGTATTCCCATCTCTCTCAGAATTTTCCACAGTTTATTGTGATACACACAGTCAAAGGCTTTGGCATAGTCAATAAAGCAGAAATAGATATTTTTCCTGGAACTCTCTTGTCTTTTCTATGATCCAGCGGATGTTGGCAATTTGGTCTCTGGTTCCTCTGCCTTTTCTAAAACCAGCTTGACCATCAGGAAGTTCACGGTTCACATATTGCTGAAGCCTGGCTTGGAGAATTTTGAGCATTACTTTACTAGCATGTGAGATGAGTGCAATTGTGCGGTAGTTTGAACATTCTTTGGCATTGCCTTTCTTTGGGATTGGAATGAAAACTGACCTTTTCCAGTCCTGTTGCCACTGTTGAGTTTTCCAAATTTGCTGGCATATTGAGTGCAGCACTTTCACAGCATCATCTTTCAGGATTTGAAACAGCTCAAGTGGAATTCCATCACCTCCACTAGCTTCGTTTGTAGTGATGCTTTCCAAGGCCCACTTAACTTCACATTCCAGGATGTCTGGCTCTAGATGAGTGATCACATCATCGTGATTATCCGGGTCATGAAGAACTTTTTTGTACAGTTCTTCTGTGTATTCTTGCCACCTCTTCTTAATATCTTCTGCTATAGATATAGAAATTAAAGAAATTTAATATTAGTGTCAATACCAAAAACAGTTAATTATACTTTACAGAACACGATAAGACTATGATATCTTGATTGATATAGGAGATGGACCATATCTTAAGTGCTTAAATGTCTCAGGAATTTATGTATTCAATTTTGGTAGGAGCATATAAAAAAATACACTTACCTAGCATACTATAAAGGATTTGACAAAGATACCTAAGGAAGAGTTAATTAGAGAAACTGGGAATATCTAGTCAGGATTAAGAATTTTCAAGTTGAAGAACACAAGATAAAGCATCTGTTTTCAAAAGTTTGTAGCATGATGATATATAAGAACAAGATTTTTTTTAATTATTGAGAAGAACTAAGGCTAAAATATAAATCTGAATTGAGACAATTTCACTCAATATAAGAAAAGATTAAATCTAGTTGACTAACCTTTATTTGATTATCCATGTTTAAATGCTTATTTGGGATGTTGTTAAATTTCAGATAATGAATGTTAAAATGGGTTAGATGACATTTAAAATCATTCTGGGTCCTGAGTTAATAATGCTAGAGGCATTATTTGACTGTGTTTCAAATTCATCTTTATCTTATCTTTCAGCACTGTGTTTTGAGTATTTATAGTTTTGAGCTTTCACTGTAGTATTAGATATTCCAAGGAATTTCCACATCTTCACATGGATATCAGATCTTTGCTTATATTTGATTCTGCTCTAATAAGTACATTGATAAAAGTAAATATTATTTTTTTGTCACCTAAATGGTAATTTTATTAATGACTATGCCATGTGTGGGCTTCCCTGGTGGTTCAGATGGTAAAGAATCCACTTGCAATGCAGGAAACCCTGGTTCAGTTTCCCCCAGATCCCCTGGGGGAGGGCATGGCAACCCATTCCAGGATTCTTTCCTGGAGAAGCCCCATGGACAGAGGAACCTGGTGGCCACAGTCCATGGGATCACAAAGAGTCAGACACAACTGAGCAACTAAGCACAGCACAACCCATGCCATGTGTATGTTTCATAGATAATGACAGAATACCCCAGGGAACAATAAACCAAGACTGAAAACAGAAAACCTTCAATGGAAATGAACATGAAAGCAAAGTAAAAAGACTATCAATGAACCTGAAGTAGTGATGAGTAAAAAAGAAAAAAAAAGCCCATGAAAAATTTCACCAATAACAAATGATGCCATTAAAGATAACACTATCAAAGAGAAAGTGAAAGAGGGGATTAAAAAGGTAAAAACAATCCAAAGGGGGAAAATATGACACAGAAGGTAAATGCAGCTCACATCAAGAGACCGGGCATGTCCAAAAACAATTGGAAATGGGAGAGTGATAAAAGGCAGTAAGGTAACCTTGGAATTTGCATTAAAATTAGTTACCATAAAAGGAAAGAATTTTAACAGGGAAAAGTAGCCCAAAGGAAAGGAACAGACAACAGAAGCTCCAAAGACATGTGATACAGATAATGTGGCCATAAACAAAGGCAACCTGCACAACACATGAAAAGGGAAAGCCAGGGCACAGGCAAAGAGGAGGAAAAGCAGGACTGGGTATAAAAGGGGCACCACGAGAACAGCGATGATGAGGTAAATGGGAGGAAGATGGAGTTGGAAAGAGATTAAGGGAATTGATGAGAGAGAAAATATCAAGAATACAAAGAAAAATATCTGAGTGAATGAATTTCTTTCTCTCTCTCTCCATACACACACACAAACACACACACACACACACACACACACACACACACACACACTTGAATATTCCATTTAAGCTACATTCTGAATCATCACCAGATACCTTGCCAAGGAAAATCCTACAGCCAGAGGAGCCTGGTGGGCTACAGTCCATGGGGGTGCAAAGAGTCAGACATAACTGAAGGGACTCAGCACACACTCACCTTTTTAAGAAGGCTTCCCAGTTGGTGTTAGTAGTAAAGAACCCACCTGCCAATGCAGAAGAGGTAAGAAACATGGGTTCCATCCCTGGGTTGGGAAGGTCCCCTGGAGGAGGACACAGCAACCCACCCCAGTATTCTTGTTTGGAGAATCCCCATGGATAGAAAAGCCTGGCAGGCTACAGTCCACAGGATCACAAAGAGTCAGACATGACTGAAACGATTCAGCACACACGCACATACCTTGCTAAGATAGACAAATCATCTCTCTATAGTTAAGTCAAGTTTCATTGTGGTACTTTAAATTTGGAAGATAATTCCAACTCCCCAAGCACATTTGATGCTATAAGTGAATGAAATTTGCCCATCAATTATCAGAACAAGTCTACAATTATTACTCTGTTTTGTCAGCATGGATTTCTATAGAAATGTTGAAACACAAAGAATGTCTAGAGAAATGTGTGAAGGAATTGTTTATGTCTTTATGATATAGAATAAATGTCTTTTTGCTTACTACTCTGTCACAGTGTTCTAGACAGACTAATTGAACATTTATACTTTAATATTTACTTAGATGCTCTATTAGGTGCATGCATGCATGCTAAGTTGTTTCAGTCGTGTCCAACTCTTTGTGACACTATGGTTGGTTGTAGCCTTCTAGGCTCCTCTGCCCATGAGATTCTCCAGACAGGAATACAGGAGTGGGTTTTCGTCCCCTCCTCCAGGAGATCTTCCCAATCCAGGGATCAAACCCCTGTCTCTTACATCTCCTGCATTGGCAGGCAGGTTCTTTACCACTAGCACCACCTGGGAAATCCCCCTATTAGATAACATACATACAAACATCAACAAACAGAAGTATAACATGCCTTAGTCATGAACTTAATAGTATTGGTGAAGGTGTGGAGAAATAGGCATTTGTACACACTGCTGGCAGAAAACAATTGATACAAATTATACAAATCCATTCTGGAGGACAATTTAGTAATATGAATTATTGTTCAATATATCAATCTCCCTTTCAGAAATTTATGCATAAAATAATCAGTTAAATGAAGAGACACATGTAATGGATATTCATTATAGGATAATATATTAGTAATTTAATTGAAATAATTGAAATGTCAATCAAAAGGGGATAAGTTCAATCAATCACGTTATCTTTATAACTGGAATAGTATGCAGCCTTTCAAAGTGATGGAACTGAAGCAAAGTAATTGCCATAGAGTGATTTCTGTGATAATATATTGGTAGAGAAATGCATGCTACAAAATAGTTTTATAAAATACTAACATTTTTGTAATTAAAGAGAATATGCTGTATCTATATGTAAAGGAAATATCTGGAAAGCAAGATACCCATGCTAACAGTAAACTTTTAAATATTTCCTGACCTCTTAAAAATGGTTGTCATACTTTTATAATCAGAAAAAATATTTTTATCATGTGTAGTTTATAAAATATGAAAGTGTCATTATAGCGTTGGTTTGTTTTGACAGAGGAAAGTAAATTACTTGAAGAGTGAAACAGGACATATTAGATCAATTCTAAAATAAAAATCTAGGACCAACATGTGTTTTTAACTTTATAATGAGGGATATGAGTTGAAATTAGAGTAGAACACATTCTGAAATCAACAATGAGACCATATTCTCAGTGATTTATACAAAGCCATGCTTTATAGAATGTAGTAAGGATGAACTGGGTACACATGGATATTATTTCAACTGTGTTTCAATAAATGCTTAGAAATAAGACTGGAAAAAGTCTGTCAGAACCTATTAGTGGCTTCACTAATGCAAATGTTGAAAACTTATTCCAGATGTTAGGACAGGTTGAATGTATTACCAAAATCCCTTACCCAAATTGTTGAGATATTTACTTTTGAATTCCAGTGTCCATCATCCTACTTTAGTCCATGTTCTAACTGCTATTATCTTTTCTAACTTTTCAAATTATAATTCATTTTTAAAATCAAAATATTGTGAAAATAATATTTGGTTATATCAAAATATATACATATAAGGATATAACTTACATTCAGTGAACTTGTAATCTGTAAATGATCTCTGAGATCATGACTGTCATATTCTCTCTTACACTTTAAAAGATTCTGAATCATTTAGTTGAAGTTACAGGCAAAGTAAAGGAAATTTTCTCAAGCATTTATGAAACATTTATTTTGAATTTGACTAAAATGAACCTTGTTAAATTGTAAAATGATTTCTTCCTTCATTAAGAATGTCCTATAAGTTTTTATTTCAATTTTCAAAAATGGAGACTTTTATCTCAACTATATGAAAAGAGAGTGCAGATTATTTTAGAATCTATAGACAGTAGCACAGTGGAAGCATTTATGGTTTTCCTGCTTTTTTATAAAGACTTATTTTTATTATTCATACAAGTAGAAGAAATATTATGATCTTTCATTTCAGTTCAGTTTCAGTTCAGTTGCTCAGTCGTGTCCGACTCTTTGCGACCCCACGAATTGCAGCACTCCAGCCCTCCCTGTCCATCACCAGGGAGTCTGAGTTCACTCAGACTCGCATCCATAGAGGCAGTGATGCCATCCAGCCATCTCATCCTCTGTCGTCCCCTTCTCCTTCTGCCCCCAATCCCTCCCAGCATCAGACTCTTTTCCAATGGGTCAACTCTTTGCATGAGGTGGCCAAAGTACTGGAGTTTCAGCTTCAGCATCATTCCCTCCAGAAAAATCCCAGGGCTGATCTCCTTCAGAATGGACTGGTTGGATCTCCTTGCAGTCCAAGGGACTCGCAAGAGTCTTCTCCAACACCACAGCTCAAAAGCATCAATTCATCAGTGCTCAGCTTTCTTCACAGTCCAACTCTCACATCCATAAATGACCAGTGGAAAAACTATAGCCTTGACTAGACAGATTTTTGTTAGAAAAGTAATGTCTCTGCTTTTGAATATGCTGTCTAGGTTGGTCATAGCTTTTCTTCCAAGGAGTAAGCGTCTTTTAATTTCATAGCTGCAATCACCATCTGCAGTGATTTTGAGTAGGTATAAATAAATATTGAATGTCTAAGCACCAAGAAGAACTGACTGCAGGCTATATGAACCTTGGAAAATTGGGATCTATATGGTAGTAAAAATATTAGAGATTACTTAACACATTAGAAGAAAATGAAAATGTCAGAAGTAGACAATAAGGTCAAATTATTAAGACAAATAAGGAGATAAATGAGAGAAACAAGAAATAATATGAGCATGACATGCCATGCTCAGTCACTTCATTCATGTCTGAATGTTTGTGACCCAGTGGACTGTAGCCTACCGGGCTCCTCCATCCATGGGATTTTTTTCAGGCAAGAATACTGGAATGTATTGTCATGCCCTCCTCCAGGGGACCTTCCTGACCTAGGGATCAAACCCACATCTCCTGCATCTGCTGTATTAGCAGTAAGATTCTTTATAGCTGAGCTACAGCTACACAAGAGCTTCTAATTCTAACTGAACAAAATTGAAAGAAAAAGCTTTTCTTTACTTCATTTATTAAGAGCTAAGGACCTAAGACCAAATCCAGTCTAAGTTAATATATTTTCCCTTTGTTCTCTTTAAACAGGACCAACCTTATAAATGAGTCTTCTTTCTTATCTTTGATCATTAATCGTTGACTTTTTCATTATTTAACAGGGAAAATCTATGTAGTTTTTGTCTTAATCTGTTCTTGGAGAGGGAAAACACAAACAACATTCTTGATGCCAAGATGTCAAGTTATACATAGCTTCCTCAGTTTTCAGTGTTAACTTTTGAACATGGGATACACTGAGACACTGAGTGTTCATAGACACAATATAAGTCAAGGCCTCAAGGTCTGAACTGGGAGCTTGGTCATACTGTTTTCTCTGTGCATATGTTTATATATGGATGTGTATGGGTGTCTATGTTGGTATGGTTTTCTGTGATTTGAGTTGCCATGCTATGAAAGTGGATATCCCAAGGAGAAAGTTATATGTTGAAATGATAAACAGCTTTTTCATTCTTCACGTCATTATTAGTTTTGTTTAAAATATCCTTTTACCTGAGTCTGAATTGTTTATGGTATCGCACCATATTACTGGCATTAATTAATATAAACAAACTCTCATACAATTCTGACTCTGTCATTTCTACATCATCCTAGATCTCCAAGATCACCATGGAAAAACCCTGGTATTCTTAGAATGCTATTCAAACTGTATAACTACTCTGAAGGGAGGTATTAGCATCTATTCTTGTCTTCAGCAAAGTGAGGGTTAAAGGGATTAAGTTCTTGCCTGAAGTGTTAAGTGGCAGAACCAGGATGGGTGATAACAAAAATGGTGACAGTTTGTGAGTATTCTCCTAAGTAGTTAACCAAACCAGAATAGAGTAATCTATGCACCGTTTATAGCCAATGTGAATAAAGAATCTATGATCTAGATTTCTTAATTCAAATTAAATCAAAATCACAGAGAACTAAGCCTACAGCGTCAGTAGAAATCACCTGCTAAAGCCACTTTTTCCTTTTACAGATGATGAAGTTGCAATCCAAGAATCTTAAGTCACTCTTTAAGAGGTGATTTCCGTGGCCAAAGAGTGGCAAAGATGAGAGTTTAAGTCAGATTCTCTGCTTTTAGGTCATTGTCCATTTCTTGATGCCAATTTGTTTTTTTAAGCCAAAGTGATGTAATTCTTAGTCTTCCAGCAGGTGGAGTTAGGTCACTTAATCTCCACAAGTCACAAATAAAATGCTGAGAGGATACAGATGAAGTGTATAGCAGCCAGCTGGCCTACACAGATAGAAATGTCAGTGTTTCTATATCAGGAAAGCTTAAATTGTCCGTTTCTTCTTTCTTATACTGATTGAAAATCTATGATAACATTGACCATTAGCACTAAAAAATATTTTTTGAAAGCTCTCTAAATCAGCCCATATCTGGCAACTCTGTTAGAGAACAGAGAAAGAGGGGGTTTCTTGTCTCTTATAATTCCCCAATTCTTCCTTCTTTTACTTTTTCTTTTTTTTTCTGAGAATCTACTATGTATCTGCTTAGATAATAACGTCACCATAGATCCATAGAACCAGCAATATATAAATATAAATGCTCATACTAGCGCATAAGACAGGAACAAACTCAAACTTGGCATTCGTTCCCTGTCACAAATCAATGCGTATCTTCCCAAAGCAGCCTAGAGCTGACCAATCAATACAAATGCCATTGATGTAAAACATGTGTGCCAGGGTGACTGAGGGGTGTGCACATGGTGCTGGTAGTGAGATATTTGAAGACAAAGAATATGCTGGGACCTATGTGTATTATGGAGTAAATGCCATACACACTCCCGGTCAAGAGTCATGGGTCAAATTATAAACAACTCTTAGATTAAAATAATGTCTCACAAGTTTTTCTTAAAAAGCGAATAACAAAATCCCCACGGGTTAAAGATTCTAATTACTGCCTCTGCTCATCTTGAGGTTATTGTACAGGCGGATGTGTAAAATATGTTCATGAGACCTAAGAAGTCATCTGGTATAGGCCTGGAGAGAAAGGAAAGAAAGGGATTTAATTCTAGAAGATAGAAAATCTCTGTTTTATTGCTTCTAGCTGCTTTCTTAGCAGATGCTTTGTACATCATAATGTTTTTTCCTGTTTTTCCCACTGGGGAGGGTGGAAATAAAGTTAATGTATCATCCTCCCATCAGCCATATTAAATCAAATCCTTTTATTTTAACTTCTATTCCTCAAATGTGTGGAGCTTGGGGTTAGATATGTAATAGAAAGGCAGTGAAGAGGGAAGGAATAATTATTGCATTACACAAAATTTTTCCCATGTATATATATCTTTCTATATACATAAGATATGTAATGTATGTTTGGTACAAAATCCATTTTTCAAATATCATTCATTCTTCAGTCTGAAGCATTGCATTTACCTAGTGGGCATCCACGATTCTCCCAGACTGGTTAGACTAGAAGTTGGTTTTTCAAAACCTAGAACCTTTGGCAGGGTTTGCAGAGAAGGGACAAAGTTCAAATACCAGTACTTTAAGGGACAGAAGAAATGAGTGATTGTGTTCTTTTCTGTCTTAGTCATTATACATGGGTAACCTTTATCATAGCAGTTTAATATTTATAGCAATTCAAATAAAGAAAGAAAACAGTGAACATACAGAGTTGAACAGAAACAGGAGAGGCATTCAGTTTGTTTCAGTGGTTTAAATAGTATTTAAGCAAGAGTTGCCAATAAATATTCTTGTCAGTACACTCTTCTGAAATCCTCTTGGCACACATTTTCCCCTTTCTCTTCCTGCTTCCTCCTATCAAATGGCTTCTTTTTATCTTATCAAAGCAACTATTCCCTAGAGCCTTTTCTTTCTTCCATTGCACCTTTGATGGTTAGAATTTTTTTTCCCAAGAGACTCTCGTAAGCCTTATTTAATTCACCTTCTAGGTACATGATGTACGTTCTACCTTTAGCTGGTTTTATAATACTTTTAGCTATGAATAGCCATATTCAATAAACTATATCTAGCAAGCAAATAGATTAACTAAATGTCCTGCAAAGGACACTAAAGGTCATTCAAATGCATTCTTTAGCAACACTAGAATGAAAATTAAAAATGAATTGTTCAGTTCCAAGCAAGATTATGAACGTAATCAAATGAAATTTGATGCATTCTATATCCAATGGAAGACTCTGGGATTTGAAACTGCGTATTTAACGTTCAGTTCAGTTCAGTTCAGTCACTCAGTCGTGTCTGACTCTTTGCAACCCCATGAATTGCATCATGCCAGGCCTCCCTGTCCATCACCAACTCCCGGAGTTCGCTCAAACTCACGTCCATCGAGTCGGTGATGCCATCCAGCCATCTCATCCTCTGTCGTCCCCTTCTCCCCCTGCCCCCAATCCCTCCCAGCATCAGAGTCTTTTCCAATGAGGCAACTCTTCACATGAGGTGGCCAAAGTATTGGAGTTTCAGCTTTAGCATCAGTCCTTCCAAGGAACACCCAGGACTGATCTTTAGAATGGACTGGTTGCAGTCCTTGCAGTCCAAGGGACTCTCAAGAGTCTTCTCCAACACCACAGTTCAAAAGCATCAATTCTTTGGCGCTCAGCTTTCTTCACAGTCCAGCTCTCACATCCATACATGACCGCTGGAAAAACCATAGCCTTGACTAGATGGACCTTTGTTGGCAAAGCAATAATGTTAACCTTCATTTAATAAAAATCAGCCAGTCTGGAAAGTGGGAAATAGGGGTGGCATTTTACATAATCTCATTTGTTGTGTTAGAGGGCAATGTTTTCAATCAACAGGTGTGGTCTTGGTCTGTTCTTACAAGAACTTCTGGCTGCTGTCCAGGTTACTCACAAGTTGCACCTGTCAGACACCAAAGCTTTCCATCTACCTCTCAGAGAAAGAGTAAGAATGTTTTGGCTTTTTTATGAGTTTCAATTTTCAAATGTTTGTTTTATCCACAGAGGCCCAGACTTCTTTCAGAGAACAAACTCATTAACTAGTTTCAGAACTTGCAAAACCTGCTATTGGGTCTGGAACACACACAGCTTACCTACCAGCTTCCACCCCCTCCATACACCCACCCACTTTCAACCTGTTTCAATCCTCTCATGGAGATTTGGCAGCAACTTGCTTTATATATTGCTGTACTTCAAACAGAGCAGAACAACAAACAAAGAATCTCTTTTTCCACACATAACTGTCAATGAGGAAAGTCATTTTCCTAATAGACACACCCCAAAACTATGGGTAGAGTAGGTAGAATAAGGAAAACAGATTACTGCTGGAAATCCCAGACTCCCTGCTACACTTAAACTTTCCCTTCTCTTGCTGAGTAACTTCTATTCTTATTGAAGCCTTTCTTTGGTCACTTTTCCCATGGCATTCCAAAGAAGCCATGTTCAGACATCGAAGAAGAGATGCTATAAGTTATAAAGAATAAAAAGGACAATTTAAGATGCATTTCTGTGAGTAAAAATTCTTAACTTTGCCTCTAATGTATGATCTCAAATAAATCATCCAGAATTTCACAGAGAATAGATGCCCAACATATTTTGTAGCCCATTTTCCAATCCCAAACTCATCAAGAGGAGTGGGATTTATTCTTAGAGCCCTTGGAAAGAATTGACCAGTACATTTTTTTTTTCCTTCTGGTGATCCTATCCTATGAAAATTCTCTACCTTCTGACGAGTGTTCTGAATTCAACTGGATAGCAGCTTCAGGCAAGTTCATCTATCACAGACACTGAAAGACATTTTTGGGTCTGATCATCAGTAAAACATGATGGAACCATGTTAAGTTTTCTAGCTTTTGCCTTCAAGTCCCTACTTTTGGTCACACTCTAATTTGAGAAGGTGAGCAATTTAGCAAGATTTAAGTCTACCATTTTTTAGTTTTGAGTGGGTCAGATAAGAAGCCAAGCAATTATCTCCCCAGCAAGCAAACTCAGTAATTATAACCAAGCACTCTAAAGGATTTATTTAGATAAGATCTTTCATCTGGAGAAGGAAAAGTCCCAAGAATTTTCTAGATGGTGTCAGACTTTGTATTTCTATATCGTATTAAATGAGTGGAAAGCCATAATTAACATTATTACTGGTCATGAAATTGATCTGTCACCTACACTGATTTTGGAATCATAGTACACAAATGACCTTTATGTTGGAGATTTAAATACAATGTATTCTTTGAATTAAAAACAAGACTTTCATTAAATTCCAGTCACAGAAACCTTTTCCATGCACTGTTTGGGCATTTGAAGTTCATGAGGTCGTTTCAGACAATAGAAAGTCTTTCTTTTCTGAACAGAAATAGTTTTGTAAAAGTCAAATGACACATATCAAAAGCAAAAGGTATCTGTATCTTTGAAAATGTCAAAGAAAATCTGGTTAATCATTTTTTCTGATCAGTTTGAGAGGGGTGTTCTTATCAGGGCCATTAAGAAATGGTTTCAAGAAATTATAATATATTCATTTAGTTAAAGAATGATTCTGCACTTATTAAATATTAATTACAAAGTTAAAATGAGTGCATTTTTATAATTAAAGTTTCATGATCAGTGTGGGGAAACATGAAGGATGAGAAGGAACCTCAATATGAAGAAAGACAGAGAGCTCTGGAGAGAAAAAAGTAAAACTGGGAGAGGTGAATGGAGAAAGAAGCTAATAAAAGCATACACAGCAACACCTGATATATACTCCATCACAATTTTAAAATCAAAACCTTCTACACTTTTCTATGTGCTGCTGCACTTATTTTAAAAATATGGCTTAATTTTTCTAAACATAGTTCTCTACTTATCCATAAGAGAAGAATACAGTTATGATCACACATCATCTAGGTACATTATTTTACTCTGCTTCACTTGATAAATTAGCAACAGAATGAGAATTTTACTATGGTTTTAAAATATTGCTGATAATATTTTTCTTTTCAAGAGCATGGAAAGTTTTTATCTGGTTCTCCAAACATAAAAAATATAACATCAGATAACAAGCGTCACTCATAGATTAAGAAAACACCTCAAAATTATAGATTATAATTGTAATTGCCTATTATCACTTTTCTTTTCATATCTGAGCCTGTTAGGTCATGCTCATTTGTGTAGGTGAATTATAATGTATAACCTCTTCCCATCCAACATTCTTTTCTGGCTCAGAGAGCCCTTGCTTCTCTAGTGGGTCAATAAAATCTTATTTGTCTCATCTTAGGAAAGGATGTCAAGTCAGAACCCTTGAGCCACAAAATGTAGAGATCTTTCTGAACTCTGAATATTTCAGGACAGTAATTCTTTCAGTAAAGACAGAAAGAAAAGGAGGTTTTTCTTCTCTATTTCTGTTTTTCTTTGGTGTTGATCAAAAACAAAGAGCTGTGAATCTAGGAATGCCTTGTTAGACTGGATGGATGATGAAGACTTTTCTATTGTCTTTGGCTATAAGAATTTGGAGCCTAAAGTCTATGGAAGCAATATCATCATAATCATAATATTTTACACACTAACTGCTGCTGCTGCTGCTGCTGCTAAGTCACGTCAGTCGTGTCTGACTTGTGCGACCCCACAGAGGGCAGCCCACCAGGCTCCCCCATCCCTGGGTTCTCCAGGCAAGAACACTGGAGTGGGTTGCCATTTCCCTCTCCAATGCATGAAAGTGAAAATTGAAAGTGAAGTTACTCAGTCGTGTCCGACCCTTAGTGACCCCATGGACTGCAGCCTACCAGGCTCCTCCATCCATGGGATTTCCCAGACAAGAGTATTGGACAATACATAAACACATAACAAAATACAACACATATTGATATTTTATATCTAAAAGTTTCTGATTGAATTTGTGTAAAAGTATTTGATGGCAAATTAACCAACTTATTGATAAATAGCTCATCTCTCATATTGAAGTAGTCTCTTTATTTTAATATATAATAGAAAAATATTACAAAAAGAAAGAAAAATTGGGGAAAAAACTGATTTCTTCTTGGAACTAGTTTTAATCTTCTTGGATTACTTGTCATTTGTAAGATTATACAAAGATATATGTATTAGTAATTGGGGCCCCAAGATACATAAACTCAGCTTTTATGTTCTCTTGTCCCCAAGGAACCATGTATTCACCTCATACTAAATCTTTTTGCTGAGTTTACCACTTGGACTTTTGGCCAAGATATGCAGTATGATGATACTTCCAGTTAGGAGACCAACTATCAAAAATGATAGAATGCTACCCATTTATCTCCAAGAGAATAAAAGACAAAGTGCTGACCTGTGGTAACCTCTTAATGACCTCAGTTTGTTCTCTGTGTTTCTTTCATTCCAAGCATGACATAAATCCCTCCAAGGTGGGAAGCTCTTTGAGGGGAGAAGAGAGAGAACAAAAACCTTTTTGGTTCCATACTTGGAATCTTCAATGAAACCTGTTGCCTTTTCACATAAGGGGAGTCCTGAAAACATTTACTGCCACATAACCTGGTCATTGCCAGCTGTCTCAAGTAGCCTTGTAGTTGTGCTTGAAGCCATCAGACCAGCTATTGCCCTTTTCTTATTCACTGCTGTATACATTCATAGTGGCCAGGGCAGTGACCAGTTGAACAAAATATGACTCATTATCCAGGTAATTTACTATTTTTCTTCAGTTATATCAGTATATTAAAAGATTATTAGTGTTCCATTGCTGTTTAGTACTAAGTCGTGTCTGATGCTTTGCAGTGTTCCATTAGATTAAAATTAATATGTAAGTAACACAGTGAATTTAGACAGATGATAGATGGATAGATAGATAGAGAGATAAGCTAAGGTAGATATATTGTATTAATATGCACAAGTACTCAATCATCAGGCTCTGCTAAATGATAGAGATACAAGAAAAAACTGAAAATGAAGATGACTTTTTGAGAACTTCAAGTCAACTCAATGAATGATATTTTTGAATCCTTTGTGTGCATGCTAAGTCTCTTCAGTCATGTCTGACTCTGCTATCCTACAGACTGTAGCCCACCAGGCTCCTCTGGCTATGGGATTCTCCAGGCAAGAATACTGGAGTTGGTTGCTATTTCCTACTAGAGGGGATCTTCCCAACCCAGGGATCAAACCCACATCTCTTATGTCTCACACTGGCAGGCAGGTGTTTTACCACTAGCACCACCTGGGGAGACCATTTGCACCCTTTAAGTTAAGTCACTTCAGTTGTGTCCGACTCTGTTCCACCCCATAGAGGGCAGCCCACAGGCTTCCCCTGTCCCTGGGATTCTCCAGGCAAGAACACTGGAGTGGGTTGCCATTTCCTTCTCCAATGCATGAAAGTGAAAAGTGAAAGTGAAGTCGCTCAGTCGTGTCAACAACTCTTAGCGACCCATGGACTGCGGCCCACCAGGCTCCTCTGTCCATGGGATTTTTCCGGCAAGAGTACTGGAGTAGGGTGCCATTGCCTTCTCCGAAGAAAGTGTAATTGTATCACTGTCAATACAGATATCTCCTCAGACCTTCAGATCACAGAAGAATAGAAGTCAAATCAAATTTACATCAAATTTCCTTGATTTTTATTTTCTGTAGAAATATTCTTCCAGTGAGACTTTCTTTCTTTTTCTTTTGATAATTTGGCAAAGTTCTAAAATCTATAAACATTGAAACAGCAGGTCTCTGGCAAAAATGTTGAATCATCTAAGGCTTTATTTGCTGTTTCTTCAGCCAGTTCCTCACTTTCTGTATTTCACTTGTTCCTACTGCCATCTTCTTGAATACCAGAACTCCCTTTGTTTTAAATTTTCACACCTAGTACCCCCTACTCATCTTTGCTAGCCTAAGACAGAAAAACTGTATGTTTGGCCTGTTCTAAAAACATGTGTTATAAGAATTAAATCCCTGGTTATATTAAGTAGTAAAGAACCTGGAGTCATTTGTCTATTTCCTTACCTGTAGGTATTGTTACAATTAATAAAATATTTTACTTTGGAAACCTTCTAATACCCCAATTTGGTTCCCTCTACCAAATGATCTTATTATTGTCTAATAAAAATTGAAGGAAGTGAACAAACCATAAGCAGGAAGCATAAAAATCCATAGTAACTTTTTTTGTTATTCCTGTTCTAATGTTTAGAATGCTGTAGATATATTTGATAAGTGAAGAGCAAAGAGATCAAAGAATATTACATTTGAGTAATTCCACTACTTGGTCACCTTTTGATAATAGTGTTTGATGCTCTTCTTGGTACTCCTCTGGGTGGTTCTCCTAGACTTGGACAAAGAGTGACAGAGTAGTAGGATTTCATGGATTTACTCTGAGATCTGAAACCTATGTTCAGAGAAAGGGGGTACCTCAAAACAAAATGAGTGGATTTGATTTTTAACTATGGAGAGCAGGAAATCAAAACATATATTAAATTCACCACTGACAAAAGTGACCACAATAATCATCCACGAGAAAGAGGGCCAGTTAAACTAAATACAGAAACAAAATTTAGAAGGAAGGGGCTGTGAACTTCAGAAGAATCTATGCAAACTTGTTTTTATTTTGTCTTTATATTTGTCTAATCTTTGAAAATTTACCTTTCATAACCTCTAGTTTAACTAGCAGGAACCTAACAATACTAACTATTCATTGTAAGCTTACTTCCTGCTACTTGTGTTTGAACTACATATCTTAGATCTCAGTGCTGAGTACTCACTGTTAACAACTTTTGTTGAGAGTATGGGCTTTGATGTTAGTCAAGGATCTTAGAGATTTGTTTCTCCACATACTGTGAAACTTAAGCTAGTTAGTTAATCTTTTGAAATCTCAGTTTCATCTCAATGAATAACAATAGCACCTGCCTCACAGAATCCAGTAAGGAATACATCAAATTAATCACTCATTCTTATATTCAATAAATATTTATTGAATGCAGATGTTATACGAGACATCGTTTTAAGCCCAGTGAGCAAAACAAGATCCTCTCCTTTTTAGTATTTACACTTTATTAGGTAGAAAATGCTGGAGAAGACAATGGCACCCCACTCCAGTACTCTTGCCTGGAAAATCCCATGGACGGAGGAGCCTGGTGGGCTACAGTCCATGGGGTCCCTACTAGTCCAACGACTGAGCGACTTCACTTTCACTTTTCACTTTCATGCATTGGAGAAGGAAATGGCGACCCACTCCAGTGTTCTTGCCTGGAGAATCCCAGGGACAGGGGAGCCTGGTGAGCTGCCGTCTATGGGGTCACACAGAGTCGGACATGACTGAAGTGACTTAGCAGCAGCAGCAGGTAGAAAATGCAGCAATACAGCAATAAAGATAAACATAATAAACATAATATCAGTTCATAAGAGATAAATATTTGAATGCAAGCAGTACATTTAAGAGGCAATACCAGGAAATGTTCTTAAGCAAGTAGGAAAATGAGACCACAAAGGAAAAACAGCCAATAGTGTATGTTGTCAAATAAGTCACCACCCTGGGTAACTAGAGTTTAATTCCTCTGGGAAAATATGGATGTCATTGAAATAAAGTGTGTATATCAAAAGCAATGCCACATAGGGAGCTGGAGTATTTTTATATCAACTCCCTTCATTATTTGGGGATGCTGAGGGTAGGGTGGGGGACGAGTTAGTTTCTTTGGTAATTATGACTGCTTAAGACTCTTGAGAGTCCCTTGGATTGCAAGGAGATCCAACCAGTCCATTCTGAAGGAGATCAACCCTGGGATTTCTTTGGAAGGAATGATGCTGAAGCTGAAACTCCAGTACTTTGGCCACCTCATGTGAAGAGTTGACTCACTGGAAAAGACTCTGATGCTGGGAGGGATTGGGGGCAGGAGGAGAAGGGGACGACAGAGGATGAGATGGCTGGATGGCATCACTGGCTTGATGGATGTGAGTCTGAGTGAAGTCCGGAAGTTGGTGATGGACAGGGAGGCCTGGCGTGCTGCAATTCATGGGGTCGCAAAGAGTCGGACATGACTGAGTGACTGAACTGATGCCCATGGGCACTTCCTTGATGTGGCTCACACAGAGAAGAATCTGCCTGAAATGCAGGAGACCCAGTTCGATCCCTGGGTTGGGAAGATCCCTTGGAGAAGGGCATGGCAACCCACTCCAGTATTCTTGCCTGGAGAATCCCCATGGACAGAGGAGCCTGGCGGGCTACAGTCTGTGGGGTCGCAAAGAGTTGGACACATCCGAGCGACTAAGCACAGTCACTTAGCACTGTGACTAAGCACATGGGCAGCACACATGCCCATGAACGGGCTTCCTAGATGGGTCAGAGATAAAGAATCTGCCTGCCAAACAGGAAACGGGGGGGTTGATCTCTGGGTCAAGAAGATTCCCTGGAGAATGAAATAGCAACTCACTCCAGTATTCTTGCCTGGGAAATCCCATGGACAAAGAAGCCTAGCAGACTATAGTTGATGAGATCGCAGAAGAGTTGGACAAGACTTTGCGACTAAGCAACAACAAAATGCCCATGGCAATTCAAAGGGACATAAAAAGGAAATCAAGAGAAATAGAGGATGCTATAGAAGTGTAAAGTGTTGTTTTGGATAGAGAGAGAAAGGACTGTATAAGGACGTCACATTGAGCAGTAGCCTGAATAAAGAGGTAATTCAAGTTAGATCTTGGGAGGAACCAGGCAGAGAAAACAGAGTTCTAAGGTCTTGGGGTGAGATCATGTTTAATATATCCCAGGTGGCGCTAATGGTAAAGAATTCACCTGTTAATGCAGGAGACACAAGAGAAATGGGTGCGATGCCTGGTCAGGAATATTCCCTGGAGGAGGGCATACCAACTTACTCTAGTATTTTTGCTTGGAGAATCCCATGAACAGAAGAGCCTGGCAGGCTACAGTCCATAGTGTCACAAAGAGTCAGACACAACTGAAGCTATTAAGCACACACAACATGTGGATATACTACAATAATAGTGTATCCACTCATCAGTCATTGGGCATTTGGGTTGTTTCCACCTTTGGCTATCATAAATAATGCTGCTATGAGCATTTGTGTACATACTTTTGGATTCACTTATGTTCTTATTTCTCTTGGGTATGATACTAGGAGTACAATTTCTGGGTCATATAACTCTATTTTTGACCTTTGAAAAAATGCCTGACTCTTTCATTTATCATTCAGAACTGAGAAATTCTTAAAATGCAATAATACACAAGCACATAGTTCGTTAACTATAAGAGCAATACTTTTATATTGTCCACATAGCCTCTGTAAAACTCCACTAAAAACTGGAGGAAAAAGCATGATTAAGAAAAATAGCACCTTAGTACAACTGTGAAAATAATATGTAAAGGGTGTGATGGATTTCTGACATGTGAAACGCTGGGAGTGAAAAATGACTGCAGTCAATTTAGAGGCAGAAATATACAATTGTGATACAATACTGTATAATTAAGAGAAATGAGAAGAGCACATGATCCCTTAAACAATAAGTCAATGGATTGCAGGATAGTGAAGATATGTAAATTTGGTATCTATTAGCAAAGGTATGTTATTTAAGTCATAGGAAAAAAATATTACCTAGAGAGTAAGTATATATTGAGAGGATACGAAGTCCAAGAACTGAGCCTTGTAACATTCTAATTTGGAGAAAAGATGAGGCTCTATATTCAGAGTTAAAAGCACTAACCACTGAGACTTGAGGAAAATCAGGTGAAGGTGGAGTCTTAAAAGTCAGTTTAACAAAAAGCTTCAAAGAGTTACAGCTGTGTTAAATGTAATTGAAAATTTGCATGAGAATTGATGATGAGTTTTTTGCTACATAGAGATCATGAGTAAATGGGTGGTTTCAACAGTGTGGTGATGAAACTTGACTGATGTGGTTTCCAGAGAAAATGAAGCTGGGTAGTGACTGGACACACCTTCTATAAGTTTGCTAAGAAGGGAAACAGGTAAATGAAGTGTAACATAGACAGGAAGTGGTTAGAGTTTTTTTTTTATTTGTTCATTTACCTTTTTTTTAGATTAAAGAGATTAATTCACTGTTTTGTAATGAAGGAAATAATAGAATATATAAATAATAATTGAATTAAATAAAACAAGGTTTTATTTATTTATTTATTTTATTTATTAAATAAAACCAGGTTTCCCTGGTGACTCAGATGGTAAAGAATCTGCCTGCAATGTGGGAGACCCGGGTTCAATGCCTGGGCCATTTGGGTACCCTGGGGAAGGGAATGGCTACCTACTCCAGTAGGTAGCCACTTGCCTGGATAATTCCATGGACAGAGGACAAGGAATAATTACTGAAGCAAGCTGTTGAAAAATAAAAGGAGATAGGGTTCAGGACACAAATACAAAGGTTAATGTTAGTTTGGAAGAGGGACAGACAACTCCCTGTCATCCATAATAAAAATCAGGAAGAGGTAGTGTGTAGGCATAAATGGAAGGAATTTAGTAAATCTGATGGTTAATTCTGATTGCTTCCATTTTCTTGTTTTATTAATATAAGGAATAGCATCTTCAGTTATTAGTCAGAGGGGAAAGAATATGCTAAAAGTCTGAGGCAAGAGGTTATGCAAAATATTCAGGGAATGGGAGAATGAATGTACTCAGGAAATACAGTGGGTTTGCAATCAACCAAACTAAACAGTTAAGCCCAAAGTCGGCACATTACAAGGACTCAATATTTGTGAGCAGTTTATCATTACATAAACCCACATTTTTGCAGCCATTTCTTGTGTTTATTTCCTGTTCATATTAGACATCTATTCAACCACATGCTTTTGTGGCTTGGCTAACACATGTCTTCAAAGTTGAATGGCTTTTTCTGTTTTTCATTCACCTGCTGAATCCTTACACTTTCTTCAAGTTTCAGTTCAAAATCCCTGTACAGTTAAATTCTGTTTCCTCTTAGAAACAATTAATTTTTATTTTCTCTTCATTTTTTCTTTGAAGACAAAGTAAATTTCATTAATATACATCACTTCATAACAATAGTTTGCTTAAAAACCAAAACCCTCCATAAATTATAAAATTGATTCAAAGTTTCTGTCACTATATGCAAAAGTCCTACATAGTTAAGCCCTATGGTCTCTTTCTTTAGTATCATTCTCCAACTTTCTTACTGGTTATTTTTCTGTCCTCTGGACAGGCAACTCCTTCTTTCCTTAGGAATCATGTACTTGATGGCCCCTTTATTTGGGACATCCTCTGACCAGGTCTTTGTGTATAACACTTTCTTTTATTCAGGTTTCATTTCAGATGCCTCTTTTTAAAACTTTTCTTCAGAGGCACTATCCCTGGCTATCCTATCAAAAGTTGCTTGCTATGAAGTTATTCCTATTTTTTGACAATTATATTTGTTTATGGTCTATCTACTAATATGTAAGCTTCATAAGGGTAAACACTGCATCTATCTGGCTCACAGACACACACAAAGGGCACAGAACAGTGCTTGGGTCAGAAAAAGTCTCAATAAATGCTTGTTTTTAAAAAATGGTGGTTTCATAAACAATTACTTAATTTGCTTTATATATCTATTGATACATACTATGAGCAAGTTTTTGCTAGTAGTAATGGATAACACTAAGCATACTAAGCATACTAAATCTTTACTCCTTTATAGTAGGTAATCATTAGCACAGCCTCCAGCACAGCAGCAGGCACCTCTGGACTGAAAAGTTTTTTGAACATACAATGAAATCTGGACTGCAAGCACTGAAAGCTTTTCTAAAAACAACTCAGTTTTCAATTTTATCTCAAGGTGATGCTAATAGGGTAGCATTCTAGGAAAGAGCCTCAAATATCTTAGCAATTCAGACTTCTTGACATAAGCCCTCTGATAGGGGATCATCTTCAGGGATGCTGAGCCCCCAAACAGACTCCCTATTATTCTGAATCAGGAAACTAAAAGCATCTACTGACATCTTCCATCTATCACCTTCCAGGATCAGTGTCCACAGTTTTCTCTCAGGAATTTCCAGGACAAGATTTAGAAACTGTTTCTGGTCTGACTCTCACTCCTGTGTACTGTCAACACAATCATCTTAATGGATATAAACACAATCACACCTGGAAGCCAACAGGATCTGTCTCAACTCCTTTTCTGGCTCCAGGCCAAAAGAGCTCACAGGGTTGACCTCAGACTCTGTTCATCACCTGACTTCACCTTTTCTTCTTTGATTGTCTGAGGAAACATCTATTTATCTGTAAACATATTTCATTTTCACAGCCTCATCATTGGAACATCTGGCTGACTGTTACAAAATCCACAGTGTGAGTTACAAATGGGTATTTGGCTATAAGATTTTTCTTACCTTTCTCTTATCCCCCCTCCCTTCTTTTCAGTCCCTGCTATGTAGTAGAACTAGCAATAAACATTTATGATAGAGAGATGATTATGTGAGGGTCTTGTTGTGGGTTTATGGTTAAAAGGGAAGAGAACTATAAACAGACAATAGTGAACAATATCATATTTTCTCTAATAGGAATATGAATACAGACTTAGGGAGGACTAACTGCCTTAAGAAAGGCTTGAGAGACAGGGTTGCATTTGAGCTGGGTGCGAACATGGTATGGCTTTGAATCACTTTCCTAATTTATCAGAAGGGTTCATGGAGCTTCTCTGAAGGATTCTCAAACTTCAGCTACAACTCAGAAAAACAGACTTCTTTCTGAGAATTTAAAACTGAGCTCTTAACACCTCTTTGTATGTAAATTAATAGGAATTCATTTCCCAGAAATATGGCCAATCTTTATGCAAATGATCAAAATCCTGAGGTGATGCCTTCCCCAGCTATTAATAGAAGTAAAAATGTCAATGTGACTTGAGCAAAGTCTCTTCCTGTGATGCATTACTTTGAAAAAGATAAGGGTCAGATTTTGAGATTGCGTGTATGCCATTCTGAGCAATTTGGAATGTCCCCTTTATTTTTATTTGTTTAATATAAATTTATTTATTCTAATTGGAGGCTAATTACTTTACAATATTGTGTTGGTTTTGGCATACATCAACATGAGTCGACCACAGGTGTACATGTGTTCCCCATCCTGACCCCCTCTCCCACATCCCTCCCCATACCATCCCTCTGGGTCATCCCAGTGCACCAGCCCCGATCATTCTGTATCATGCTTCGAACCTGGACTGGCGATTCATTTCACATATGATATTATACATGCTTCAGTGCCATTCTCCCAAATTATCCCTCCCTCGCCCTTTCCCACAGAGTCCAAAAGACTGTTCTATACATCTATGTCTTTTGCTGTCTTGCATACCGGGTTATTGTTACCATCTTTCTAAATTCCATATATATGCGTTAGTATACAGTATTGGTATTTTCCTTTCTGGGTTACCTCACTCTGTATGCTGCTGCTGCTAAGTCACTTCAGTCGTGTCCGACTCTGTGCGATGCCACAGAGGGTAGCCGACCAGGCTCCCCCGTCCCTGGGATTCTCCAGGCAAGAACATTGGAGTGGGTTGCCATTTCCTTCTCCAATGCAGGAAAGTGAAAAGTGAAAGTGAAGTTGCTCAGTCATGCTGACCCTCAGTGACCCCATGGACTGCAGCCTTCCAGGCTCCTCCGTCCATGGGATTTTCCAGGCAAGAATACTGGAGTGGGGTGCCATTGCCTTCTCCATCACTCTGTATAATAGGCTCCAATTTCATCCACCTCATTAGAACTGATTCAAATGTATTCTTTTTAATGGCTGCATAATACTCCTTTGTGTCACAACAGACAACACAGACAAAGGAAAATAGAGACTACTATCAGCAATTATATGCCAATAAAATGGACAATTTGGAAGAAATGGAGAAATTCTTAGAAAAGTACAACTTTCCAAAACTGAACCAGGAAGAAATAGAAAATCTTAACAGACCCATCACAAGCATGGAAATTGAAACTGTAATCAGAAATCTTCCACCAAACAAAAGCCCAGGTCCAGACAGCTTCACAGTTGAATTCTACCAAAAATTTAGAGAAGAGCTAACACCTATCCTATTAAACTCTTCCAGAAAATTGCAGAGGAAGGTAAACTTCCAAACTCATTCATTCTATGAGGCCACCATTACCCTAGTACCAAAACATGACAAAGATGCCACAAAAAAAGAAAACTACAGGCCAATATCACTGATGAATATCGACGCAAAAATCCTTAACAAAATTCTAGCAATCAGAATCCAACAACACATTAAAAAGATCACACATCATGACCAAGTGGGCTTTAGCCCAGAGATGCAAGGATTCTTCAGTATCTCCAAACCAATCAATGTAATACACCACAGTAACAAATTGAAAAATAAAAAACCATATGATTATTTCAATAGATGCAGAGAAAGCCTTTGACAAAATTAAACATCCATTCATGATAAAAACTCTCCAGAAAGCAGGAATAGAAGGAACATACCTCAACATAATAAAAGCTACATATGACAAACCCAAAGCAAACATTATCCTCAAAGGTAAAAAGTTGAAAGCATTTCCCCTAAAGTGAGGAACAAGACAAGGGTGCCCACTTTCACCACTACTATTCAACATAGTTTTGGAAGTTTTGGCCACAGCAATCAGAGCATCAGTTCTAATGAGGTGGATGAAACTGGAGCCGATTATACAGAGTGAAGTAAGCCAGAAAGAAAAACACCAATACAGTGTACTAACACATATATATGGAATTTAGAAAGATGTAATGATAACCCTGTATGCGAGACAGCAAAAGAGACACAGATGTAAAGTACAGATTTTTGGACTCTGTGGGAGAGAGAGTGGGATGATTTGGGCGAATGGCATTGAAACATGTATACTATCATGTAAGAAATGAATCGCTAGTCTAGGTTCTATGCATGATACAGGATGCTTGGGGCTGGTGCACTGGGATGACCCAGAGAGATGATATGGGGAGGGTGGTGGGAGGGGGGTTCAGGGTTGGGAACTCATGTACACCTGTGGTGGATTCATGTCAATGTATGGCAAAACCAATACAGTATTGTAAAGTTAAAAAAAAAAAAAAGAAAGAAATAGGAATCCAAATTGGAAAAGAAAAAGTAAAACTCTCACTGTTTGCAGATGACATGATCCTCTACATAGAAAACCCTAAAGACTCCACCAGAAAATTACCAGAGCCAATCAATGAATATAGTAAAGTTGCAGGATATAAAATCAACACAGAGAAATCCCTTGCGTTCCTATACACTAATAATGAGAAAATAGAAAGAGAAGGAAACAATTCCATTCACCATTGCAACGAAAAGAATAAAATACTTAGAAATATATCTACCTAAAGAAACAAAAGACCTATATAGAAAACTATGAAACACTGGTGAAAGAAATCAAAGAGGACAATAATAGATGGAGAAATATACTGTGTTCGTGGATCTAAAGAATCAATATAGTGAAAATGAGTATACTGCCCAAAGCAATCTATAGATTCCATGTAATCCCTATCAAACTACCAACGGTATTTTTCACAGAGCTAGAACAAATAAGTTCACAATTTGTATAGAAATATAAAACACCTCGAATAGCCAAAGCAATCTTGAGAAAGAAGAATGGAACTGAAGGAATCAATCTACCTGACTTCAGGCTCCACTACAAAGCCACAGTCATCAAGACAGTAAGGTACTGGCACAAAGACAGAAATATAGATCAATGGAACCAAATAGAAAGCCCAGAGACAAATCCATGCACCTATGGACACCTTATCTTTGACAAGGAATGTCCCCTTTAAAATTATGAAACGAAAGGAAATCTTTAATTAGTGTTTTTATTTTATTTTTCAGTTCCTTTGGTAATGGTACCAGTTCCAGTACCAGTTCAGTCACTCAGTCGTGTCCGACTCTTTGCGACCCCATGAATCCCAGCACGCCAGGCCTCCATGTCCATCACCATCTCCCGGAGTTCACTCAGACTCATGTCCATCGTGTCCGTGATGCCATCCAGCCATCTCATCCTGGGTCGTCCCATTCTCCTCCTGCCCCCAATCCCTCCCAGCATCAGACTCTTTTCCAATGAATCAACTCTTCTCATGAGGTGGCCAGAGTACTGGAGTTTCAGCTTCAGCATCATTCCTTCCAAAGAAATCCCAGGGTTGATCTCCTTCAGAATGGACTGGTTGGATCTCCTTGCAGTTCAAGGGACTCTCAAGAGTCTTCTCCAACACCACAGTTCAAACGCATCAAATCTTCGGCCTCAGCCTTCTTCACAGTACAACTCTCACATCCATACCTGACCACAGGAAAAACCATAGCCTTGACTAGACGGACGTCAGTCAGCAAGGTAATGTCTCTGCTTTTGAATATACTATCTAGGTTGGTCATAACTTTTCTTCCAAGGAGTAAGCGTCTTTTAATTTCATGGCTGCAATCACCATCTGCAGTGATTTTGGAGCCCAAAAAATAAAGTCTGACACTGTTTCCACTGTTTCCCCATCTATTTCCCATGAAGTGATGGGACCGGATGCCATGATCTTCGTTTTCTGAATGTTGAGCTTTAAGCCAACTTTTTCGCTCTCCTCTTTCACCTTCATCAAGAGGCTTTTGAGTTCCTCTTCACTTTCTGCCATAAGGGTGGTGTCATCTGCATATCTGAGGTTATTGATATTTCTCCCAGCAATCTTGATTCCAGCTTGTGTTCTTCCAGTTGGTAATGGTAGCAAATGTCAAAACTTGCCACTAATTGATAGTATCAGTCAGCAGATGTCTGGCACATAGTAAAAACCCAGTATGATTAATAAATATCATGCAGATGGTGACTGCAGCCATGAAATTAAAAGACGCTTACTCCTTGGAAGAAAAGTTATGACCAACCTAGATAGTATATTCAAAAGCAGAGACATTACCTTGCCAACTAAGGTCTGTCTAGTCAAGGCTATGGTTTTTCCTGTGGTCATATATGAATGTGAGAGTTGGACTGTGAAGAAGGCTGAGTGCCAAAGAATTGATGCGTTTGAACTGTGGTGTTGGAGAAGACTCTTGAGAGTCCCTTGGACTGCACGGAGATCCAACCAGTCCATTCTGAAGGAGATCAACCCTGGGATTTCTTTGGAAGGAATGATGCTGAAGCTGAAACTCCAGTACTCTGGCCACCTCATGAGAAGAGTTGATTCATTGGAAAAGAGTCTGATGCTGGGAGGGATTGGGGGCAGGAGGAGAATGGGACAACCCAGGGTGAGATGGCTGGATGGCATCACGGACACGATGGACGTGAGTCTGAGTGAACTCCGGAGATGGTGATGGACAGGGAGGCCTGGCGTGCTGGGATTCATGGGGTCGCAAAGAGTCAGACACGACTGAGTGACTGAACTGAACTGAACTGAGTGTATATATATATACCACACCTTTTAGCCAAATGTTTGTTTGGATCTTTGTCTTTTATTTCATAAATTTTGCTTTGCTAACTACTCTAAATCAATATATCTAAACTCATTTCTTTTAATATTTCCCAAAATGATAACTAATGCAAACCTCATTTTCCAGGCCTAGTAAACATTATACAATATTATTATTAATAATAAATATCTTTAAGGTATATTTAACAATATTCAAAATATTTTTATAGTCTTCATATAATTTTATCTTTATATTATCCTATAGAATTACTATTCCTATTTTACCAGGGAGGAAGCAGAGTTTAGAAGAAGTTAAGTCATAAACCAAGTCATGCAATTAGTCAGTAATTACAAAGGCTAGACTCAAATACTCAACTCATAGAAATTTGCTGATTAACTCTACTTTATACTTTATCCAGAATCATTACAGTTTTAAGAGACTGAATTTGATAGAAAAATAAAAGAGCTTACCTTGAAAGATCACTTGGCCTTTAGAGAGGGGCTGCTCTAGGCCAGTGTATCTCAAAATGATGGTGAGACAACAGAGGATAGAGAGACTTGAGAAGGAATCATCAGAATAGCTTGGATCAATCCCAGTCTTACCCAGAGGAAAATCTCTGGATGGACCTCGGCATCTCTATTTTTACATTTTCTGGGTGATTCTGAATTCTGATGATCAGACATGTTTCAGATTCCCTAGGCTTGTTGATGTCTTTAATTACTTCATTTCAGTCCAGTCACTCAGTCGTGTCCAACTCTTTGTGACCCCATGAATCACAGCACTCCAGGCCTCCCTGTCTGTCACCAACCCCCGGAGTTCACTCAAACTCATGTCCATCGAGTCGGTGATGCCATCCAGCCATCTCATCCTGGGTCGTCCCCTTCTCCTCCTGCCCTCAATCCCTCCCAGCATCAGAGTCTTTTCCAATGAGTCAACTCTGCACATGAGGTGGCCAGAGTACTGGAGCTTCAGCTTTAGCATCATTCCCTCCAAAGAACACCCAGGGCTGATCTCCTTCAGAATGGACTGGTTGGATCTCCTTGCAGTCCAAGGGACTCTCAAGAGTCTTCTCCAACACCACAGTTCAAAAGCATAACCTCAGAATGCTTTAATAAATTCTCTT
This sequence comes from Redunca redunca, assembly GCA_006410935.1. NCBI lineage: Eukaryota > Metazoa > Chordata > Mammalia > Artiodactyla > Bovidae > Redunca > Redunca redunca. The sequence continues at coordinate 382,254 of SJYQ01002908.1, read as the reverse complement.
TTGGCCCATATTCAGTCCCACAATCTGTGAGACAAATGGGAAGTCATATGACATTTTCTGGACCAACAGCAGTTATTGTCAAATTCCACAGACATGCAGTCTAATGGTTAGGCCCTATAAAGTATAAAGGGAAAATAATCATGGGGTATTACCCCAAGGCATTTGCATGTGAGTCAGTTACCCCAGCAATCTGACCTGGTATCACATAAAAGAAGTGCTATACCACTGTGTAATAAGGTAGTACTAAACATGTGCCTTGGCTGTAGAGACAATAGGGGCAAACAAATTATTTTTGCCAGCTAGACCTGAGTCAACTCCTTCCTTCTGAATTGGCCCATATTATAAGGCTGTCCTGTCACCAAGCACCCTCTCCTCCCATAGGAGAGCTGGAATTTACAGCACAGAAAGGCTGCAGCTGGATCAGCAGATTGATCAAATATTTCACAGGTGGTCAGCATCTCTGGCAAAGGTTGGAAGTTACCTCAAAGCCAAACACAAAAGCTGGCTCTGAGTCAGGTGCATTTTCTATGACTCCAACACCTGGATATTTATTCCTGCCTGAAAGGGAAGAACAACTGAACCAACTTATATTCCATGTCAAGTGTCTGTGACTATAGGAAACACATGGAAAAGTTTATAAACTTGATTACTAAGCAAAAACTACCTTCCTTTCCCCTAGTATGCCATCACATAAGAGAATATCATTGAAAATAAACTAATTTTGTGCATTAGCTAAATCTATCAGATATAACTCCCCCCACCTCCCCCGAGAAATCCATTCCATGAAGTGTGAATACACATATCATGAGAAAATCAGATGGGAGTTGGGTTTAGAGCCATAGTTCTCAGTGTTGTTTCTGGAATAATAGATAGAATTGGCATCACCTGGGAACTGATGAGAGCTGAAAATTAATTTCCAGCCCCACTCAGTGTTGTTCAAGCATTCACATCCTTCACAATCACCTGGAGGGTTGACTAAAAGACATTGCTGGGCTTATCCCTAAAGTTTCTGATTTAGTAGGTCTGGGCTGAGACCCTAGAATATGCATTTCTGATAATTTCCCAAGAGGTGGTGAGGCTGCAGCCATCACCCAGGGTTTCAGAACAGTGGATGTCAGCCTTGGCTAGACATGAGATTTATTAGCAGAACTTTTATATTTCCTCACATGTAGGTTGTTACAGACCAATTGTGATGGTTAATTTTACGTGTCATATTAACTGTGCTGTGGAATGCTCAGACTAAACGGTATTTCTGGGTGTGTCTGTGAGGATGTTTCTGGATGAGATTAGCATTTGAATAGGTGGACTCAGTAGATTACCCTCCCCAATGTGGATGGGCAGGGAAAGAGAGAATTCCTTCCCTTCTGGTCTGCTATCTTGAGCTGGGACCTCAGCCCTCTTTTGCCCTTGAATGGAGATTTACATCCTTGGCTTCTCTGGTTTCCAAGTCTTCCTGCTCAGACTGGAATTACTCTACTGGTTGTCCAGCTTGCAGATGGCAGATCATGAGACTTCCCAGTTTCCATAATCATGTAAGCCAATTCCTCATAATAAATCTACACACACACACACACACACACACACACACACACGTTTTTGGCTCTGTTTCTCTGGAGAACTCTGACCAATATGCCAGTTAAATAAAATTTTCAGGATGGCAGGTGTTAGACTCAAGAATCAGTAATTTTTACATCCCCACTGGTGAGCTCAAAGTATAGTCAAATTTGAGAACACTGAAGTATAGAAAAAACACAATAATAAAAACGGAGGATAAAGAATATAAGATTTGATAAAGAAGAAGAAAATCCAGTATTTACTGAACCAGACATTATTTGACGTATGATTTGTCTTTAAATGCAATTTTTGTCTTTTTGTTACATGGAGCTTCAAATTTTATAAAGATTAAACAAAACTCTTTGCAGAACCCTAGGCAGATATATCCACATGTTCACACACGCATACACACACACAACCCGCACACAAACTCAGCCTAAAGAAAGGAAGCATAAATACCCACATTACAAAATGATGTGATGCTAAAGCTGATTAAGTTTTTATAAAGGAAATAGATCTTTAAATGTAGAGCACGTGTTCTATTTTTGTTCATTGTTGTGTGCCTCAGAACAGGATATGGTGCACAGCAATCTTTCAATAAACATTTTTTAAATAAATGAAGGATAAATCTGTCTGAGATGCATTAGATCTTTAGTAGATATTTCCAGGCCTTTTGTATGATGATTTAATGTTTTTAAAGGTGAGCTTTAGTTAGCTGCATGCTCTCCTACCTTCAACTTAAGACATCAACAATGCTTGGAATGGTTCTTTTGTTATTTTATTGCCTTTTGGAAATCTCCTTGCTTATACGGAACAAAAAATAGCAAAAAGGCTCATGATTCTCTTTCCTCTTTTTTCATCCTGGGAATTCATTTTTTTATTTGCTTCTTCAGCCACTATCTGTGAAAACATATCAAACATTCATCATCTGCCATCTAACTCAAAGTCATGGGACCCAGTTTGCTAAAAGGGCTCTTTAGGTTACATTTTCCCTTTGCAACAAAAACCATCCCACTCCAAGCGTTAAACACAATGCTAACCTAACATGGCTATTTGAAAACTAAATGGATAGACTACAATAGAGGAACATACTGTTACCACCAGGTTCTCCCTTCAGTTAGGAATACACAATTAGAAAAATAATTCTCTAAAAGCAGCTACAGGCTTTCTCCCCACAATTTTGAGAAGCTGCTTTTATTATGGCACTTGACTTTTGGTAATTTCAGTGGAACCTCACGTTGCCACTAATGTAAAAGGTTTGTCAGTTTTCCATTGTGAACTTCATTGTGTTGAGTGTTTAAACATTTCCAACTGTGTCAACCTAAAATTGTTTCCTGCAAGTTTCCACCTGGAATGCATTTTTCAAAACATCAAAAATGGTCAACACCTCCGTTTAGCATATTTCCCTTTGAAGTTCAAGAAACAACTAAAAATATAAATCTAAGCAACTTTCTTTTGCTTGCCTCATCCACAAAGACACACAAAATTGTGCATGAATGGACGACACAAATATATACGTTTTACCTAACTCTAAGTGAAAAAAGGAAAAAAAAGGAGAATTTTGTTTTTTCCTGATAAAGAGGAAAACTTTGCTTAAATATTTCAGGGATCTCAGTTGTCTCTCAGATCATGTGAACCATGAAAATATTTGCTTAGTGACAATAACATTTTTACTGAGAATGCAAGTCGTGAAAAAGACCAATGAAATCTATTGCTGTAAAAATTTATTAATTATTTCCTTTATAATATATTTTTTAACTGGTGTTTCATCAGAGACCTTCATAATAAGAAGTCTGACAGAACTCTATTCCTTTAGAATGAACACTATCCTTTCTTAGGATGTTACTTAATCACAGTTTCCCCCAATCCTAACCTCTGTCTAGCCCCGCTTTAGTTAGTATTGAGGCTCCTGTGTATGCATGCTCAGTAGCGCAGTTGTGTCCAACTCTTTGGCATGCTATGGACTATTGCCCTCCAGGCTCCTCTGTCCATTGGATTTCCCAGCAAGAGTACTGGAGTGGGTTATCATTTCCTTCTCCAGGATCTTCCCGACTCAGGGATTGAATCTGTATCTCCTGCATCTCCTGCACTGGCAAGTGGATTCTTACCCTTGAGCCACTGGGGAAGCCCCACTGAGGTTCCTACCTCTACACAAACTTCATCTAAAAATATAAAAAATTGGAGTAATATGTTGTTGTGATATATTGAAATATATTCTAAAGGCCAGAGAAATTATTTTCCTCAAAGTACTTAAATTTGATACTCTCATAAATAGTAAAGTGGAAGATCTATAAGATCATTTTCTGTTAATATAATCCTAATATTATTTTCATGTGCAATAGCTTAAATTCAGCATTGATTCTTTTCTCTTAACTAATTACTCCTTTGACATGGTATATTAAACATGTTATTTTATACTGTTATTTTAACACTTACTGACCCTGAGGAAATTGTACTTCCCAGGACTTACCTATATGAATGTCTTTCACATGCAAAGCAATCAGTCTGAACCCATACCCCAGTCACATCCTTTATTTGGTGCTCACAGGGCTCCCACACTCAAGACCACTATCCCCTTACTCTGCTCACCTCAGGACTAGGTATCAGATAACTAGGGACATTCGCTATACCTCAGAGCCCGCCAAAATTTTCAAAGTAGCAAATTCTAAATTTGCTTACCGTGCCCTTGCCCTGCCTTGCCTTGCCTTCTAGAGAAAACCACAATAAAGGCTCTTCTTGCTCATGATTTTCCTCCACTCCTTCAGCCTCCTGACTGACCCTGGCGCTTCCCTATGAAACCCTGTCTTCTTGGGAACTGTGAATAACAAATTATCTTTTCAAGAACAATTGTCTCCAGGTCTGTTGGGTCACAATACTAAAATAGTAATAAAATCTATACTTTAAAACTCATGATATGAAAGAAGAAAGATGTTTTAGGGTCAGAAACATAATTAATTTTTCAGATCAAGTAATCTTGAACAGCCTTTTAGGTCAAGATATTCCCACTGGGGAAAAATGTTATATAGAGAAGATATAACCTGAGTCTTTGAGAAACTTATACTCAACTGAGATATGCAGATGAATAATAAGATAATTATAGTGTGGTGCTTATCATAAGCTTCAGTGTTAAAGAAAGTATTTCTTTCAAAACTTGTATTTGAGCCCAAAAAATAAAGTGCAGGAACTGGATATCACCAATATCTCTGAATATAACCTGTTTAGAGATGGTCTCTCAATATTGGTTTATCATCAGTGCTTCCCTGATAGCTCAGTTGGTGAAGAATCTGCCTGCAATGCAGGAGACCCTGGTTTGATTCCTGGGTCAGGAAGATCTGCTGGAGAAGAGATATGCTACCCACTTTAGTATTCTTGGGCTTCCCTTGTGGCTCAGCTAATAAAGAATCCACCTGCAATGCAGGAGACCTGGGTTCAATCCCTGGGTTGGAAAGATCCCCTGGAGAAGGTAAAGGCTACTCACTCCAGTATTCTGGCCTGGAAAATTCCATGGACTGTATAGACCATGGGGTCATAAAGAGGTGGACATGACTGAGTGACTTTTACTTTCCTTATTTATAAGACTGTGATTAAAGTATTCTTTGTAAGATTTTTGTAAGGATCACTGAGATATTGTATTTAAAGTTCATATAACATGATAGCCAGCTATAGCTGTACCCACCAAGCCCACATTCATCCCTTACTGACTTCTTTTCTTACCCTCTACTTCTCTATAAGCCTTACATGTAACACTAATCTAGCCAAAAAAGAACCAGCTTCCTCTGTGCTTTTCTCTGATAATTTAATTTGGCTGATGCTATAGCTTCAGACTGGATACCCTTGGGTTGAAGAACATGTGTTAAGTATTCTTTTAGCAGTCTGCCAAATCGATTCAACTGCATGTATTGGAACACTAGATTTCTATTTACCTAAAGTAAAACAGATCAACAAATCATCTCTAATCAACTTGATATGTGTGTAGCAAATACACTTAGAAACCTAACTAGATGACCAAAAGTGACAGCCAACATTTATGATCAAAAACAACCATTAGGGAAATTGGTAGGTAGCACATTAAGCTCATGTAGCACACTCCCTGTATTCACTGTGTGCACACAAACATTTTGCTGAATTTTTAGGAACCCCACTGAGCTGGAGAAAATGCCATTTTTAAAAGTTAGATAAACTATCCTCAAGGCAAGGTTTTTTTGGGGGAATAAAACTATCAAGATAGTAACCCATAAGTATTTCAAATATACCTTGCTTGTAATATAGAA